>JARQSW010000477.1:327724-523871 GCA_030142375.1 Calameuta pallipes | reverse complement strand
CACAGTTTTCTGGGTGGCATTTTAGAAGGAGTGGTCCGATTTGATTGCGCCTAGGCGCGTTCGAAAGCCCTTAAAAAGTCCAAAAATATGACGTATAATAAGTTGAGGTTATCATTACAGGTGACTGAGAACGAGTGTGGTGGGCCCAGCTTGGTCCCTTTATATAGGCATACAAACATAAATCTTTATTTTTCCACGCTCATTTCCCGACGGTTCTCTGCCCACTAAGCTATACGTTCGTGATCACGTTCAACTCGGCTACGACGGGATATGCATTATCGACGGAGGCGATGATCACAAAATTCTACTTGTGGACTCGCCGCTACGATTTAGCGCCATGTTTTTGGTATCGCCTGAAACCGTAGCGTTGCGCATCTCCCTTCTCATCCCTGTGCAACATTTGTGAGGAATAACAAAACGTTCTTCTCGAACGTTGCACATGGATTGGTTAATCCTACTGAAAATTTTTGAAAGATGGAAACGTGATAAAGTCAACCGAAATTCACTAGACTTTACAATGCTGAGAATTTCGCTCCACGTTTCATTAAAAATGTTCACACCATTAAAGCCCCTCACTCATCGCTACCTGCGCTGATAAGATAACACGTTTCCTTTGCATGGGAGCTTCCTAAAAATAGGTAACACAATACGTACTCCATCGATACGTCGATACATACAGTGATAACGATATTCGATATCTGTAATATGATACGCGATGGTTTTCCCCAAATGCGTAAGCGACGCACTTTCACCGTAAACAGCGCACTAAAAACAAGACTAAAAATTTATCAACAAAAAAAAAGAAGAACTAAAAAACAGAATATACAACACATGAAAAAGTAAAGACTTGAACGAGCAAACACAGACGATAAGAAAAGCTCATCAAGTCAGATCGTACAACGAAGATCGATCAACCCGACTAGCTTACAACTGTCAGTCCCATACAACAACAACAACAACAACAAAATTATATAAAGCAATCGCATTACGTAACAACAACTCAATCGCAACAACAAAAATGATTACCGCATACAAGCAACTGCTTAGCAAAAAAAACATCATTCCTTTCTCAAAAAATAATAACTTGCACAACAATGGAATCGCTCTAAGTTTTACGCGTATCACACAATACAACAACAGCTACCGACAGTGACTAAATTTTTCGTAAATCATCAACCGGTCTCAATAATAGCCATGAAAAGGGATACGATGACAAAGGGAAATGGATTCGCAGGATTTACGAATACATAGACCCACGACCAGAATGAAAGTAATTCCGTCATACAGCTCGATGTCTATGGGTCTCTATTCATCAAGAGAGGAGATGGGTGAGCATACAGCCAAAGCTTAACTTCGACCACTCCACTCGAGATGATTAATATAACCAGTATACACGCACGAGACACACACGAAACATACACGAGCACACACAAGAATACACACCAGACACACACGAGACACACACAAAACACACACGAGACACACACCAGATACACACCAGACACACACGAGACACACTTAATCCAAACATTAACGCAAAGTCGCGCATGTGTAAAACCGAGTCAGCTCACGGTTAGGCGAATTTGACATAACTCGTCACCCAATAACTACATCTTAACTATGAAATGCCTGAAACCACGTGAACGCGAGAACAACAAAATGGGGGATGATGAATTAACATAAGGTCACCGTAGGCGGTGGTGAGTGTCGAAAGGGTGATAAGAGGTGGTAGTGCTGGGGTGAGGGGGGGGGGGCAAACAGAACTGAGGGATTATATGAAATTTGCAAAGCAATATGGACCAGATTGTGATCCTCGATTCAAATGAGCTTAATTGAATAAGCGTCGCGACGCACCTTGCAAACACTCGAAAGCGCTCTGGGCCACTTATTGGCTCGTTCACTTCGGACTCATAACGAAAACTTTATGGAAATTAATAATTGAGCTTTTTTTGAAAAATTTTTCGTGAAACGTCACTGCTATTGGAAATTACTGTTGAGATTGAGGCTTTGGATAATTTTATTGTGCATCTTGAAAACTGAATATCTGTGTAGATTTGGGGGAGGGTTTATTGATGTGGGGAAAATGTATGATTGGGGCAAATGGGCGAAGGGAAGATCTTTGTATAGAAATTGTACAGAACAAAACAATTGTTCGAATACAATATATAAGCTGTCTGCTTATGTCTGTAGTAGAGATAGAAATCTGAGTTTATTGTAAAACCACACAATGATAATTAACAATGAGTGGCTGTACAAGGAACAAGTGTGCCAACCTGATAAAAGCCGAGAGGTCGATATCGCGTGTTATATAAATTATCAAGAGGTACTTGCAGGCAGGTATAGTTGAAAAAAAAAATTCTGTACTAAATTGCAAAAGGGAGTGAAGGATTTTCTAGTGAAATTTTGTAAAGAAGAGAAGCTGCAAGAAAAAGGAGACATCGACGCGCCATTTTTTTTAATGAAATAACGAACCATCGGGATAATTAATTTTGAATAAAAATAGCAAAATTTTTTATCAGTATCCACCCTGAATTAAGGACCTGGGCCTAACGACATTTTCATCAAATTATCTTCGGTCTGGCCAAAATTGTCGTGAGTGTTTGGTATTTTTTTTTTTTTTCGTCTACTCTTCGCACGACAATTTCTCACGAGTCCACCTCGTCCTACCTTAAGAGGCTTCGACGAGAACCAGAGACGAAACCACGACGAAAATACATCATGGAAATAACCAATCAATCGATTGCCAAATTGCCAATCAGTACGGTCAAGATATTGAGCACGTCAATGGCTATAGTCAAAATATCGACAACGGTGCTACAACTTTTAACGAAGATTCGGATATCCAAATTTGACTATTTTTTTTTTAATTTTTATTTTTTAATCCAATTTTATTTTCTTACAAATTATTATCGGAAACTCATTTTCAAGAAGGCAAAGAAATAAGAGGCTCGAATATAGACTTCAATCTTGAATCGCATGAAGAGTCAAATCAGCAATTTACACGAAGACCTCATTTTTTATAAAGAAGATACAAAGTTCGAAATTGCCAACGGCAGTGGACAACTTCAGTCTGTGCGCAACTTCAGACGTCTCCATGTTAAGCCAGTACTTGGATTGGCGACTGCTTGCTCGTGTAATAGTCTGCAGACAGACTGACGAGCGAGAGGCAATTTGAAATTTATCAAAGAAACATTCGCCAAGCAAACTCATCGGGATATTCGATTTATAGCTGTACTACAGAAATCCGCCTGATTATCTTCGGCCTACATCAAACCGACAGAATCAACAGGAGGCAAAAATTGAGATTGGCGTTTCCACAGTTATTGGCTCGTCTACCAGCGAAATGGATAGAGAGAAGCAGGAAGGCGTAAAATGCGGTTAAGAAAAAAAAAAATTAGTTCGTATATCTTCCTGTAAGCTCTGACGCAATTTGCCAGCCCGAGATTATTGGATTTTCGCCGGGTTACTCAGGCAGTACAGTTTTCGAAAGACTCCATGCATATACCTGTAACGTACTGTACAGGGCATACGGGACCTGCACGTAATTTGATAGACATATCCCTACGTGAATATTTTATAAAATGGTATAGGACGATTACATCATTTTTTTTAGATCACCCAGTATGCTACGATGAAAAGCATTAATCGCACTCGAAGCCCGTTTTCAAAATTACTGGCAATATATCAATCGCCCGCGGTTTTATCAGTCATAATTTTTATACAGGATATATACATATGTACATATGTACATGTAGACATACATATGTAGTCTGACTTGATGCCCGTGAAAATTTCCCATGTAAAAAAAAGGCGTTTTATAAAATTCATATACCATTATTAGAGCCGTTACACGTAATAATATTGATGGACGTTATTTATGTATCAGAATTTTTTTTTTTTTTTCAGAAAATTTCCAAATTCACAATTTTGTTCTGACACCTTCTCGTCACTCGCGTTATCATGTTTTGAACGTCATATTTTTTTTATCATATTCTTTAAAATTATTATACGCAAATATGTCAAACTGACTATATGTCAGGGGTTCATGTGCGGGCTAGAAGAAAAAAAATTTCTCTTTAAATCCACATTATGAGGAAATACCTAAGAGACCATAGGTGATGGATTTATCCAAAGGGTTTGTAATAACTTATTATCCGGCCGCGTTTATATTAACTTATCGTGCATAGCGATGCTCGATAAATTAACTTCGAAAACGGCTTATATATTAAGAGTGTTTGATCGTTTCCTTCTATCAAAAGTATTTTTAGCGTGGCTCCGTCGTGAGCCTCGATTCAATCTAATCCCTGCGGCTCTTCTCGACTTAAGCGGATTTTATTTTTTCTTTTCTTTTTTTTTCATTATACGTACTCTGCTATCGTTTTGTGATTCGAGCTGATTTATATATTGCGCTTCGAATTTATTCAGGCAAATGTGTCACGTATAAAATACTGAACTTTTAAGGTTGCGTAATTCAAAGAATTATAAATATTGATGAATTTCATAAAACAACTGATACTTGACGCTTAGAGAATTACGGTAATATTCTACATTGATTTTAAAGGGCTTGTTAAAATTTTATCAAAGACAAAAATTTTTGCAGAATATATATATATATATATACAATTAGTATATATATATATATATACTATATATAATATACTATATATATATATATATATATATATATACTAATTGCGTGACTGAAATAATTATATTTATGAATTTCATAAAAAGAGCTTATAATTAATTCGTAGAGAATTATGGTAAGATTCTACTTAGATTTCAAAGCGCTTATTAATATTTTATCAAAGACAAATATTTTTGCAGAATATATATATATATATATATATTTTACATATAAAACGTAATGTCAAAATATTTCGTCTAGAAGGCTGTTGTCCTTATCATCAGATTAGAATTAACGCCGATGATTCTTATCGGACCACCTTGTAAATCATTCTTGGATGATTATAATTTCCTTGATAATTATCATTAATAATACGTTCGAGAATTGTTCGACCACTCGTAAAATTGTATCGCAGATCTAACCTAGCAGCTGAGAATAATTTATAAAATATTTTTTTCAAGATCAATATTATCAGTGATTCAACGTTTCTATAAATAGCCTGCCCTCTATCCCAAAAATTGATACCGTTGATAAATGACACATACATGTATAATTTCAGAAATTTAATAAGAATCCGGTAGAAATTCAAAAGAAATTCCACGAGAATTCGTCCAGTCTTACAGAAGACGTTGAATCGCTTGGAATTCGTATAAAGAGACGAAGACAGAGTGGTGCCAATGTTACGTCGATTAGAGAATAAAAGGTTAGGAGGAAAAATTTCTCAGGGAGAATGCATAACGCGACGTTACGTGCTTCGCGAATATCAGAAAAACACGAAAAGTCTTTTCGCCCTTTACGAGGCAGACTTTAGAGAAGAATGTAAAAAAAAAGAGAGAAAAAGAAAAAAGTCTACAGTACTGGGGACAAAGCTTAGCCAGTCGTTTAATCTGCCGAAAGTGTTTCCACGTCGAGTAAAACGGAGCTAAACGGAAAATTCATAGAGATACAAAGATTGAATGTTCTGCCTCTTTGGCTTCAGCAAAAAGACATTGGTCAAGGACGCGAATATGAAGGTAGATGAGCCATAAGGCCGAATTCACATTGAGGCGCAACGATGAACGACGAGATCCATTTTCAGTATGAAAAAAAGAAATGAAAATTTTCAATTACATGGAAACGATCCTTAACCATACTCCACTGTGCTGTGCGAGTGCGACTTGACGAGGTTAAGCAGACGTGAAAGGTGGAAGATGAATCAACTGCATTATCCTTCCTCTTTCTTAGCTGAGTAAAAAGGCAGAGGTCGATGTAAGTAAGATGGAACAGGAAGAACGTAAATCCTGATTCACATTACTACCTAACGTGGTCTCTCTCAGCGGATGAAAATATAATTAAGATTTTTCTTTTCCTCGCGGAATAGAAAATAGGCTCACAGGTTCAGGAACCCAGACACATAGCAATGTAACAGAATAAAATGAAAAAAAAAAGTCTTACTGACACTGACTCCTTGACTTTTTGGCATCTGTCAGGCAATTTTCCAAAAAAGTTCACAGTCCCAGTTATTTGCCTGTGTACGCTATTTTATATATATTATATATTTTATATATAGATTTTATATATTCTACAGACGTACATCCTGTTCGTTCCAAAAAAAAATACTCTCACTCGATTGAACGCATTTTATAGAGAAAAAAAAAATTCAAAATGGTCGCCGCTCATTAATAGATTTAATTGTCATACGTTATTCCTTAGTATGAAGTCAGAATGTCAAGTACTACTCACTCCCATACGAATTCCCCACACGGTCCCTCAAGGCTTCAGGAAAATCCTTAGTGGCTGTAGTTTCCAAGTCGAATGTGCTGTATGTCAAATTCTGTTGCTCACGCACAAATTCCACCAGCGTCTTCATCATCAACTGGCAGGTGTGTCTGCCAGCTACTTGCGCCTGTCCATTCTTAGAGTACAAAAGATGTAACCTGGTCCATTTGTACCTGCGAATATGACAAATAAAAATTAATATAATATATTGTAAGGTGATTGAAAAAAAAAAATTGTTTTTCTCAAAGGACAACAGGAAAACATTGCTTCATTAGTCATTGATCTCTTTAGATATACTCGACCATATACAAAGATACATATGTATACAAGATAATGATAAAGGCTGCGTGATGTCACTCTGCAAGCATCAATCATACGTAAATATTACTATATGATGTATGACCTACATTGTTTTACTATGTACTCTCATTTATAAAAGATTGGAAGTAAAGAATTATTGATTACACGTGATTCCAATTGAAGTTGAATTATAAATAAAGCTGTGACTGTTCAAACTTTAAGAGAATTATGATGGGGTCATTTTGAATTAAAGTGTCTGGTGAAATTTCGAAATTTTCTAAATTACTGATAATCTGGTCCTGCCTTCGTTTCGCACGATAACAACGTCCGTCTCTATACAAGTTTTCATTAAGACTGTAGATTTGATACCTGGGAGCAGTGAAATAAAAATAACTATATCGTTGAGAAACTCGAATTAAAAATAGCCAAATCCAAAATCATTAAACGCTTTTATTATGCACGAGTTTATATCACGCTTAATGTGCACCGTATTAAAACTGTTATTGAATGATATTAAAAAATTTCAGGTCAAACAGACTCAAAATTTCGTAAGTCTAGACAATTTGATCAGTAATGACTTCATGACTCTAGCTCAATGACTTCAATTTAGACGTCTTTTAGAATTACTATTTAAAGCCTAGTCTGAGCAATTTAACTGAACAAGAATCAACGCCGATTATAAATCCGTGCAAGGTTTATTTATTTATTTTTTCATAGCCAATCATTCGAGTGTAAAACGGACCCAAAAAATGGACTTTATATCTAAAAATGGTCCGACTTAGCTTTATCTTAGCGTCTTATCGTCGAATGTGAGATATCGTAAAGCTATTTCAACGCGGCTTTGGAAATGATTTCGACAATGAACCCACCGCACTTCTCTGCCTCGGGTTCCAGAGAGAAAAATAAAACCTCCGTCATCCGTATTAATATTTCAAACGCGAAATAAAGACAAACGCAATGTCCAACAGCGTGCACTCACTCGTTCATAATCGAGAGGACGAAGTAAGAAATGTCTCTAAAGGACAAACTGCCGATTCGTGTTGTCATAAAATATTCGTCGGCGCATTCGCGTTTCTTTTTGGTGAAGTCGAAGGTGAAGCCGCCAGTTGTTATTAGCGGAGGCCCAAGAAACTTCGTCACCCTACCGACAGCAGCTGAAATCAAAAAACAAAGGGTTAAAACAAAGAGACAGATTTACTGACTGGTAGCAATTCTCTCGCGCGACGTCAAACAATCCTGAGTCTCTTTAAGTTTATTAAAGCTTTCGTCAAACAACTTAATCGTGTTTTCAGTCAGCTCGCAAGCTGTGAACACGTTGTGGTGTGTTTTCAAAATTACGGTTAATCGTCAAGATCTAAAATTTTGCACGTTTCGTATACTTCAAGTATACGAACGTAAATATAATAGAACGTCGAATAGAAACATTAAAGAGAAAAAATACATTTGACAAGAGTGAAACAGTGTAAAGGAGACTTTAAGGAAAGATTTTACTCGAAAGTAAAAATTTATTTGACATATTGAAAATTCTGAATGGTTTATATAGATTTGGAAAAAGGGGATAAAAAATTCTCAGGCTTCTTTCGATCCCTACGAAAATTTATTCCTACGGTGCTTGTGCTTGGCTGCTACGTAAAGGGCATTTGCGAATTTCTGGATATCTTTGCAGAGTCTTCGATTTTCCTTGTCGCGAACCCTTGAAATTCTAGAACCGTGTTACAAGGGTATAATTTAGTTTGACTCAGGTACCAGCTAACAAAATTTTCCTACAAAGTTCGTTATCACCGTAGAGAACATTTCGTCTTGGCCTTTCCGCTCGTGAGATACCTTTATGAAAATGGTATGTTACGGTTCACGATGAAAAAAATTCAATAAGTCCCTGGTAAATGTTATTTTATCTCAAGCAAATCACGAACGAAGGGACGCCATACGTTTTTGAATTTGACAGAGAGAAAGTGAAAATATCTGACAGTAGAATAATACAGAAGCCTTACAGAAATCTTTTTAAATAATCAAAATATATATGGATCATTGGAGGTTCAGTCGCACAGAAAATGGGAAACAATATTCCCTTTGTTTTTTATCCAAATTTATATTACCATTTATCACAGCTGAATGACATAACGTGAAGATTAATCTTATTTGCATTACTATGTCAAGTTAGTCGATTATCTGACTTGTCCAAAAGAAAAGGAGTAAAATTAGCAAAATACTAACTTTGCATTGAATTTTCACAAATTTTCAACCAATTAAAACAAAAGTTCTTGGAGAAGAAAAGTAAATACTATTTAATTACATGTGATTGTAATACTTGCGAATGAAGGTTTCGCAAGACCTGGGACTAATTATACATTAATTATATACAGATACACTCGCGTGCAAAACTCTCTTTGGCCCAAGGGTTATTGAATGTGAAATTGAAATTGGATATAGACTTTTGCACGCTAGTGTACGTAATCGTTATAGGTATAATTATGATACGCTATAGTAACTCCGAATAGATGCATAATTAGTTAACGACTATAGGAGGTTTACTACGAAATTCATAAAATAGCGTAAATGAATGAAACAACGTGAATGACTGCTAAAAGATTTTCCGATGTCACATTAGCCATAAAATTCTGTTATTCTTTAATCATTGGTTCGCTCCAATTCTTTTCCTTTTCAAAATTCGAAAATCATTTCTTAACTCGGCTGACACTTATTTACGCAATTCGAGTCTGCGTATCTTTATCATCAAAATCTACCAAAAATCCGTTCTCATCGTATAGCGGGAAAAAAATTTATATATTCTCAAAAATCTTAAGAACTTAAGAAAAAGTATAATCTTCAACCAACTTCAATTAAATGTGAATGTCCTTCTTCCAAATAAATCAGCCGTTACCTATTCGAAATGTAAATCAGATGATAAGACTGGCACAGTGAAGACAAAAATAAAAATAATGAATTTACTGTTAAAACTCACCAACGCAATATTCGCAGGCTGGTCCCAAAAACAAATGCACGCATTCGGCATAACTGTCGAAAGCACCGATCTGTGCAAAAGTCGCGTCGCATTGGTCATCCTGTAGTAAAAAAGTCAAGTTCATCCAGGAAGGGAGCAAACCTCTGGAACGTGCCTCGTACTCTGCCAGATCTGTAACAAAAATAATTCCGGCATAACGTAAATTATTCACGTGACTTTGATAAATTTACTGAACAAACACAAAGTTCGTGTCAAAGACGGATCGCGATCCTTAAAATTTAAGATTAACTAATTCCACGAGTTACACGACGATTCGCAGGACACTTTCTGTTCAGCGTTACCAGGGTTTAAATATTTCTTTAAAGAATTTATCGCCCTTTTGTAATCATTAGCTTAGTCAAATAATATTATACAAACATTTACGGAATAACAAAGTATTTTTAGCTCAAGATTAGTTCGAACCAATACAAATATTAAGATACACAATCATAGAGAATATTAATAACCAAGATTTAAAAGTTGTTTAAGACTGATCTCTTTGTTATTGTTTTACGTTTGTTTATCTTGTATGTCAGGAATCGTTAAACAAAGTGTATTCGGCTTAGTTTTTATACAAAGCAAAGGCACGATGGTCCACTTTGAATTCGTATACGTAAATTTGAATTTGTAAAACTAGTCTATTGAGTGGCGCCATTTTTTTTTACAATATTATAAAAAGAATTTTCTTACTGAATAAATTTTTATTTATTACAGATAACTGTATTATAGTAATTGATTATGACTTTGCTGCATATAATATACAGAGGGACGTTAATTACATAAACATATTTCTTTTTTTTATATTAAAGGAGTAAGACACATAATGGAATACCCGTTATCGAATTTTCAATCACTCTGTCATTTTTGAAAATTTTATCAACGAAATGTAGATACAAAACATTTTTATCGTGATTCTTAAAATAACCCAGCTAATTTGACCGTTCAGTCTTATCAATGTTCAATAATTTTTCCTGTCGCCATCCAGCCAACCAAAAAGTCATCATCAGGACGTCTCAAAGGGAACTTCGTTAACGTTCCAGACATGACAAAGACTTTTTTTCAAAATTATATGTAGAGTTTCGATAATAACTTGCTTAATAAAAATATTGACATTATAAATGTATCAACTTGCCCAAAATACCTTAAAGCTCAAATCACACAAAACTTTTCATGCACTCTGTTTGACTAAAGAAAGCTGAACAAAAAAAACTGCATGATATACGTCACGCAAGAAAAGTTCCTACCGAACTAAAAGTCCGCCCATAAAACTCACCAAGTACAGGTCGAACTTTCGGCAAGGCGATTTCAAATCTAGGATCAGCTGGTAATATTACAGCAGCGCGCAACTCGCAGGACACAACACCGCGTTTGTTTTTGTTGCACAAAGAACCACAGTCCGCGTGTAACTTGGACTCGCGACAAGACAATTCCACCGAAGTGGGGTAAATCAGGATCAACCACAGGAACAGTACGCTGGGGTACCGGGTACCCCCCATGGGTGTAAACCTTTGACACGAGAGGGTCACCATACACGGCGAAAATTCCACCAGTATCGGCCAGTATATTAATTACTGCTGGTATCCATAAATAAAGTCAGCCATTACGAATCCTCGTATTTTCTTTATTCTCTATCCCTTTTCCTTCAGCAAGTCTTTCACTGTTATTCTGCGAATAAACAAGAACACAATAGAACGAGTACACTTTGATTGATTAGAAAATTTTTTTATCACCGCAATTAGTAACCAGCTAGATCATTAAGAATTATTACACGAGACTCTTGCGTCTTCCCGATTTTAAGAACATTTTTAATATTAATTTTTTCTTACAGCGTGCTTCGCGTCTTATTTATTTTACACATCTGAAGCACGATTTTTCTTCAACTTTGCGCACTTTGGTATTACTTTCTTATTGTTAGCTCGCACTTCTTTGGTGATTTTTTTAGTCGTATAATTACCATATACTCTTCTGTGTAATTGCAGAATTCAATTTTCAAAATCCATCGAAAAACCGTCACTTTGCCAATACCTTGAAAACGTAATTTTAATCCAAGCAACGTGTCCACTGTTCTCAAACTCTTTTACGTCTCTTGAGTCAATGATAAAAATATTGAAGATCTCGTGTCTTGTTCCCACAAACATATAAGCACTCACTGGACTGTCTGAAACAATAAATTTATTCAAGTCACGCGCGATAAGAATTTTTGTTTAGGAACAAAAAAAAACTAATCATCACTGCACTCAATTTATAATAAAATATTGTAAACTCAAAACCACGTAAATACAACAGTCACTTGTTATCACGTAGCAATAATTGTCTGATTGTCACTGTCGTTGTATCAGAAAAAAAAATTCCTAAATACTTTAGACAATATATTGAGAGCCTTTTAATACCGTAAGGTACCACTTAGTCTTATCTGCAATATAAAGTTTTTCAAACTGACGTCCGCGCGACCGGATGCAAAATCCGCGAATCTATTTCCGGTAGGAGAGTCGAAGAAAAAAATGGCTCAAGTGAAAAACACAGCACAATTTCAGTTTACACGAGCGAGAGACGGAAAAATATTTTATCCGTGCATACTCCTACATCGTGTATCACCGATTTCGTATCAAAACGATTGATACGTTATCGGTGATTCTATGTGTCCCCTCTACTATTGGATCTCATAGATGAAGTCCATTCCCACCACTTTTTTTTTTCACTACCGCTTATCTGTCAGGCCTTCGTTTATTTATATAATATATGACGGCCCGTTGTCTCATAGAAGTTGAATAAACGAGCTATTGCAAAATTTATAATAAAAAAAAATTTAAGCTTACTACTTATTTCTTCTTTTAATATAGAAAAGCCCTGAAGCGAGGAAAGCGTACATTAGTTCAAATTATTGTTTTATCATTGTCGGCGTGAATGTTCCAAGCAACAATAAATATTCAGATTTATTTGTTTTATCAAATATATGTGGACTATGCTTGTAAAGTCATTAATGCAATGTAATATGCTACATGAAAAGTATAAAATAATTTTTTCAAAATTATAACGAGAGCTTTCTCAAGTTTAGGAGATAGATTTTTTTATTGTCTGTCTTGTGATGACGTTCGTTAAGAGTTTTAATTATTTATTAAGGATTAGCACGTGTATTATTGAAAGAGGAATGATCTGTAAATGATAATATTGTGGTTTTATGTAAAATTTGAAGATGCTCGGCGCGAGTAAACGAGGATCCGGCTACGGAGGTGCGCAGACGACTGATTGTCCGTCAGAAAAGTTCTTCTAACATAACGTAAACGCAACGCGTAAACTCCTAGGCGCCTAAGACTTTGCGCAGGAGCAACAAGTGTCTTTCTTTATATTAAATATATATGTGTACGAACATCAAATACATTCGGTTCTAGTCACGAGACGTTCCTGCTCTTCTTTGTCTTCGTCCATACCTTCAAGCCCTGCTGAACAAAATCATAATATATACAATTTGCATTTATTAGTTCATGCTTCTGATTCCTGCGACGATAATAGTAAAATGGAATTTTCTCAGAAATCTAATAAACATAACCAAAAATTACCATAATCGTTATGTATTTTCACGGCGTCGATCACCAATTTAAATTCTATTCTTAAATCTAGTCACGTGACTAATCGCGTCATTGATTGGCTAACGGCAAGTACAGTCCCTTCGGAAATAAAACGCATGGCGGTTGACCCTGTGGAATAATAATTCGGCAATTTCCGGAAAAATGAAGACGAAGCAAGTTTAGTTAATAATCGGAACGATGCGATAAAATAATATTATAATAACAAGCTAAGCGATTTTAATTGTTTTCATACAAATTATTAAACACGAACGTTGTTGTTATAGTATTATCGAAAATCTAGAATGTTATAAAAGACTAAAGTCAGTCACGATATCTTGTATCTTGTATGTATAGACTAATAGACTTTTCTACTTTCTTGGATAATTACTTTTAAAAAATTCAAGTTCAGGGAAGAACGAACCGTTACGAATCGTCCAAGAATTTTATCTGATTAGTCAGCTGCAGCTGATATAATGTTTTTTGTCAGCATGACTATCGTTTCTATCCTCTATTCTCTAAATAATCCACTTTATCACGTAATCGCTATGGGTGATCAAGCATCTACGATGAATCCAATGGTAATCGTCAGTATCCCTGTAAGTAAAACCAAAAGTAATTCTTGATCACCATTCAACTAAATATCCGTATTTAAAGTTTTCACGATGAATATCCTAGCTACAATCAGGTAGACTAATAAAAAACTATCAACCCTATTCTCTTTTTTCCTCCTGTTGACTCGTTATTTCCATAAAGGGATTAACCGCTCAAAACTGAAGAGACGCCGCAAGTACCATTCCTTGAAAACAAGTACTGCCAATATTATAATTCAAATACTGAAATATCAATTATGTTTCCGGTAAGCGCCACCTACAGGCTACAAGTACTAAGTATGATTGCACAATGTATACATACTTCGGTGAATTGTCAGCCTAAAAAAAGTTTGAAAATTATCGTAGTTTTTTAAATTATGAGAAAAATGTTGCATTTTTTAACGAAAAACCTTAACAAATTGGTATAGTTCTATGTGTCGATACTGTTGACAGTTTTACATGCTCCAAATATTAAAACCAATATACAACACTTGTGATTGTGCAGTTCTACAGAATAGAGTTTCACAACTCTATTTGTAAATGAAGACTCTTCTTCTGATTGTTTGTGATCAATAATCTCAAGTATTTCTTAAGAAATCTGTCTAATAATCTTATCCGATATATTTTTACTAACTTACAATTAGAGTATAAAGTTGTAACTCTTTTAATGTTATTTATACGTATCTCCTGTGATCTCACATAATTGTTATTGTTTTATCTACTTTTATATATATTGTTGGTATATATTTAATGGATTTTTGTCATTATGCTGTTTGTCATACGAATTTGTCTTGTTTGCATTTCTAGAAGACGGTTAGACAATTTTATTTAAATGACAACTATTGTTTGATATACCTCGAGGCACTTTTATATTTATTTCTTTGTTTGGACTATATTCCTTATAATGTAAATGCTGCATGGTATTTTCAAATCAGTTTTTGAATGTAGTTATTTTATTTCATTATAATATTATATCTTGATTATATCCAAGATAAACTTTATACATGTAGTTTTTACGACACAGGTGTAGGTAGTGTAAGCCTACTTTGAATCTAATATTTTATATGTAATCATTAATACATAAGCATTAGAATGAAAGCTATTGGAACACAATCGTTTTATGGAGATACACTTGCTGTCTGGAGGTCCAAAATCTTTCAAGAGCTACAGCATGGAATTTTAATGACTGTAAAAGAACCTCATAGAATGCCACAGCGCATTATGGGTCCAACACAATTTTGGGCTGAATTCCATAAACAAGCTGAAGCCTTAGCTATTGCAAGACAACATGACAATGGTAGCGATGTTCTTGGTACATTTGTTTATCAGAATGAAAATGGTCACCGAATATTTGTAGTCGCACATCCAGAAGTTTATTGGTGGTACTATTTGCAGAAGTCACCAGAGCGTAGATGCTCTTATGAGGTTTGTTATTTTTTGTTGAGAAATTTCAATAAATATGTAAATTCTCTTTCTACAGGTTATTCCTGACGGTGCGCCTGTAAAGTTATACTTTGACTTGGAATTTTTAATTGATCTAAATCCTAATTGTAATGGACACAGGATGACTAAGACGATAACTAACATTTTTTGTGCATATCTCACGAAACTGTGGGGTTGCCCATGCAATGAGAGCAATGTACTAAGTCTGGACTCGACAACAAGTGAGAAGTTTAGTAGACACCTTATATTTTGCATCAAAGAAGTTGCTTTCAAGAATAACATTCAAGCTGGAAAATTTGTAAAAGGTGTTTGCAAGGACATTAAAAATTATGTAGACTCAGGTTTTAAAGGAACGGATGTTCTTGATTTTTTCGATAAAAAAAGCCTGGAAGAATTATTTGTTAAAACATCTGAGAGCAGAAAATTATTTATCGACACATCTGTATATTCAAGAAATAGACACTTTAGGATCTACAAATCTACGAAATGGGGCAAACAGTCACATCTTGTACTCTCGCCTAATTCAAAATATATACCTGCCGAAGAGTGCAAGGATAAGGATCTTGGAATATTTTTGGATTCATTGATATCTTACTTTCCTACCAAAACGAATCTCATCTTGTTGGAACTCGATGAAAAAAATGTAACTGACATTAAAATGTACATTAAAGGATCAAATCAGTTGACTCCATCACAAGAGAGTACAGTCAAATCAAAATATCCATACGTTGATAAGTACATTTCAAATATTGTAAAACCTGGAAGAATTCGACTGTGCACTTATTTCGAAAGCACAAAAAGAATTTCGTACGAAATTATAGGAAATAGGTATAATAAATTCATCAGTAAACTCCCTAAGATCAGATTGTTCTTATAAATTTTTATAATCATATTTTTAGATATTGTGATAACATAGGACGACCTCACAAAAGCAATAACATCTATTTGATTGTCGATTTGCGTAAAAAATTGTGGTACCAAAAATGTCATGACGAAGACTGCACAGGTTTCATGTCGAAGCCAAAAAAATTACCAGAAGAAATTGCATTTCAATTGGAAGACGAAACTGATGAAATTCTTTCTTCCATTGACAACTTTGACTTGCCTTTTACTAATGAAATGATAAAAAATAAATGGGAAGAAGAGGACAGTGTGGATGCAGAATTGATCAAGATGCAACTATCTTAGAGTAAAATTCTCACTAATTATTAATTTTATTAGCCCTCTGCATGCCTGATGAAAAATGAGAACATCGTATGCTTGGTGAGTTTGTCGAACTCAAAAGTAAGAGTAACTTTTTTCTCTGCCTTGGAATAATTATTATTCTCAAATAGTATTGCTACGGTAAGATTTGGGAGTTGGACTTCAAAAAATTATTGTCATATATAACTATGGGTGGATCTGACAGATCCTACCAGGTACGCAAAGGATTGATACCAATCTGAAGAAAGTGTAAGTAAAATATTAAGACACCGTTTTTTTTATTTAGCATGAAGTTTCCATTATTGTACATGTCCAATTATATAATTCAACATTGACAATGAGATGTATAATATTTTATTTACAATATATTAAATTGGCAAAATCAGTCTGTTTTGAATTGCCATTGCACCGAATCGTTATCAAATTTTTTATTAATTGTCTATGACCGTTTCGATTCAAAATTGTATAAAATTAAATGTCGAACGTTCGCTGCACTTTTTAAAAGTAAAAAATAATTTTCAATTCTAACGGCAACGAATTCGCTCGTATTGTACATTGTATTAGAGAAGCCATCCGATCATATTAAATTCCGTGGAAAATCATTTGTTTGCTATATAAATTATAGACTATGTTGACTATATTACAAATATGATTAATTTCTATTTTTTTATCTACTCTTTTGGATGTATGTTACGTCTTTGATTTGCGTTCAGGAAATCTTTTTGAAATAATAGGACTAATCTTTTGTGATGCACTTAAATTTTTCAGTAATATAGATAAAATGCATAAGACGCAAAGATGTTTAGTTTAAATAAATCATGGTATGTTAGGTTTATATCCGGATTATAGATCCCAAAAAGATTCCTCATCGATCAGCTCTGTTATTAACAACTATAATGCATCATGGTGAAAATTGATGCAAAATGTTATTGTTTAACAGAAAATCTAACACAGTTCCATACAAAATTCCATCGATCATTGAATAGATTAATAAGGATCAGTTTCTCGTGGTATTGCAAAATAATTTGATCCTTCCCATTCAACAGAACGAAATAACTGTCCCACAGTTTTGAATGAGTTAAAATGATTAGTCCACACGATAATTACACGACAATTAGAATAGTAACTTAACTAATTTGAGTCCACAGTTATTTGGGCGACTGCAAATTGTCGAGTTGTCGGAATTTCCGCGATAATTGTGTCTTCATTGAAACTACCCCATCGAATTGCATGTCAAGCGAACAACCTAGTAAGGAAAAAGTAATGCAGGAATCCATGATCCTCTGGTATATGTTCTTGATTCTCTATCTTCTCTGATTCTCCTTCTTTTTCCTTTTCCTTATTTTCATTTCCTTTCTTATCCACCTCATCTTTCGTTGTGACATCTTCCGTTCCATTTTCCTTGTCCACTTTCTCAGACTGGTTTTCTTTTTTAATTGACGATGGCGAAGTCACACCATCTTCATCGCAAACTTCATTTGGAATATCCTCGTCGCCCGAACTGGATTCCTGCTTTGGTAATAAAGTATTTTTCCCAAGTGCTGCTTTATTCTTATGATAATCTCTCGCAGCTTCTCGCATACGACACAAGAAGTTTGGTAGGCCTATAAAAAAAAAAAGGTATTTTGTATAAGACGTTAATTTTATAATAGCGATTTTTACTTTGGAAAAAAACGAAAACTCTTACCGCTCATTGAAACCCATGCTGTGACAGCTGATGGTATGTGGATACCCGGGTCGTCGAAGTACGTCAAACAAAATTCGATTCCTGGCTCGTCGAAATCTTTGTAAGGCCTTATCACCATGTACGACCAGTAGGAGGTAACTCTGTTACGTGGACACAGGACTGATTATTTCAGCGATTAAATCCAGCGAGTATTCACAGTCAATTAAAGTCAATCCATAAGGAAATATCAATAACTAGAAAAGATTGATTGACTTGCTTAGATAATAACTGTAGAATTCGACTGGATTGTAAATAAAGAAATTTACCTGTGCGTATCAGTTCTCTTTGGTGCCTTTGGATGATCTGTCCCCTTGCTAACGATGATTATCAATCCTTGATTTTTATTCAGTAACCACCGTCGTTGATACACGTAGTCACGGTTTGCGAATAAACTCTGATAAAGAAAAATATAACTCTAATTTATTTATACAAAGGCATACGCTATTTGGAAAATGTTGTTAAAAACTTACGGGCCAGATCATCTCCCAATATATTATATCACTGCAGGAATGAGATGTCATTTTTGATGAGGGATCAGTGTCGATGATCTCCAACTGCCGTGCTGTATGATCCCACTCTTTTCTGTACTCCATATCGATTTGAACTTGCAAGAAATCATGAGCAGACACCTCGGAAAAAGAACCATAAACTTTATAAGCATAAAGTCCTCCGGTACCAGGTTCCTCCTTTCGCCATACAAGCATATCCTGTCTCTCAATAAATGGCTGCCATTCGTCTTCTGAAAATAATGAGTCGGCTGGAATTCATTCAGCTTTGTAACTGGATGCTTTTTATATTCTTTATACATACCATTTTGACAATTTGCAATTGCTGCTTTTGCTCCGTGACACTTGCAATACTCTATTCCAGTTTGGGTCACGTCAATCACCAATCTTTGATGACAGTTGTTGCATGTCACTGTGGATTCTCTTAATTTGTAAATTGCATCTATTTCTTTACTATAACTGAAATGGAAATGAAAAAAAACATGTATGAATATAATATAAACACAGATACTATTTATTTGTTTAGACTATAATTTTATTACTTATTCCAATACATAAACTGTAAAATGTATGAGATTTATATTAATTTCATGAATGGGACGTGATAATGGCACTCCAAAATGGATATACATCAAAATTATATAATAAATGTTGCTACATAGATAAAGCGTATTGAACTTATCATGAACCTAAATTTATATAACTATAAATTACTTGTTCCCTAGCAGATCATTAAACCTATCGATTAATGGGGACATTACTGAAATGTTATTTATAATATAATAAATTAATAACACTGAATTAAAGAAATACAAATCCTGTACTTCCATAGGAAAGTAAATCCTTATAGAATATATAATTTACCTATACATCTCCTCATCTGATATCCTTTCCCGGTCCCAATTGTAAATGCTAACACCAACAGCACTGACAAGAAACTCCTTAGCGTTCCTTCCAACTCTGCATCTCCATGACTTTATAAATTCTCTGAGAGCAACCTCGTCCCAGATCTTTGTATAAAGATGAAATATTTGCATGCTCCGTCTCACCCTTTGAGCAGCAATGAACTCAAATTGTTTAGCACATGCTCTGGCGACCTGGATACCTTGTTCCCTAAACCAAATACCTATCCGTCGACCATGCCCACCCCATTTTCCATAAGCACGACTATGACGGTTATATAGAGCATTTCGAGCTGTGCTATTATTAATTAAATTGGAATTGAAACGTCGTGAAAGAATGCCAGACACGTGCCAACAGTGCATTCTAAAACGTGTTCTGATAATGTGGATAATCAAAGATCTCACCCACGACTCCCAAGCATTCTCCGCTTTTCAATAAATATATCACCGTTGTCACACGGCACTAAAACTATTTGAAGTCGACGAGCTGTTGCATGGAGCAAATAAATTTAGTCTTCACTACATTAATTTATTTGTTTATCGTTACGGTACTCGTTGTCTTACATACACGGTTAACGCACGCACCCTACGATTACACAGTCCACATTTTTTAAGGTGCCGGCGGACCACGTTTATTACAAGAATGTAGATTATTTAAGAAATCGTAAGAGTCGCCCGTTAAATAATTCTCAATTACGATCTTCATAGGAACTTTTTAAATCAGCATGAACCATAGGTCGATAAAGTTGCACGGGATATCAAAACCACTAGAATCGTATTTATTAAACTCCCTATAGTAGGAAACCAGTGGTAGATATATCTATACTCTATTTGATCAGTGCGCAAAGAAAAAGCGCGCGACAGACTGCCTGCTGTCGCTCCTTCCAAAATCAAATGTTTCTTTACTCCTTTGATAAATTCCATCAATAAAACATAACCAAAATATCTCTATAACTGTCTCCCGACAATCGCTATCAGTAAAAACGAATATTATATCACGAATACGTAATAAGTTAAACAAAATAACGCGACACCTAAAAGATCATTTAAAAATGGCGCCATTTTTCCCAAGCGTTTGGTGGCCATTTCGGGAATGAAATGTCTCACGATTGGTCGTCGTGGCTCGAAGGGCACATCCGGCATCGGCGCCGCAGTATTGGTCGGTCCGCCTCGCAGTAGAAGCAGCGGCAGAGAAGTTGCTCGAATTTCCTCAATACTATTGATAAATAGCGGTCGCGTCGACCGTCGTGTGACTTTCGACCTTACTAACCAAAGTCGACGGAATCGAGCAGCAAAAAAACTCGAGGTTGACGGTAGTCGCGGAGGTCCGGATCGCCGCAAACGGACTCAACGGAGGCAAAGAGCGCGCGAGTGAGAGCGAGAAACACAGACAGAGGGATAAAAGAGTGCCTACGAGAGGTAGAGGGAGAGAGAGAGAGAGAGAGAGAGAGAACTCTATACCGTAGAGGAAAACAGAGTGCGAGAGAGTGAGGTAAGTGAGTGAATAAGTGAGTGCGGAAGGAGAGTGGGAAGAAACGTCGGCTTGAACCAGGAGGGGCTGGCCGAGGAGAGTGAAGCGAGAGGAAAATAAGCAGTTCCCTGGAGAGAGAGACAGAGAAGGAGAGTCAAAGAATAGAACAGAGACAGTGTGTCGGGGAGAGAGCGAGAGAGAGAGAGAGGAAGAGAGAAAAGAAAAAGAGCGAGGGAGCAGGACAGAGTGTAACGCTTGCGGTGGTCGTCGTCGTCGTCGTCGTCGTGTGGTTCGGTCGCGCGCTGTGTCTTCCATCTCGGTAAAACAGTTCTGCTCCTGGCAAAGTCCGTAGCTCGCGTTGTTGGGTGTGACGGAATTCGTCGGTGAAAATCGCGAACGCCAACACGGCGTACAGAGTGTTGCGCAGTGGCTCTCGTGGTGCGGCACGTCGGGCGTAACGTATCCAAGAGAAGGAGGAGGACGAGGAGGTGGTGCGGTGGTAGAGCAAGGAGGCAGAAAATTCTCACCAGTGGCGGGTGCGCGCGATAAAACGAATCGAAAAGCTAGGTGAGAGAGAGAGAGAGAGAGAAAGAAATAGTACGAGACAAACAGAGTGTGAGAGGGAGGGAGAGAGAGAGAGCCCACCGAAAACCGATATATCCCCGGACTTGGAAGTAGCTCTTCCGAGTTGTACTTTTTTTTCCCATCTTCCCTCTTCTTTCTTTGCTCCGCCATTGTACGTACGCTAACGCGCTACAGCCAAAAGAAGTCGCTTACGACGTGCTCCGAATCATCCTAAGTTCAGGTTGTCGTTTGCCGCCGCCGACGCTGCTGCTGCTGCCGCCGCTGTTATTCTTTATCTTCGCTGTGGCTGCCGTGTCGAATTCACCGTTCGTGTCGCGCGGTCGTCCGGACACGCTTACCTCGACGGACTCGTTAAGGCTATCGCCATCGTCAAATTTCCTCGAACGCTTTTTTCTTTACGTTATTCATTCTGTGATAAAGTAACGTGCGCGATACGTAGACGCGGCATCACGTCGTGCCCCTGCGGACTTTTACTCATCATTATGCAATAGACATGCAGTCGAAGAGGATCTTCTTGCTCTGGTGACGACGGCATGTTTTTATCTTTGTTCTCACTTCTCGAGCCACCGGACTGACTGCGGATGTGGATTCCTATAAAGGACGCCGCTTTTAATTTCGTGGGTGGACATGGCATCCTCGTGTAATGATTGTGCGTGTGGTTCGTATCAGTGATACTGATACAATTTTGTTTCTAATGCTGTAAGCAGTGCTAGCTCTACTGTTATTACCATTACTGGTGTTATTACTCTTTCGGTATGTCGCCGTCGAGACACCGACGCTCGATCACGTGGAAATGTATCGACTGTGCGTGCTCGTAATACGCTAGAAAATCTTGTGAGACGCGGCGGGAGTTTTCATTTCGATTGTTTCCATTACATGCGTGTGACCACGCGTTTAAAAGTGAAGTGCAGTTTATCTCTAGAACTTCGTACGTCGGATTATTGTATAGCGATATACATTTTTTCCCTGTGGCTTGCTTATATAGGCCCATCCCCTATAGAATCCCATCCCCCCACCGCGCCTATCCGACCAATAGGAAATCCCCTCCTGCCTACCCTACTATCTCCTCTTCTCACTCTCTCTCGTCTGGCTCCTCAATCTCTTCTGCCTTCTTCTGGCACTCCCGAACAAAGTCTTTCCAGGCCACCTCGTACGCGTATCCTTTCTACCCTCGCAACGTTACGACGCCCTTCGCCAATTACGTTACTGTTCACCTGGATTTTAACGGTTGAAGACAATTACCTGGTCCTCGTGTACTCTGACACTAGGTGAGTCATGCGGAAAGTTTCCACGTGGAACTTACTGTTTTTTTCAAATATGTCGTTTATTTTGATAGCCTCAATCTAGTTAGTAACTGACAGTGATAGTTTTTAAGTGAATTGTATGTGTTGATTTTAATATGATAATTTTTTATGTCCTAGATTATATCCTGTCTGTGGGAATGTTTGAAGCTTGACAGACTGGATGAGAAGTATATGCTTCGCTAACCTATACAAGAACAAGGATTTGCCTCTTCGGTACTTATTGACACTACAGAAGTTAGGACGGAGCACAGTAGGAAGAAGGAGTACGGAGAGAACGAAATAAGGAAGACCAAAACAGAGGAATGGATGAATGGGAGTGAGCACGCCCCAGGAGAAGTGTGGCTGCAGCAGGTGCAGGTGCAGGTGGGTGCCTCTGGATGTGGAGGCAGCAGCACTGGCATCGTCAGTGGCAGTGATGGCCCCTGCTCTGACGGAAGGCGGTCCACAAAAGCCTGAGAATTTGCTCCCTCCCTTACCGGCCAGTGGATTCCTCTCGGCCGAGCAGGCTGCGCAGGTCTGTCAAAAGCGTGAGGTCCTGGCCAAATTTGTCGTATCCGCCAACGTGCAGCCGTCGAAGATAGACGAGCAGTGCTTGCGCGGCATCTCAAAGGACCTCATTCGTGATGTCATCAACTCAAAGTACGCGAACGGTCTCGATAGTCTGTCGACATTCGCGAACGGATCTAACCTGATCGCGAGGAAAGGATCGGCGGAGCGCGAGAGCGAACGTCCGCTCGTGCCGGACAGCCCTGATCGAAAGGCCAGCGACATTATAATGAACGACCCATCTATGGGTGATCAACCAGACGACATGGGCTTCTTGAAATCGAACGTAGACGTACCTCTGACCACCTCCGGCAACACCAGCGCCGAGAAGAACCTGGACGTCGATCAGATAATTGGCTTTGGCGCAGAGATATCCGCGGACGGAGAACAATGCGGCGTGGGCGGTGTTCCTGACATCGGGCACAACGTCGAGGAGATCCTCCAGGTGATTAAATCCATGGAAGGCGCCGAGAACGCCGAGAACATCTCAGCAGGTTCCAACGAACCAGCTCACAGCGCTGCGGATACGGTGGAGATGTTCTCTTTGCCAATGGGATTGACCTCCTTCGAGCGCGATCTCCTCAACGATGTGGACGTTATGAGTCTCTGCAACGACAACATGAATATAGCCGAAGCCGTCGAGCAACCGAAACCCGTTAACGTTCTGCGTGCCCAACAGGACACTGTTGCTCAGAAGCAGTTCGAGAGCGAGAGACGCTGCGCCTTTCTCTTGAGAAGACTAAGGAAGCTCCAGGCGAGGCTTGTGGGTCGTCATGTTGCCGAGGAAAACACCGGTGTTCTTGAGCTTGCTCATCATGGCGTTAAGAAGTACTTCTTTCAAGAGCTCGCTAACATCAGCTCCAAGTCGAACGCTAGGAATTTTCCGGAGATCAGTACCAGCCTTGACTCCTTTCTACAGAAAATCGAGAAGTCCTGCATCGCACAGAGCAACACCGTCAACAGACAACGTTCCTATTGTCGGTACTTTGGCGCTGGTTCCAAGGACAACCTTAGTGCCAGTGCTGGAGGCAATAGCAATCGTCATCCTGTCTTCGGCACACCTCAGGTTAAGCTTAAATCTGAAGAAGTGGAGAATGTTGCTGGTCCTCTTGCTACTCAACTCCACATCGTCCAGGCCAACCTGGACTCGGACTGCACAGCATCCAGCAGTGGAGGCGAGAGTTGCGACGAGATGCAGACTTTCAACAATCCTCATCAACAGCAGTTGCCCATGTGAGTCTACAATGGACAGCGACAGGTTTCGAAATGAAATTATAGTCGTCGTCTTTTATAAAGCTTGTTAATATTTCAAGTGAGTTCTGCTATCATTTGCAACAGCACTGTCTACAAAGTTGTGCTCTTACTGGATGCGTCATCTATTCAATGTATTACGTCATCTTCAACCTAACATAACAATGGTTATTGCTTTGTTGAATATTTGTCATAACTTTAAATTCTTCTTTTTTTAGATTCACGTGACATTTGACAATATTGGCAGATACATATTTTTTAATGTGGAGTATGTTTATCATACTTGTGATCTGACATTTAGTCAAATTTTTAACAGCATTCATTGAAGCTACCTGGCTGAAATCTATCTATTAGATGTACTAATTCATGTAGAATCAATATTTATATTATAATATTGTTTTACCTATTTACCTCGTAACAGCTAATAAGCTTTTGGTACAGATTACACATTTAGCATCCACAATCTAGTCCATATAATAATTCCTACCACTTTTGAGCTTTTTTTCCCATGGAAACAGTATCACTCTGTTACGTTAACCGAATAGACTTTACTTGGTTCGGTTTTCGAATTTAACTAATGTTGGATACATGTTAGCGGAGAGCAAGGGGAAGGAAAAAAGCACAAGATAACTCTGATCGCCCAGACACCTGTTAATTTCTCAACACTTATCTCTGATAAGTACATAAAGCGTTAAAGATTGAAGAAGCTTTTCGATTGTTTCTGATTGCATCTATAATTATCAATGCGGTACAAACATTGCTGCAACAAATTCTCTCACACATTTGATACCTTTGCACTACGACACTTATGCATCCAATAATATTGACTAATCTTTGATGTGTTCACTTTCACTCATTGATTATTAAATATTAGTGATGTATGCTAAATTTTTTTTCTGTTCAATTTGTACATCATCCTATGTCATTGATATACACTTACATTTTTGAAAAGATTTCTTAGATGTACTGAAATTATTTTTATGGCGGTACCAATGAGTCATTTACGACAAACATTGTTTATTATAGCTTCATCCCTGATTATTGTACAATTAGCTAATGTACAAAAGATGGTACAATCAAGACAGAGACTAAATGAAATAATGTTACATAATTATTATTGTTATCAAGTCAACGCCTGCGTCAGAGAATTTTATATGAATAAATTCTCATAACCAAAGATCAAATCACGTTTTGGATAAAACATTATAAAACGCCGTTGCATATTAACATGTTAAATCTATTTTTTCTAATATTAATAGAATAAGAAAGAAAAAGAAAAAACATCTCATGATACAAATAATAGCAGCGACATGAAAATTAATTTTGTCAGATCAACATTAATAATTTTGTCAACTAATAATCAGTAGTCAGAACATATATTTTAGCAACCCGCAATGACATATCAACTTACAAACATATTGGGTTGGCAAGAAAGTAATTCCGGTAAACATAACGCTATCTATTTGTGCAAACCGAAATTACTTTCTTTCCAACCCAATACACAGAACAATTTAGTGATAAGTATATCCATTTGAATCCACCCAGGTTTTTTCTTCTGAATGTTTTTTCCTTTATTTTTTTTATTTTCTTCTTAAAAATATTTACAGTTCCAAAAGGGCTGGCTGGCGATATGCCCAGGATCGTGCCGGGGTAGCGTCCCGGTGGACTTGGCTGCAGGCACAAATATCCGACCTGGAGTACCGTATACGGCAGCACAATGATCTCCAGCGTCATGTTCGTGCCAGCAAAGGACTGGTGATGCTCGAGAACACGGAGACGATAAATGGATACAGTGGAGTCTTGCCGGGTTCGACGGGTCGTTTCAATTCGTCGGAGACGGAGTCCTCGGCGAGTAGAACAAGGCCCTTCGTTTGGAGCATGTACCGGAAGCGGAAGTTGCTGCAGGTCGACAGGTTGCACGAGGTGTCCAAGCGAGCTGCTAAAGCTTCCACAGTGAGATGTGATTGCGATCACGTTCTACCGCCTTGTGCATTGTGCACTGGTAGGCAAGATCCTACCCAGAGCCAGGAACCTTTAGAGCAACTTTCCGTACAGGAACGCGTCGCCCTGGTCGATCCTGGTTACCATCCAGTCCTATCGTTTCCCGATGGTGAATATCATCATTAGTTGCTACTCTAAGAAATAATTCATGAATTAACACTGTGCTGTAATGTTCTTGTTACTTTTAGAAATTTCACATGGTACGCACCTGGAGGCGATCATGAAATCGGTAGAGTGGCAGCAGAAGATGCTACGAGGAAACTTGAGAATGACACGGCTCAAGGATAAGGACAGTGGCGAAAGAAGAAGCAAAAAGATACCTGAACACCGGACCAAGTATGCTGCGAGACTCAAAAAGTCTTCGTCGAGTATCTTGACTGCACGTGCGTATACTCTTTGAAGTAGGATACATACATTTTTTAAATTCTTAAGAATTATTGTACGATGCGTTTCTTGGGTACAGGAATCAAGAGGAAGATGCTTAAGGGAAAGAGAAATCGGCACAGCCACGATAGAAATATTCACGGTATGAGTAGAAAGAGGATCGCGAAGTTGACGCCACCCGAAGATGACGAGGATGCGAGTGTGCTCTCGGGTTCCAGTAAGCACTCGTCTCCGGTGCCTTCCCCGCTGCAACACACTCCGACACCTGTGGAGAAGATTCCACTCAAAGAAAAGAGTACCAATCCCCACGGGTAAGGACATGCTTTAATTCCATTTTATTTTCATTGGGGTCTCCTTCACTTTTTTGTGCATCACTTAATTTTTACGTATCTCATGTTTTAGGCGTTTGAGGCAGAATTCTTACGACATTGACAATATTGTTATACCGTACAGCGTTGCTGCCTCTACGAGATTGGAGAAGTTACAGTACAAGGAGATTCTGACGCCAAAGTGAGTGCACGCAATGAATTAAGGATGTAATAATTGTTTGATATTTTTATAAAAATATTCATCCTGGCTAAATTCTCATATTTGACCTAATCAATTCTTCAGGTGGAGGCTGTGCGAGGAACCATCGAAAATGGACGTGAAGAATGGTGTCATGCGTAGGCCTAGTCAAGATACGGATGTAAGTTTAATCAAATTGGTTTTTTTTTTTTAAAAAAACATTAATTTCCATACCTGGTTTTTAAACTGTCAGGAAGATGTTTCATGTTTTTATTATGTATTTCTCAAAAGTCCATCGTACTCGTAAACTCATCGTCTTCGACGTGTAAAACCAGATTTACAAAATAGACGTCAATATGCGTGTACAGAGCCTAAATAAAGCGTTTGATTTTTTTTCTTATCATTTAATTAGATCGAGGACGTGTCGGACGAGATGATAGCATTGAGGCACGAAAGGAGCGAGAGGGAGGAAAATAAACGCTTCATGACCTACGTGAATATGCCACCTCAGTCTCGTATTCGTCACAATAGACGGGCTGACAGTCGAGCGGATAGCGGCGCGAATACGCCAGGTACGTTAAAAATATCCTTTTTTTTTCAGTTTAGAAGAGAAATTTCTTAAAAATATCATTAAGACTAAATGGCTGATTACAATGCATCTGATTGCCATTGTGAAGCAATAGAATTCTATACTTATTTTATCTGATAAGAGGTGAAATAAAAATTTGTTAACGATCGAACGTCAATAATTTATATCTTAATATTTTGCAGATCCTATGTCTCCTCACGCGAGTGACTTCGGCGGTGACGTCGCGTCGCCTATCACGTCGCCACCAGCCACGCCCTCGATTCTCCAGGATGCTGAACATCAAACGGATCCCAGCCGCCCTTCGGCTTTGCAAAATGCTTTTCGACGACGCACCATATCGTCGTCGAGAATTGCCAGAGACGAGATGGGCACGTCTTTCGCGGAAGACGAAAACGAGGTAACTATTGTACGTTGATCCTGGATTTTTTTCTTTTTTATAATTTTATATATATACACATACATTTTTTTTTAATTCTTTTTCATCTGCACATAAATTGACGCCTACGTTCCTCATCATACGTAGGGGGAACCCCCGCGGCTATTACCGTTACTTTTACTACCTTGGGTACAATCATCGTTTTGTGAAAGTATCATAAAGCCGTCGTTACGTTTATCGATTAGCATTGTCCTCCTTAGTGATTTTTTGAGAACGGTCAAAATAGTCGCGTCAATATTATACGCAGTTAAGAGCAACAATTAGCAAAATCGATAACGCTTACGGATATTTCAAGTGGGAATAAATATATATATTTCATGCGAGATAAACAGCTAGTTTTTTTTTTTTAGTACCAGGCGTCGTCTGCGTACGAGTGGAATGGTCGTTAAAAAGTCTCTGTTATGTAATCAATTTTATTTATTTTTCGGCGCTGCGTCACATTTGTAATGTTTTATTTTTTTTTTTTTTGTAAATATCGTGGGCTTAAGATTATACATGATTTATCTTAATGTAAATATGCAATGTGATATTCTATCTTTATCGGTATCAATGTTTAATGTCGTACTTAATTGTTAAGGGTCAGCTAAATGAATTCTGCTGTATCGTATCATCCAGATGTTACGTATCATGTTTGCGAAGTAGAGCATTTTTTAAAATTTAATATACCTTATCGAGGCTTCACGTGTTTGTTACGTTTTTAGTGTCGGCTTTAATGACTGTATTTATAATCACGCCAAAGAACGGTGCTTAAAATTGTTAACACTGAGTTGTGCAATTAATTGTACCAACCTCATCAATCATTGTCATTTGTTATAATTGACGAATATATTTCATATGTAATTTTGAAGGTTCCATTCAATACGCCAACCTGCGATGCGATAGAAAATATGAAAAGTCTTAGGAGTTTTATATTTATTTTTCGACGATCCTCAAGTCTCTATCAATTAAAAGCAATTCGCGTAGTACAGACAACAACCAGTCAACGAGAGCAATTATTATTATTGCACAGGAATTTGAATTATGAGAAATATTTTTTATCAAGAAAATGCATATGGTGTTATCGCTCGAAGGAAACCTTGTATCTGCTGTTTTTTTTTTTTAATGGTAAATTAATTATTGAGTTTGTGATATGCTTTGCTGTTTTAGGTTTTACCATACGAGCCAAGGATATTTCCACTGTCTGAGGAGGTTTACGACAAGATGCTCGAAGTGATGCCTGATGGACACTGGCAACCATCGGTCGCGCCGCTATGCTCGAGAGAAGAAGACAAAGGAGACGAAGTACGTAATTGACAGTAACTAATAAATCAGTATATTAGATAAAAGAGAGATAAAGAAAAAGATTTTTCGCTTTTCGTGGCAGCGTTCCTCACTGTCAATAAACGATCAATGAATTCTCATTGGGACGAATGATTAAGTGTAAATTCATAACTGAAACCGATAGTCTTACAAAACCTGGTAATCCTCTATCATAGAATCCAGCAATGGAATCCGATTCCGCAACGTTGATCGGCGAACAGCCGCCATGACAAAGGACTTGATTAATAATATCAAAGGATCACTAGGAAAGGGGCTGTAAAGAGAAACGAATGGAAATACGCGGTAACCATTGCATCTTACGTTGAAAAGAGACAATGAAAAAGTCATTGAATGGAAGGAAAGAGTTAACCATAGATAATTATAAACGTGGTCGATGTTGTTCTGTCAGAAACTAAAAATGGTATTTGGGGCTGAATTAAATGAGAGAATGAAAAAGGACGACGGAGGAATAAATAAGAGAAACGAGGAATACCAGAGAGAGAGAGAGAGAGAGAGAGCGAGAAAGAGGGAGATACGTGTACAATGAGATATACGGAGAGAGAACAATGCAGAAAGAATTGATGGGACAGAGAAAAAAAAAGAATATACAAAATGCTGATGGTTAACGTGTGCTGTATCCGGGAATTTGCAGGAAGCCGCACTGGATTCGCCGGAATCGGATTCCACGGAGTCTGCGTGCTGCGACGTAGAAGGGGAGGATCCGAATGATCCCGAGTGGACGGTTGCGGACGACCGGGATACCGAAAAAGAGAGGATACGCCCCACGGCGAAGAGATAGGAAATAATAGGAATTCAGGAGCCGATGATGACTACTATCACCAACACACACACACAGTACGTTGTTTAATAACGCCGTCGTTACTATATGCAGAAGCTACCTGTCAATTGTTATATATACCTGTGGGTAATGTGACATGCACCTTAAGTTAATGGTATTACGAATCTGTAAAGTGTATTATAAATATAAATTTTATAACTTCATTTACGGCGTGCTTTTACGTTTAATGGCTAAACAACAACAACAACCTCTTGTTTTACACGAGTCACTAGCGCCATTTTGACTCTCTCTCTTTCTCTCTCTCTCTCTCTTTGTTTTGTTATTTAAATGCGCCACTCTTCTGTCTCTTTGGCAAAATTGTTATTATAGGGCACTGTTGGAACTTTACGAGCCTCGTGATTTCAATTTTTTCATGTTTTTATAAAGTCTTGCGAGATCTTATCACCTTTTTCTCTTCCTTGTTACAGTTGATTTATCTTTTGGTATCGTTATCTTCGTTGCCGTTTCTCATTTCTTATCGTGCCTCTTCGTTCTTCCGTAACTGGACCACGTTCGTTTTTTTTTTATCGTCTTTATATTTGTTGGTCTCTCTTCGCTCTTGTCCTGCTGTACGACGATGATATTGTCCCGCGCCTTTTAGAAATCTCACCGGAATAGATCAAACCAATTTTGTACAAAAAATGTATTTATATTTCAGAACGAATAACTGCGTAAAATAAAAGTGCCAATTCAAACCTCAACTCAGTGTGTTTCAATCTGTGCTTGATTTTCGGATTATTTAATGCGCACGAAAGTGCGATGTAGTCAAGTAGCACAAAGTATAGTAAATTTTGTCTAGTTTCATCCGTGAAAGAAGCTGATCAGTAATACGTTGTATGCTTTATATTTGATAGAAAAATTACGTGACGCGTATGTAGTACAAAATTTGAGGTATACAGATAATACAAAAGTTTTCACATAAAACTACTGGTTTTCTAAAGTCGAATATTCATAAATGCTTATCAGCTGGTACCAAATGAAACGATCTGCGTGTCCAATGAATCCAAATCGACTAAAACAGCCGTATTAGTTGTTGAAAATTGTGGAACCGAAATTAATCTGACCCTCTGACCGTCTTGTCCTAAAATAAGAATTTCATATTGAACCGATCAAGTGTGCTGAGGAGAAATAATTTTTTATTCGATAGGCAGAAACTCACCAATCCACAATTTTGTTTCAAATTTATCCATATTGCCAACAAAATATATGTCAGGGCATTCGTGAATTATGAACAAATCTTTTTCGCAGTATGGATAAGATGGTAAAGTATCTGGTGCGGTGGGACACAAGTGTCTCCAAACCAGTGTTTTTTCAAGCCACTCCAAAGGCGTCCCGTTTGCCAATCCACTCACTCTCATAATATCTTCAATAGGCTGACCACTTGTGCCCAGGAATGCACGAGTACCAATTTTACCACTCCATGGATTGGCCACACCAGTGAAGTTTTCATATCTAAGATTAGCGTTGTGATTATTTCAATGCAATGAATGTCATTATTTGTTTGCACATTGATCTTAGGTATTGAAAAATAGAATTGTACCTTGAACTCTTTGGTAACATACAAGGATGTAATGGTTTTTGTGGTAGCATGACACCTGTCGGATCATGCTGACCTGGCATTAAGGTAACCAAGCAGCATTGTGCTAACTCACTGACGAACGAATCTAAGCGTTTTGTTCCTTCAGCGGTTTCTTTATAAACTTCACGGTCCTTTGCTTTTCCACTGTAGAGTCCAGTACTAGAGAAAATCTCTGGACTAGACCTAACTCCGTTTCCTGGTTAAGAAATGTAATAGTTCTATAAATTGTTAATTAGTGAATTGTAATTATATTTCTATATATATATTCCATAGGCTAAATTTATTACCAGCAATTATAACACGGACAATGGAAGCTTCTTCTGCTTGAGCCACTGAATTTCCAGCCATTCCGCAGATCCATTCTATTAAAAGTGACTGGGATAATGACTGGGAACGACGAACCATATCTAGGCCAGATAATATTAATACTTTTCCCTTTGTGATAGGTTCTGGAGTAATAGCTTTTGGTGCGCAGCCAGGAAAGCACCAGTCTTCTACCTGATTTATAAACGTATTTATAAAATAAAATGTTAAAATTCAAAAGTTGGTTCAGGTATTGAATAAGGTGTATAAATGACATACTTCGAAGGTACCATCTGCCTTCTCGTGTCCAAGAACTCCACAGACAATCCCAGTAACGACATCTTTTATATTGACTTTGGGCCCAACAAGTTTTACACGCAACATCTCATCTTCTAAGAAAGGAACATCTTTCTCAGAACAGTAATCATTTCTTGGCGCTGTTGGTAACAAGTCCTGTTCCTCACTCAGTTCTTTCAAAATTGAAGGTTTCCACTGTTGGTGTTTGAATTGTGTACCAATTATAACACAGCGCTCATTCTCAACTTCTTCCAACTCAGCAAGTTTTGCAATACGAATACTTCCTACAGTAACAGAGATAATACAATACAAATTCATAACCTTTAAATAAGTCATAAATTTACTAGTTTATGAATTAAAAACTGTATAAAAAATTAACCAACCCCATTTTTTACATATTTCCTTAACAAGAATATCTTTTAACTCGTTAAGCCTTGCTGAATATACATGAGCAAATTGTATGGAGTAGTCCTGTTTCTCTTGAGAGAATCTTATAGAATAATCCTCATAATCAACTGTTGTTCTTTCCACCATAAAAGGTTTCTCTTTGCTGGGTGAAGACAGTAAAGATGAAGCATTATCTTCAGTATTAACAACCATCGTACGTTGAAATCCACGCACTATATTTTCCCTAATGCCTCAAGAATAAATTCGTCTTCACTTAAAATCAGGTAACATAAACTCATAATATAATAAACCTGTACGTTTCTTTCCCGCGAAAAATTATACCGCTCACACGAGGATCAGCAAGATGTTCAACTGCTCTTGAGTGTCGTTAACGATATGGTAGGTACTTACGTTACCGATGGACCTTAGTAGTTTCAGGATTCGTCGTAGAGGTGGCACCTCATACACTTAGTAAAACTTATCGAGCTTACACTGTGCACTCAAATTTAAGATTGCAACAAAATATATTTAGGCAATATTTGATGAGCGGCCTCGTTCTCAGGGTTGCAAAGAACCTCTGCCCGTCAAGCTACACTTTTATGATCACATTAAGATCAGCTACGACGGGATATGCATTATCGACGGAAAAAATGATCACAAAATTCCTACTCTCGGACTCGCCGCTACGATTTAGCGCCATGCTTTTGGTATCGTCTAAAACCAGAGATGAGTGCAAATGTGCGAACAGAACAGCATATTTGAATACATTTTCGTTTTTAGTTAGAAATGTTTATTATTGTTTTAAAGAATTTTTAAAGTGGTTAATTGAAATGTCTAATTTATCATTCATATTGGATAATGGCGCTTGTACAGCTAAAGTTGGACTTTCTACAGCTTCTCCAAAGTGAGTACTACAATGAATGTAATGGTTATTTTAGACAACAAAAAGCCGGTTCCATTTAATCTATTCTCGTATAAACGATTAGCAATAAATATATTATTATTGTATAACTTACGAGAGTAATAGTAATTCTTACTTAGAGATATACAGTAACTGCATTATAACTTTTTCTTCACAGATTGGTACCAAATTGCATAATGAAAGCAAAAAGTGAACGTCGCAGACCATTTGTAGGAAGTCAAATTGAAGAATGTCGCGATGCATCAGGACTCTTTTATATTTTGCCATTTCAGAAAGGTTATCTCATTAATTGGGATATACAGAAAACAGTATGGGATTACATATTCTCAAAGGAACAGTGTTCTGCTAATTTGAGTCAAATGCCATTATTTGTAACGGAGCCTCATTTTAATTTTCCATCGGTACAAGAAGCTATGACAGAGATATTCTTTGAAGAGTACGATTGTCAGAGTATACTAAAAATTAATGCATCCGGCTTGTCTTGCTATCATTATAGAAATAAAAATCCAACAGCAAAGTGTTGTATAATAGTTGATAGTGGATACAGTTTCACTCATATTATTCCATACGTGAATGGTGTAAAAGTCAAAGATGGAATAAGAAGAATCGATGTTGGTGGAAAGCTGCTGACAAATCATCTCAAAGAAATAATATCCTATCGCCAATTGCATGTTATGGATGAGACATATGTAATTAATCAAGCCAAAGAAGATTCTTGTTTCGTATCACAAGATTTCTATAAAGACATGAACACAGCAAAGAATAAATTGGAAGCTAATCCTATTGCTAGAGACTATGTATTACCTGATTATACAACACTGAGACGTGGATTTCTCAGACAACCAGAAGCGCCGGGGGAGCAACAAACTCTACGTTTAAATAATGAAAGATTCGCGATACCAGAAATACTTTTTCATCCATCTGATGTCGGCATTCATCAAATGGGAATACCAGAAGCTATAGTGGATTCTTTGAAGGCTTGCAGTGAAGAGACTTGGCCTCATTTATTAGCTAATATAGTTCTCACTGGTGGAAATGCAAAGTTTCCAGGATTCCGAGATAGAGTTCTAAAGGAAGTTAGGAGTCTTGCACCGTCACAGTACTCAGTGAATGTTATTCAACCGGAGGAGTAAGTATATGAAAAAATAACTAGAGAACTATTGACTATGACAAAAATGAGGTCTTTTCACATAATTTCATGTTTCCAGTCCTATTACCTATGCCTGGGAGGGTGGAAAATTGTTATCACGAGATTCAGGACTCTCCAGGATGATTGTAAAAAAAGAGGAATATGAAGAAGAGGGTCAAGCAATCTGTTATGACCGATTCGACATCTAATCTCATTTCATTTCCATTGTAAATATACATTTGTATTAATATTTTTATAATAAAGTAAGATAAACAATATCAAGTAACAAATTCATATTATGTTCAATACTTGTATACTATTACTTTTTATATACATGTTAAAAAGCTTCACATGAAAGCATAGAAAAATTAAGTGGATAAAATGGCATAAGAATCCTTTATTATATTCACTTAAATCTGCTTCATTTGAGCCATTAATTCTTCTAAGCTTGGTTCATCGGGTTTGGTTACTTGTTCTTGTGACTCAGTATTAACAGCTTGCGGTACTGTGTAAGCTAGTTTTATACCAGTGCTAATCTCACTCGTTGCATTCCCTTCATTAATTGATTCTGTCTCGTCGATCAATGAAATTCCTAAGAGGAAAATGAAATTAATAACAGTTTGGCTGTGGTTCTAAAATATCTCGATGCTTATTAATTTTTTAATGATAAAAACTATACCCCATTCATTATCTTCATGAATAGGTCCTTCGTCAGCCTCTACCACAGACAAAGTTTGTTCAATTTTGGGTTTTGCTGCATATTCTGCCTGCCTCTGACGACAATAACTGTCATCACAGTTTGGATTTGGCCTCAATATCATGGTGGGAAAGAAATCCTGCATCGCATTGTATCCTAGGTAATAGGAAGTTGTGCCAAATCCTAATAAATACTTTAAAGTATTTTGCACTAGGAAGCCAGCAACAATTCCCATTGTTGTTGGTAACGAAGCGGCACACACGCCATCGCGCTTTAATGTCTTTTCATCTATGTTCGCTGCAACTACTAGAGGCGGTGCACACTAAAAATAATACCAAAAGATTTGTAAATATTTGAAATTAAAAAAGTTTATATCATAGATGCTTAAGCTTACAGCAAAACAGGCTGATTCACCAGGAACTATAAATTGTATATGACCAGAAACTGCATTCTCTGATACTCCACTCTCAAACCATTTGAGATTAAGTTCATTGCATGCTGTGTTTATTGTCATTCGTGCTTCAAAATTGTCTACACAACTTAATACAAGATTGACGGGTCCACCAAGAAGACTTGAGGTACTGAAGAAAAGAAAGATATTATTAAAACTTCAGTTTACAGTACAATTACTCAATTATCACAACCAAAAAAGGAAATGCTGTGAAGTACCTTATTGTGTCTATAAAATTCTGAAAGTTATCAACTGTTGTAATATTGTAATTATGAGTTTCAATCTCTACATCTGGATTAATTGATTGCAATGTTTTTGCTGCTGCTTCCACTTTACTCTGTCCTGCTTGATGTGGTTGGAAAAACAATCTGTTCATATTTGCTAACTCCACTTTATCGTAATCAAAGAGTATTAACTGCGAAAATACAATAATATTAGATAAATATTTCATAACTATCAAAATCATTTTTTAAACATATTTAATAATGCAACCGTTACCTTGCCAATGCCACACCTTGTAAGCATTTCCGCAGTCACACTACCAACACCGCCAACACCAACAATTGCAACTGATAATTCACGTATTTTTTCATAATTATTTACAATTCCCATACGTTTCAATGCCATTAAACGACTGAAAAAAAGGAAAATCGTTACAGACATATACATACTTTAAGTCATATAACTCCAAAAACTTACTGTGCTTTTATACATGGACAGAACACACAATTCATCAAAATCAAATAATAAAATATTTTAATATTAAAGAAAACAATTGAAGGGAGAAAAATAATCATGCAATAATTGTCATAATCATTATCTAAATCTGTATACAATGTACACATAAACTACCTGTAAGGATTCGAGTCCACCACTTCACTGGACATTTGTGCAATTTTTTCTCTAGCTGCACTTTTACATTGCGATTCGAGCAGCTGTTGCTCCAAGTCCTTAATCCTTTGACGCAATTTCTCAATCTCGCTCATAATGCAATAATACAGATTTACTTTTAAAAATTCTGCGTTAAAGTAACAGATGTCAAAAGGTTTACTGTGAACTGCACTGGTACCGCTTTCACAATCTGACACGTTGTTCAGAGGATCTAAGGAGCATTAGTGACTTTCACTAGATAACTTTTAGAATCGAATGCTCGGTTCATACTAATTCGTACTAAGCGAGTCGAGCGACAAGAATACGTAACAACAAATAACAACTGTTGCATCAGTGATGAGAGTCTGAAAGTGCATTGCGATTGGCTGCTGTTTCAAAATTCAAAAAGTGACATATGAACTCGACATAAGTGCGCAGTGCTGATGCGCAGCGAGGTGAACAGCATTCTAATGTTTTTTTTTTCTTGTTCATTCATTCATGATTGTTGATGATTCTTTGCTATGTTCAAGTTGTCTATTGTGTCATTTTCGTTAGAAAAAAAATAACGTGAAAATTGTTGCGCATTCTGGACTAGAGATTTGCTAGGTTCTTTAAACGCGTCGCTCAGGATAACTCTGTGCATTCAGATCTGATGACCTTGTTCTCGACATAATTACGAAAATTGGTATCGCCATCTTAGTACTGTATATCGTAAGAATTTTCCATCTCTGAACTCGCTCAGGACATGTTATACCTTGATTTTTTAAAATAAGGATTATCTCGTTCTACAAGTTTCCGCTGATGTAATTGCACTGTCGATTGGAAGTAATACGGCGATCATGTAGCTGGGTTTACTGTGAGTAATCAAAAATTGAGGTTACTTCTGACACTTGTCTTTGATGGTTTTGAGGAAAGAGTGTTTTTTTCATAATGACAGCGTTAAGGAATTTTAATATACCTTATGTTTCAGTTGTATGCCGTATACTAAATCCGTAGTTCTACTTAGTGAAACTTCTAAGAAATACAATGTAAGTTCCAGATATTTATGTTTTTCAACCTGCAATTGAATTCTTATTTTTTAATTTGTTTAGATGTTTAGTCCGGTCCAGATAAAACAGGAATATCCAGCTGTGGAGGACAGTAGCCAAAATACTACAAATGGTGTTCAAGGATCATCGGAATATCCTATTTTCACAAATCAGGATGTTGAATATATGTATCGTCAACTGCCACAATTTTGGAGCCAAGCACAATTGCAGGTCAATCAAACTCCCACCGAAATATCTTCAAAAAATGAAACAATAGTCCGTCAAGACGTTCCACAGATGGCGGTAAGTAGCTTGAATATAAAATATTAATAAGAAAATGACTCATTTACTTTGAAGTCTCTTAAACCTATTACATAATTTTTGTTTACAGCAACCCATGCCACAGCTGTCTGTCTCCAGTTATTTACAACAACACGGTATGCCATTCCCAATAGCTCAACAACAGCAACATCAAACCGATGCTGGAAATCAATCTTTACCGAATCACCAAACATCCACAAATCTATCACAGGACAACCAACCGAATCATCTCTCACAAATTATGCAACATCCAACAGCAACGATAAACCAAACAATCCTGGCAACACAATCCTCCTCACCGACGAAGCACAATGGTCCAGGAAGGCCTCCAAAGTCCTCGAGCAGTTCGTCAACAACTACAGGAAAGAAGTTGAAGTGTCAATGTGAAATCTGCTTTAAAGAGTTCGGTCACAAGAGCAATCTCTTTATCCACATGAGAACGCACAACGGCGAACGTCCATATAAATGTAGCCAGTGCGAAAAGTGCTTCACACATAGTGGCAATTTAGCCATCCACATGAGAACGCACTCCGGTGAACGTCCCTACGCATGTCAAATATGCGGCAAGATGTTCAGCCACAGCGGTAATCTTTCGACTCACCTGAGGACTCACTCCGGCGTTAAACCATACAAGTGTAGCGTGTGCGCAAAGGAGTTTCGTCACAGCGGCAATCTCTCCATTCACGAGAGAATACATTCCGGCATCAAGCCATTTCAGTGTAGAGTGTGCGGCAAGGAATTCTACCACAGTGGCAACTTGACGACGCACATGAAGAAGCATCCTGTGAATTCCGTGGCTGTAGGAAGCAGCGAAGAACGTGAAAATGCGACGCAGCGGCGCCAAGGCGTCGGTAACGCGACGCCACACGTTGTCGGTACTGTCGATCCTGCTGCCAGTATTGGCAGTATAAATAACATGCACAAAAGTCAGCAGCATAGTAACGCTGCTGACATGATAGCTGTCAAGAGTGAAAGATCCGAGGAGTCCCAGGACGACGGTACCATCCTGCCAACGAGTTAATTAATATCCGTTTTAAATACTCGTTTGGGATACAATAAATGTTTGGCTGAAAGACCATAATGAAAACGGTCCTTGATAGACGGCTGTCATTGTCGTAGTCCTTAGAACGTTGAATCTCTCATCCAGAGGATGACTTATTGTCCAGGGTGTACTTAATGGACGTTCTCACGACGGTGAAAGGCTACGGAGTTATATCGAATAGTGTCACGCGATAGCCTTCAGGAAAGTAAGGTCTATTTTAAGAGACGAGAAATTCGTATTCACGCGGTATTCAGGATTTCTAATTGGAAGTCCGATAATGCGCCTATTGACTTTACATTAAATCGAAAGCCGTTCAATTCCTGGCGCCAAGTTATACTACGGCTACTGTTGTTGTCTGCGCCAAAACGATTAGTACAATTCTACATAATTTATCTGTATACTCGTTGGGCTCTAGCGTAATATTTTTTTTATCGTTAAAATTTCGATATTTCAAATTAGCTAATAATCACCTCGCGAAACAATGAACGTTCGGTGCGATTTTACGGTTAAATTTTCTTCCCGTTTTGCAGTGATTTAAAAAAAGAAATACTTAATTATTCAAACGGTCTCGCTGGGACAAGATAGATTCTTGGCGACTCGAGATCTTTATGGTAAATTACGTATGCAATTGTACATCAGATGTATTTCGCCAGACAACATCCCTAGGAAGCAGCAACAGGCGTGCGCCTATACGTAATATTTAAATGCGAAAAACGATTAAAGAAATTATTCCAAAAAAAAAAAGTGTCTCGTATTTCTCCCTAAGAGAATGTTCTCGATTGTCAGATGTCTTAAGATCACCGTTTCTGTTTATTCGTCGACGATTAGTAATCCCGTGAGGATGGGCTTCGATTTCGCAATAACGGGAGAAGAAAGCGCAACAGCAAGGAGCCATTGTATAAAGAGGATGGCAAAGGATAAACATTACCGACTTTTATCTCGAGGTTACTCAGAGACAAAAATGATTACTGGAAGGACGCGGCTATAGTGCAATATTTACCGGATTGAAATAATCTCGACATTCGAGTAAGAGTAGCCAACATACTTGGCTTCGGAATTTTTGTGAAGTGCATAAAATACTTATTATGCATTTGCTAGATATGCCAGAAACAGAAAAACAATGGCGCGACAATTGACTATTATCCTTAAACCAATCACAAATGTTGTATTGTAACGATACTCGTTATTATTGAAGTATCCGACAGAATGCTGTGCAAACATATTGAAATTTAAGTTGTAAATAATTTCCAATAAGAATGTCCAACCCTTTGCTTCTAAAATTTTAGAAGTTATTTATCCTGGTAAAACGTTTTACTATTTTTCTTTCTCTTCGTTAGGCAGTAAGCTTTCCGGGTAACCTAGGGGTGCCTCGCATTCTTTAATAATCGATGTAAAATCATGATGTAATCATTTAATAACTGATACGTCGCCATGTGATTAATTTGACGATTTGTAACGCTACTCCCTGTGGACTTAATATATTATTTTTATTATCGGTCACGGTACTGTCTATTTATTATCGCATCTTCACAGCTTTTTTGGACCGGTCGTACGATTTAAGCGTCAGATGACGAATTAGCCAAAAGTTACAGGAGAATTGATTTTTACCTGTGATAAGTTTAATCAGTTTTCAGATTTGTCCCACAAAGCTGCGAAGACTTCATCATGGACAAATCATCGTAAAGCATCATAAAGATGGAGACTATGCATAAAGACGAATATGCCTGAATAAATCTTCCTGGCCTTCATCTTTTTTTTTTTTCCAGTATAATTTTTGCTCAATCGTTTACGAGTTACTAATAACGATGAGAATTTCCTGTCTTCGACAGTTTTGTAAGTTGGCATTATTTCTGAGAAATCTTGTCGGTGTAATTATCTTAAATGGCTACTGCAATACATTTTAATGTTCTCGCAGTAGTTGTAATTTGTAGGATTTTCTTCCGTTCCTGATAAAGATAAAAAAATTATGTCTCAGAAATATCATCACCATCAATAACTACGACGTTGGTAATATTAGACAAGATCTTGCTCTGCAGATGAACATCCGTAATGAAAATTGCGAGGTCGAAACGTCAAAAATACTTCAGTGGAAGCGATAAAATTTTTTTTTTCACCTCACTTCCAATTCAGTATTTCCAATCAGTCCGAGAACGTAAATGGCGGCAGGTGCCTCTATGCGCTTCTAGAAAATTAGAGGCAGCAATATCGAATCGAGGTCGCGTCATACGCCATAATCATACTCAATTGGCGTTGGAAACTTGCCCTATGCTTCCCAGCCTTTCCATTCTGGAAAATAAAGAAGGGAAATAAGACAACGACGAAACTTGTGAATAAGAAGATAGAAAATACCTGCTGGATATCATTTTCCAGTCGCATCCGCTAACCTTCCATGGCGCCAGAGTCTCGGGAATTCCCGAAAACTTTCCAAGCGCCCATACCAACGTGCATATATTAATAGCAAAAAAAACTAACGAAATCAAGAAAGAGTCATTCCAAACCAAGCACATAAAAAGGATATTATCACCGAGATAAAAAATGCCAGTCGTGCTGGAACACAATATATTTAAAATCTTGGGTCATTGTACCATTCTACGCAGGTCCTCTTATTTCTCAGTGACCTTTCGGCGAGTTTTCACGGTGCGATCCGCGACGGGTACATCGACATTAGTATGCAGATTTTGTTCCTATTTCCCTGTTGCTCGAAAACGACCTTGAATAAATTAAACGGGATAATATTAACGAGCTGTTAATTCATTAACTACTCACCGTGATACCCAATCAAGAAATTTTTTTCCCCTAGCATGACGAGACAACGTACAAAAAATTACTATACATTTTTTATTTTAAAAAAATCACTGATCAAAACTAACGGAGTCAAGACAACGTACTACGTGGTACAGTACAAGCTCGACCATGCAATTTTAAATACGCCTTGCATAATATAAATAATAAATATATCTCAAGCATCTGCCATCTAGAAACACTAAATGCATACACGAATAAGTCAAATCCATTAACACTGCACTTGCATCTCCTATGAACATAACTGTATCTTGAACGTCTAGAAAAGTTTTATTTCATCGCCATGAACGTTGTAAAGATTTCATTAAATTTTTCTCGAGTGTTTCCTTTTAATTTGCAAGTTTCTTTTTACCTCTCGTTAGCCTTTCTATGTATATTAATACCTCCAGTAGCAACGGTATCAGTTAGAACGTAGGCTTGACTGTTTTCAACTTTTCTACAGTGTAATCGCCATTATTCACTCCAGGTCTTCTATTAGTATCAACACACTAATCACAATACTGTCAAATACTCGTGTACTGCACTAACCGCTTTCCTGGTACGTGTAATATATTGAAATTTCATAAGCCCTCTACCTTGAACACCATGGACCCTACCTCGTTCACCTGGACTCTAAAATTGTAAACAAAAAAATAAAGGAACTGACTCATTAGTTATTTTCGTAGACGTATCAAATATTATTGTGTACGACTAGTCAAGCAAAAGCAATACGCTCTCTGTTTCGTAAGGCACTATTAATCAATAGAGAGACAACGTTTCTCATTGAAGTACTTAATTGAAATGACTGTCATCAATGCCAGGTAATCAACTGTTAATTACCTGAGTTAAGCAAACAAATAAAATAGTGATAACGAATTGATCATTTTAAATGACGTTCAATCTGGTAACAGATATGACCATTTTTATATTTACCACAGAACACTGACCATCGATTATTTCAGGTGTCAAAAACCACGATACGTTTGCATTATTGGAATTGTGAGATGAAGGTAGGCCGATGGTCTCTTTATGCAGTGGTCAAAGTTCAAGGACGTTTTACTATATAACGTGACAGTCGGCTGGACAGCAGTTGATACGTACGACTCCGGAACACGAACAGTTCTCCTAATCAATGGAATCTTTTGCTGTTTTTTTTTTCCTACAAATTATATAGCAAATTAGAATATGAGATCAGATAGATTTAGATAGTACCAAGAACAAAATTCATTACCCATCATGTCAATACATGATAACTTATTGATTCATATATGTTTTTTATTAAACCTAATATCATACTGATTGGCATCAACTGACAGACAGTAAAAACATATTGAGAACAAAGATATGCTGAAGTTGTATGGACAAAAAATTTTCGTTTCTACCATAACGTATCCCATACAGAATGTATCTTGTATTATATATATAATTATTATACTTAGTGAAAAAGTACACAAAGACTCATATTCGAACAATCGAACGTTTTGATATTCGATAATCGATGCCTGACAAAGAATAAGTGTAAATCCGTACGCAAGCATACGTGCGTGTCTGCCTCGAAGACATAATACATATTGTGAAGTGACAAATACGAAAGACGATATGGAAATAAAAGTAGACAAAGAAAAAAAAAAGAAGCAGAAAATCCATCGTCAAGTCAACGTTACTATATCTGTATGACGTGTTATTTTTATTCCTGCCTTTGAAGCTGCCTAAAAATGCATACGCATTAATTCAATAGCGTATACGTATAATATTAAATTATTACACATGCATAATAACCCGTGCACTTACTCACGTAGCGAGGGTACGAGTGTCTCGTAAGACCTTACGCAATTGCAACGCGAGACATTTTTTCATATATTCGAAATCATGTGGAGTCATCGTACCGTAATTGAGGATCGAATCGGTACGTAATATAAATAAGATACGCGACAGCGTAAAGAACAAATAACACAGGAAAAGAAAACTCTGCATACACGCATAAATGCAGTTTTCATATTTCCAAAAAAAAAAAAAAAAAATAGACTAAAGTTAAAAATTATAATATCAAGACAGAATTAGATATTTATAGAAAACAAAATCTCTTGTGTATATATGGTATCGTATGATTTGTCTGTCAGTATGTTTTCTGATTTGACGCAAGGTCGAGAGTATTACGAGCATATGCATATGAGAATATAAGCATATGTATATTTACTATATGTACTCTACGTAATTCCACATATGACATAAATGAGAAAATTTTATAAAAATAATCTTCCGTTATTCCCATTAAATTCCGAATGAAACTGATCATTTATCATTTAGCCGGATTAATAGTCTCAAAGTGTCCAGCCACGTTATTGAATGGTTAGCAACGTTAATTTCGCACGGTCATTCATTAATATAAGTGCAGTCGGTATATCACGTTAATTTCTCATATCCAATTACCCACCTGGCGTAAGAGATCATTTTCCTCGTAACCTGGATATTTCATCAGTTTCAAGGATTCCGATATTCCCTTTTGGAAATAGCACAAATACGCACTTTCCTTTCTCTACAAGTTTACTACGCAACTTAATATACTACACGTTTACACTTAACTATACACCATAAGGGTGGGGGGGGGGGGATAGGGCGTGTATGAATGCACGTGAGCTCATACGTGCATACGTGAGTAATTCAGCCGCTGCTGGTAGTCAGATCCAGGAACGTACGATTCTTGTTGCAAGGACGACAAAGTCCTTCCCGGGGATGGTAATCGTATTCAAGGACGTCAGCTTTCAACCACCAGCATCAGCAGCATCGTCGTTACGGCTTCTCTCATTGTCAATAAAATAAAAGGATACGTTGCAAATCCTGCGATTTATGATTTCGTTTTTGATCACGTATGCGACGGGATTCCTTTTTTTTTATCTAAAAACATTATACATGTAGTATATATGTACGTATACGATTCTTTACCTCTTTTCATTATTTTCATCAATGAAAACCCATGATGTCATTCGAAAGGATCGAATGAAATTCAAGTAGAATGACCTTTTGCATTTGGTGTGTCCTGGGATAAAGCCGGGAATCTTCGTACCAGGTACACAATACGTCATCCACCATATTCCACTGGTTGCGAAGGACGCTTAAACGTTCTTTCAATAATAAACAGCGCCATTCATGACTTGCCGGCGACGCGCGACGTCATCTTCTGGGTATATCGTACTGTCCAACGTCCTCGGGGTTTACCGATATAATTATGCCGTACATCTCTATGCCTGCAACCGGTATACGACATTATTCAAAACACACAATACAATTGCCACCACGTCGCAGTATTAATGTGAGATTCACGTAGATGTTGCACCAGCAGCCATTACTTTAACGCGATTAACAGCGCTATTAAGACCTCATTATAATATTGTTTATCACTAACAACAATTATGTTTCGTCAATAGCGATAATGATGCGCCGTTTATCAATCCAACGATAAACACCCAAAGACAATCATAAACGTAGAACTCAACTATACTTAATTGCCCATACGATTCGAAAGATTGATTCGCTCGATTAAAATAAAAAATTTTGTAAAAAAAAATAACAGGAAACCATTTAATTTGCTAATATTATAATCATCGTTGACTATATTAATTTTATATCCTACTGGTCCATACGTATTATTACGTAATGTGTAACAGTCGAGCGATATAGTACATAAATATCTATAACTACTATGCTAGTCTAAATATATCTATATATTTATATAAACACGTGCTTGTCAAAGCCATAAGCGTGCGATGCTCCTGCGAGTCTCGATGGTTGTCTCGTAAAGGTGATCCAGGATGATCATTATTAAGGCAGCGTACACACAGAACTGTGTAGCATAAACCGCCGTCATCCCAGCGAGGGTAGGCAAGGAGCAACACTCCTCTTCTTATTCCTGGTACACCGGTGTGTCGTGGCACGGCGCGGCTATTTCCAGCCAACCAGTTTGGCCCGAGAAAAAATAGTTAATGCCGGGAGATAGAGAGACGCCATGGGAACCAGCTTCCAGACGGGAGATTCTCGGCAAGGTGCTCGAGGAGGAGTAGTCGGACGAGAAAGGCTGCGGTCAAGCACGCACAGCCCTTAGGTATCCTACATAGTACATTTACACATGTATTACACATATATATGTATATCATACATTAACATCTTTAATATATATGCACTCTGAATGCATACTTACGTTACGTGCTTGCACGCTAACGCGATTCTGTGTTATAGGCTGCTATACGGGTTCCAGCACTGCACAGACCGCATGCCAGGCAAGGCTAACTCATCAGGTGGGGGAGAAAGAAAATAGTTTGCGCCAGAGAAGAAGAAGAAGAAGAAGAAGAAGAAGAAGAAGAAAATAAAAGAAGAATAAAAAGAATTAAGAATATACTTGCGATTATACCTATTTTTATATTAATAGTACTGTACCTGGTACTACTGTGCTGTTACGTGTATCATATAGCTGTTTATGCAATATGTATACATGTTTTGAATGGCAGATGAAAAATTGTTGTTGTACATTATTTTCAATTGCATTGTTCTTGTATCTTCCTTGGTTCGATGCTTGCTTTTACTATTGTTACTTTAACTTGTATCGGTGGTGGCAGTTTGAGTTGTGGTTTTCATTGCAACTCAACTTTTCATGTTCTTCGCTACCTGTTATTAGGGATGCTATTATTACACTGGCAAGAACTTTCACCGTTTACATTCATTGGCTAAACTTAGACAGGACTTTTGTTAATGCTCGTACCTGGACAAGACGTCGACTATTTATAGTCTTAATGGGTTTTTATTTTTTTTTCTCTTCTCAAAGGACTACTTTGTTTCGGTGTATGGTAACAGAAGATGTCGTTGGCCTCTCGACATCAGAACGGCCTTCGTAAAGTTTGCGTTCACCGAATATTCCCTGCGAGTCTTCATCTCCTTTTTTATTCATAAGTCACGTTAAAGTCGACACGGGTCCTGCTTAGTCGAGATAATGCTGTAATAAATATAACATAAGCACATGAAATTCATGAACCTTCAATATTAATCTACACACCTGTGAATGTCTGCCAAGACGAAGTACAGACATGACTTTCTCCATTTCACCACTTTCTATCTCGGCTAATAATCCCATAAGGCAAAATACTCTGCATGGCTATATGGTGTGTCATCGAAAAATTATTTTCTCCAATATCTAAGTTCAATCATTTGTTTACAGTTTACAACAGAAATTGAGATTAAATAGTTCTTAGGTACGACAGTCTTATCCATTCTGTCTTGACAATTTCTTTAAATTCTATAGACAGACTCCGATCCAGGAATTACTGCTGCAAGAACTAGTTGTATCCATAAGTATCTGTAGGTAGCGCATGTATCATAAGAAGTAGCTGTATCCGAGGACGTTAGTTTCCGTCATTATACCGTTCACCGCTCCTCCTCTGTCGTGACTACTATTTACGTAAAAGTCTCCACAGTTTACCATGGAGGAGCCAGATATTTACCAGCAAACAAGGAATAGGAATAGTCCCGGGATCAACAAGAGTATGTACAAGAGAGGGAAGCGTCGCTATCTGTCATTAGTTTTCTCGAAAAGGGATTCTATCTTTTATATCTCTCGCTATGCAAACGTCAGGAATACGTAATACGTCCTTCCAGCTCGGTGTCTTCGACACGACTATTCAGAAGGATGCCTTATCGCTTACTCTTTACATTACTTTAATTTGTATTAGTGATACATATACCGATGCTCTATGTATACTGGACACGAGACACATTCGCCAGAAGAATTTCCCACTCTTAGTCGCTCTTTGAACGTCTCTACTATACTAATACTTATGATACTATATGATATAGTTAGTTGGCTAGTCGGCTTTATAAGTATAGGTAGGCTGGTTAGCCATTGCCTGACGAGTAAACTTGCTTATTTCTTTCATGACTGAACTTCGCTTGAGCATTAAAAGGAAACTGCCAGGGTTGGCGGTACAGTAAGGATCGACTCTCGGTACGGTGCCTATCCTGGAAAAAAAATTCTTACGCTTTGTTCGATCAGACGTGAAAGACGACTTTAGTTTGAGATTTTTTGAAATTACCGCGCTTTACCTTTACCACGGTTTACTTGTAGCTCTAGGACAATCAGTGTACAAGAATAGTGACTCTGGATGTAGATTAACAATTTTTGTTTGAATTAGGGAATTTTTGAATTTCTTTTTTGTACTATTTCATTGTATCTGGTTATACGTGTTTTTGCGGCTTTTTCAAATTTCTCGTTGAGTTTACACTAGGTGGTTTTGTATTATCGCGGATTTATATAAGGACGATTTTTTGCTTGATATACCAATGGGGAACGCGATTGAGGTTCGACAGTGTCCTCACTCCTGCGAGGTGGTGAAATAAAGAAGAGTAAGAAGAAGAAAAAGCAGAAGAAGAGGAAGAAGCAGTAGGAGAAGGAAGAAGCAGGTAGAAGGTAGCCGAGTTCGTGTCCGAAGCCAGTCTGCTGAAGATTCTGCAACGAGTGGAAGGTCCTCCAGAAGAATCTCAAACGAACTTCAGTTTGACGTTAGGTGTCATCAGGTTAGTTGTAATTTCATAATTTCTCCATCTTCTCACATAGAAAGTCTTCGCAGGTAGTCACTGCTATCAGTATCGTACTAAAATAACAAAAGCACAGTGACAAGGAACCAACCGATCTTCTTTTCTTTATCGTGAAAGAAAAAATCACTTCTTTAGAATCCAATAAGAAACTTCACTTCCGACTGAAGTTCTCCGCTCCGTTCGCTCATGAATTTCATCATGAAAACCTGATAATGATTTAAGCAAACGGCGTTGTGACGTCACTGGTTAATTTCAAAAAAAAAAAAAATTCCACTCGATCTTTAAAAATATTGAGAAACTCTTGAAATTCTGCAACAAAGAAAAGTAACATTTAATTATCGCCAGGCACTTATTTATCTCAGAATAACAGTAAATTTATCCTTTACTCGCTGAATATGCGCCAATCAATAAATCAATGCTCCTTATCCTGGTGTTTAAGTTACTACGACTCGATCACTATAAATATTACATTGTAAATGTATTACAGAATGAAGTCATTAGGGATTTCATCGTTAATTAGAATTTTCACGAAATTCTATAATTCAAGAAACATTCAGTCTCTAATGACTTCTAATAGTCATTCGAGCATTTACGTCAATCAAGCGTTGTACCATTAATGGGGTTTGCATACCTATTCCAAAAGCGAAACGGCTTATCACAAACATATTTTGAAATAGATAAGAGAAAAATGTAACCGCAGTCTACAGAAATAATCTTCACGATACATATGTAAATTGCACTTTGGCTTCGGACTGTAGTTTAAGTTTCGCATAGGCAAGAATATTCCGCCTGATGATTTAAAGTCATCACGTACTTCGCTATTGGCGATCGATTCTAGAATACAAAATAGTTGATCGCAATGACCTTTTCGAAAAACGTACCGATGACTCCCTATTAGTTTCTTATGCAATCCCGTATCAAATGTTCTATTCTCTTCTCGTTCTATCTCGTCTTCATTTTCACGCTCTTGCTCATCCCAAAGAAATATAATATATCGTGCATGGTCTTTATTTTTTACTTTTACTGCCGTGAGTCACTTTTATATTGAATAACAGCGATGAAATATTTATGTCACGCGCTGATAGAAAAATCTCGATTTCATTCTCATACAAGATTACCGGCTTTTTATTCAGATAATTTCAATTGCCGCCGTCTACTGTCTTAATAATAGTCTGTATCTACTTAATTGTTTTTACTTGCTCTAAGACTTTGATACGAACTAAATGTCGTGACGAGGAACAGTTTATCTTTTTTTTTTCCTTTTCTCTCTTCTCCTCGCCCACCTCGATCGCTAATCGATCCTACCGATATAAACAAGAAACGTTAGCTTAAATTTTGAAAGGAGGTCTCTTCCGATTCAGTTGCCTCGCGTCGACCACCATTTCGCTTGGTTCCTTAGTTTTAATAAATTTCTTCGAAACAAGTCAGTGAAATAAATTTTGTACGATAAACCAGTGACGCTAGTTTTATGAAATATCCGATGAACGTTAAATTATGATTGCGTGATATTTGAATATGACAATGTAAATTTTGAATATTATTTACGGACGTATTTCCAATTGGTAAGTATGCTAATAAAACTGCGTTATGAAATAATTTTGAAAAAATAAAGTCTGAGTTATGCGTGCGATTGTCAGCAAGTTTTTTGTTTTTGCATCTCTCGTCCACATGGAATATTCAGAAAACAACAAACAAATTTTTTATCCTCGTCCACCACTGTCCAAGGTTAATTTTTTTAGTGAAGTTCAAATGTGAACGTTAATACAATTATACACGTAGGCACTTGTTAGAATTTTTGCCATTTTGAAATTTGAGTATCATCCACATCATGAAAATTGGATCATTCTGAAATATGGTAATGCGAGCAAACTAGTTTCCAATATAAATATATAATGATACCTAATGCATATTTAGATTATCACTTATATTGAAATATAACACTGACTAATTAATTATAGCTTAATAGGGCGTCATGACATTGTCAGTTTCTTAGAACAACAACAAAAGCAATGAGTATTCTAATTTCAAATTTGACCTCATCTTGTTACAGGCTGTTTCGAGAATTTGATTTTATTATAAAATAAAGAAAAGGAAGTGACTAGAAAGAAAGAAAAATGGTGGCCAAGACTCAAAAAACTAAACTAGTCGCCCCCGATGGTGGTTGGGGCTGGGTCGTACTTGTATCCGCTCTTGTGGTCAACTTCCTGATACCAGGAACAGTGAAGTCCTTCGGCGTCTTCTTCGTCGAGTTTCTTCAGGTGTTCAAAGCGTCACCTACGGCAGCGTCATGGATGCCGGCGCTATGTTATTTCCTTTACAGCTTTCTAGGTGTGTACCATCGGTATATGTATATTTAATCTATCTGAAAGTAATTTAAAAAAATTTTAATTTATACAAACTTTCAGGACCACTCTCCAGTGTCCTATCCATGAAGTATTCTTACAAAACGGTGACTATTATTGGAGGAGCGTTTGCTGCCAGTGGAATGATGCTAAGTTACTTTGCAAACTCAGTGACCTACCTCTATTTCAGGTAACTGGACGGCTATCATCCATTCCGTTATTTCGATTCCTTGTATATTACTTTTTTTTTCATCTCCTGTGCGGTTTTGCGTTCTTTTGCTTCTCACGCTCTTCCGCTCTCTCTTGTATAAATCAACTGAGCTCAATTCCGACTGCAACTGCAGTCTCTATTATTGCATAACGCGCGAAGGTAACGAGAGAGAAAGGTGGTAGTTTCATTTAATACGAGTCTCGTAAGCTGCCACGAGCAGAGTCGCAACTAATCCATTCGAATATTTAATAAAAAGTAACTGGATACTATTTGTCTAACATCGTATATTTCTTTTTTTCCCCAATAACTAGTTATGGACTTATGGTGGGAATTGGAGCAGGATTATCGTTTCCACCAACTGTTTATATAGTGACATCCTATTTCGTGAAATTACGAGGTTTCGCCAATGGACTCTGTATCTCTGGTAGTGCCATTGGTACCATAGTACTTCCGCCCTTTCTACAATACCTCCTGGATAAATTCGGATACAGGTAAGCACTGCAGTTTTCATCCAATAGTTGGTACACTGGTGAGAAATATATTTCAATTTTAAAGCGTTATTTGAATTCTAATTTTTATTTTTACTATTTTCAGGGGTGCTGTATTAATTATGGGTGCCATTACTCTAAATACTCTGGTTTGTGGACTTCTCTATCATCCTGTAGAACAACATATGAAAGAGGTTCCGATTCCTATTGAAGATGGCGTTGATAACCAAGCTCTCTCATTGGACGAAGTTGCGCTGGATAAGAAAGAAGAGATGGAGCCACCGAAGTCGGGGAATCCCGAAGAGGAGACGGCCTGTCGACCGTCCGAAGTGTCACTTGGTCAAGATAAAATAGTGATCTCTACTGTTGTGGAAACGATTAATGAGGAGGAAGATCAGGTTAAAAAAGTGGTACCTCAAAGTATAGATAATGTTGAAGAGCAAAGTAATGATACTGCTACCGTAGTGAATGATACTTCAGATACGAGAGCGGAAAACGGCGACCCTCCTTCTGGAAAGGAGCTAAATATAATCTCAGGGCAGACTCCACAGACTAGTCGAAATAATTCCATACGTCATAGCGTGAGGAATGAGACAGCTTATCGTCTATCCAGACAACACAGTATAGTCTCAGAAATGGGTACCATAGCGCTGAGTCCTAAGATGAATGTGCCACGCATGTTTAGAAGAATATTCAAAACTCAACCATCTAAAAAAGCAGTGAATAAGTCAAGTAAGATAAAAAATGTGAAAGATACAGAATCTCAGGAAGATTCTAGCAGCATGAAATTCTTTGACTTCAGTGTCTTACATGATCCTATGTACTTGGTCATACTGATATCAAACTCGACATCAGCCATTAGCAATACTAATTTTATGATTCTTTTACCATCGTATGCTATTTCTCAAGGATTTGATAAAAACATGTCTGCTCTTTTATTATCTATAGTCTCTGCCTTGGATCTTGTAGGTAGGATCGGTGGGGCCTCGTTATCAGACATAGATTTTATACCAAAGTACTATTATTTTGTTGGAGGGCTGGGTACTAGCGGCATTGCTTTGGCCCTTTTACCAATGGCTAGTAGTTATACCATGTTATCATTTTTCTGTGCACTTTTTGGATTATCGTCAGGCATGTATATTGGTATTACAACAGTGATACTTGCAGATATGCTGGGCACAGAAAAACTTAGCTCATCGTATGGTATTTCATTATTTGTAAATGGTGTTTTACAACTGGTGGGTCCACCAGTATGTGGTAGTATTTATGAACAAGTAGGATCATACAAACCAATTTTTCTGGCATTTGGAATAATTCTTATATTAGGAACAGCCCTCTGGGCAGCAGTACCGATCATAAAGAAAAATAAGAAAGTTGTCGAAGGTGTATAAGTTCTAGAAATTAGATTATTTTGAGAAATGTATATGCCAGGACGACAATGAAGTACTGACATTAATCCTGGTCAACACATACCAGGAAGATAGAACCAACCCAAAAAGGGTGTCACTCAAGTGCAGCTCTCGTAATAGGGAGATCCAAGCATTTTAGCATAATGACTTTTTCATACTGCATTTTTTTATATTGAAAGAAAAGGCAGAGTGATCTGCATGCGAACTGACAATTTATATATTATATAAAAATCATAACGCAGGTCGTCACGACGTGACGACCCAAAGGAACAATTTCTTACTGACAAATTTCTTTAAAATAAGTCTAAACTAAAAACTCTTCAGGTATCTCATAGTTTTCCATCATCCCCTAAATGCGACTAACAAGAAATCTATTTTTACTCATTCATCCCCAACCCTGTTTCGTATTTGTGTATCTAGTCATACGTTTAAGAATGTACAAACGCACTGCGTAGCGTTCACGGTCAGCAAAAAAATGACATACTAAGTAAAAACGTAATCATGAAATACATACTATAAGCGTAGGTTGGTCCATGCATTATCTCTTGGATACCAAAAAGTCGGACATTCATGATGATGAAGGATGCCGCGTCTCGTTAATCCAAGAACACGTAACGAGGGCACGTTAAAATTAATTGTACTAATTGATAAATAACTATGTAATTTACGGTAGATATCGTGGCACCGAATTTACCGAGTCCCAGTGCCAAGAGCCGCAGTCAACCGATGAAAACGTTAATAACAATGACAATAACATTAGTACGAGTGGGCGGCCATACTTGTTGAATTTTAATCTTCTTTCCCGCCACGACTTCCATTAATCCTTTCAAATTTCTTATGCTACCTATTAGATATACATACAGAGGAACACCATGGAAGGGATCAGTATTTTCCGTCGCCTCGTGTCTCTTTGTTTTCATTTTATTTCTAAACAATTGTGAAGGGGAACACGATTATGCGCGAGCTATGTATCACGAAAGTTCGCACCAAGAGTGAAACAAGAAAATGCAACAGTTATTTTTGATAAAACGCAATGTAGGTAAGTTAATTTTTTAAAAGTATACAAAGAAATTAACAATATGGCGTCCGGCATACGCATTAATTCCATTCATTGACATTTCGCATTATGTCGCACATTCTAAATAACGAGATCTAATATTTCTATATATAGACATTATTATCACGGTGTCCTCTATTCTCTAAAATATAATTGTCTTTTTTTTTCTGTTTCTACGCGCAACTCCTGAGTTACGAGAAAAAACTCGTTCCCCATATCTCTACTAATATATAAAGTCACAAAGCCTCTGAGAATTTAGTCTCTCGTCAATCGTGAGTGACGTACACATTTATCAGCTGACTATTTTAATAAATCTACGTGAGTAATTTCACTCTTTTCATTTTCATTAGTACTTCAATTTTCTATTGATGTCTATCATCAACAGCGTCCAATTCGGTTTCGCGTGAAATTGGATCGAGTTTTTTTTTTACATGATAATGATAATAAGTAAGGAACTCACGTTCAAGATTCTGAAGAAATAAACTCTTACGTCCAGTACAGACGAATTTTGAAGTGAGTATATCTTTGATTTTTTTTTATTCTGCATGCAATTTTACTCCTTTCTTTCACTTTTAAATTTCTTCCTCGTCAATCTCTTTCCCGCATATCCGGTGATGCGCGCGCACATCGTACGCGCGATTGTCAACGATTATTCTTCATAATAATTACTATTATTTATTATCATTGTCATTAGTCGACATCATCGCCTCGAATCCAGGATATATGGACTATCTTTCTCAGTAATTATTCTTGACTGTTAAAATCTAAAGGTCAGAGCAACGTTCAACTTTGAATTATGCTCGAGGTTATAAATATTCATAAATTAATTAATCAGTAATTTTCTTGCAGTTGAAATTGTTGCGCGATTGATGACAGCTCATTGACAGAATTGTAAAAGTGATGACAGTGTCATTAGCACTACTAATACCAAGGATTGGTTCTTGCCAACCTTTGCTTCGGCCTTCGACCTTTAATCACTATCATCATCACTCAAAATTCATCTACAAATCCCAACGACTAATACCAAGAGTATCCACTGTCATATTCTCTTTAAATCATCAATATCCCTTAGTAAAGCTTATCGTGTAGTATAAACAATACATCTTACACAAATTCTTTTCTAATATAAAATCATTAAAGACCCGTATATATAATATTTTCATTAATTCTTGTTTTTGTTTAGTGGCAAAGCATTCGATTCCACAAATTTCAAAAACACCAAAACAATGGACAATAATACTTTGCTTATCTCTTGATTTTCATTTTCATACTTTCTAGCACAGAGTTTTCGCAAGGTAAAAATGCAAGGTGCTGTCGACAACAGAATCATCAATGACAAAACAATAAAAAACAAAGTATTTAACTAATTAACAATACCAATTAAAAATTTCTTTATCCGGGCACATTACAATGATTAATTAAACACGGTCCTGCTTATATTTCATTTTCTGAAATACATGTGACGTCCTTACTGTATAAATTATTAATTAGCGAGTATTGTTGTGTATAGTAATCAATTCGCATTGACAAATGTTATTTAATTATCAATTCACGACAGGCAATCGTTTTACAACCGATAATTATTGCGAAGAGTTCACACACAGCACGTGAACACGATTAGCGATGTTTCTTTTTATTTCTATTTCATCTTCACCCACTGTCTTTTTCTCTCTTCACGCTTATCTCCCCCTTTTCGCTCTATTATTCGCTTGAGATCCTTTCGTACCCCTTCACCTCTTATCATGAACTTCCTAGGTTAAGGTACGACTACAGTTATACAGTTTATAGCGCATCATCATTATCATCGTTATCAATCTCGTGATAGTCGTTATTCTCACTCATGTTTTTCTTAAAGAAAAATTTGTATGATGTGCCACACCTGTATTTACACCGTTATGATACATAACATTTGTTTCTCCTGTTACAGCCACTAAACGACTCTCTAACTATACAGCCTATTTTACAACCGCGATTCGTCTAGTCAGCAACTATCACAACTATACTTGTATAGTAAGTACTCCCTTGGCCAACTATTAATTCTCATATTTTTTTTGTCTATCGATTTTCATCGAATTACTTGTGAGTTATCTTTATTTTTTCTTTTTTTCGTCTTTTCTCTGCACTTTTTTTATAATCGCTTCTCTTACTCGAAACTTTAATAACGTCGCTCGAGCCACCCGGGAAAGACTGCGTCCTATTTGCTAGGCTGATACACGTGTGTTATCCATGTGGCTCGAACTATGGACGAATATTGTGAAATAATTAGCGTCTATAGAAATTTAAAAGGACAATTAAATATATTGTCATTGTCCGTTAGAATAATTAAATTTTTACCATAAGATTCGCCGTGGTTATCAAATTCTCAAGATTCCATTGTTCTCGTTTGGCCCACAATCACAGTACTCGTCCATTGTAGAATTAGCATTGTTTTCTTTCTTTCTTTCTTTCCTTGGTTCCTAATCAAGAGATTTGCTAATTGTCTTGGCAAGTCCCCTTGCGATCTTCCTATTATTATATGCAATGCATTGTTATTATTACGCTATTTTTTTTATGTACACACGTTCATTTGTGCTTTTTTTTTTACTAGTTGAGCTACATAGGGAATATGTCTATATATATCGCGGATTTTGTTGTTGTTGCTGCTGCTGTTATCAGTATCATATATTTAAGTCAATAAGTAAATATGTTTCTTCGAATGGCAATTGGCACACTGATTTGTTGATGACTTTTATCAGCATTTTGGAAATGATTGTTACTTTTGGGTTTGTTTCTTTTTTTTGTCTATCTTTTCACCTTTTTCACGTGGAAATGGCACCGGTCGATTTTTTACCAAAAAAGGCCAACGGTTCTACTCGTACGGCCCATTTTGTCAAGCACGTAAAATCTTATTGTTCAGGACGTGAATCTTCGTCGAGCTCGTACGATGATTTATGAAAATTCTTGATTTTTGATTTGATGACGTCTTAGCGTAGTCAGTTCGTACAGTCTCTTCGCAAAGTATATATATATATGTGTATATACGTTTACTAAACGCACTCGCGCAGATTCGCAAAGAATCGACGAGATTAAAGTAATGATAATCGAGATCGATTAATTGTAGATTGTTTCATTTGCACTTTAAGTTTTCTCATGCGTTGATAGTATGGTATTGCGTAAGGAATGCCATACGATCTCAGATAAGATACAGTAAGAAAAAAAAAAAGGTATTATTAACGGGAGAAAATATGGCCGATTTTTCGAAAACTCTTCAACCGATCAATTTTTCTCTTTATATAAAAAGTCCAGTATAGTGTATCGTATTCCTTATGTAGCCAACCGAGAGAACACACGATGATTAAAAACATTACCGTTCTCAGACGTATTTTGAACGTACGAATTATGGGTTTTTTTTTCCCCTTAATTTCCTCATTTGGGACTTACGAAAAGCGCCAATCGCAACAACGTAGACGATTGGTGGACGATTCGCTCCGCGATCGTGAAGAACGATCCCAGACCGGATATTCTGAAACGAGAGAAAGAGAATAAAAAAATGTTAAATAAATTTTGTCAAGAGCTTTTCTTGTTATTGAATAAAAATATTCGTTCTTTCGAGTATCGATAAAAGCATTCGCAGTCTCTACTTTTATCCGATGATATCCAATCGCATGCATAATTTATTTTTCATTTATCTGGCATTATTACCATTCATTTTGATCTTGGACCCTTCGGTTCGTACACAACAAACAACGAAGGGACGCGCGATTCGTCATATAAGATAAGCCCGTCTGGCCACTCGATTAATGTAAATGACGTGAAAAATAACTGGACGGGCAGCTGAGCCAATTAATTAAGAGCCCGCGGGATCTTTTCGTCCCGTAAATGAAACAATGGAGCGTATCCCCTTCACTGATGTCTGAAACAGAAGGAAAAGGTAACGGAAATCAGCTACGTGGGAAATTTATGAGACCGAGGTAATTTAATCGACTGTACCTTCTTCTTGGAGCCATTCAAGAAGTCCTTGTACATCTCGGATCGCAAGTAACGCGAGTAGCTGTCACTTTTCATCAGATGATATACATGAGCCTGAAACAAGATTGGTTCGATAATAATTTGCAGTTGATAATTGAGATAGAATTTATATTTTAATTTAAATTAAATATCTCTCACAGCTGCTATGTCGAAGCTCCAGCGATCTGGCTTCTCAAGATTTCTCTTGGTCATCTCAAAGGACTGCGAATCCACATTTATTGGACAACTTGCATCAGCACCCAGGTACTCGTTCCAGATTTCCTCAACCTTCGCCTGTACGTCACGCTGAGGTAATGTCTTTAGCTCCTGCACAGCTTCCCAAAATCTTTAAAGAGATAAATATACATATTATTTCAGATATTTTTTTTTTCTCAAGATAGCTACGTCTCTTGTTCAGGTTTACTCACTTTAGATTTTCACCACTGAATTCTTTGTCCAGGAAACGTATAAATTGTTCCCTTCCAATTGGATCTTGTAATAATTCCTGGAGACTGAACGCCCATCTCTTTACTCTTCTTGCTGAAATCTCCTTCCTGTATGAATATCAAAGATATATTAATAGAAACAGGAATAGATGCTTAATATATTCTCAATCTCTTTTTTATTCCCATAGGATACTCACATTAGTTTCTCCTGCTCCCACATCTCAGGATTGTCTGATATCCATGGATTCGTGAATTCTGGTTGCGTGATAAAGGGATCGTATTCCGCGTACTGCTCGAAGTATCCGATAAGCCTAAGAAGTAAAGAATAAATTAGGTGGAAATTAATGTCTCGAATGCCATTGAGAAGTCTTAGTAAAATTATACATACGCTTCTGCGACTTTGGACACTTTAATATTACGTCTGTCGAGTCTCTGTTTCAGAAGTGAAATTTCCTTCTGCAAGGATTCCAATGGCGACGGCAAATCAGAATCCGTATGAGTGGGTGAGATTCTTCCACCTGCGACACCCAGCTGCAAGTGTTTACTGCCTTTGACAACCGGCTTATGGCTCCTGCAGGCTTTCTTAATATCCATCTCGGTAGTGTTAACGCAACCTGGCTATAAAAAGATAAAAAGAGAAATTCCATTAAACCACGGAACATATGGCAGCATCTTCTACTGGTCCAGATATAATAATATTTACCATTGGTCTATGCACGTCCCAGAAGGCTCTTTCTTGGCTGTCGAGAACTTTTCTTTCTAGTTTGTCCCTCTTCTTGTCAACCTTACTCTGAGCCTCCGCCTGCATGAAGATGAACTCCCACTTCCTGGAGAACATCTTCTGCAACCTCGCCAAATTCTCTGCCTCGTAATCTGCCAGCTCCAGGCGTGTTTTGTTCTGCATTGTTCTCTTGCACAAATACACGGCTGCGTATAGAGAAATTCAAGATATGAGAACCAAATTTTTTGTTTGTATATTGGGTTTTTTTAAGTTACGGTTTTTTACTTGGAAGGTTATCTCTGTCTTTTTTTTTTTAGTACCATAATCAGTGTTCTCAGGCTCCCAGCAGTTAGATGGCCAAAAGTAGGGCGTCTGAAATCTGTAGAATGTGTTGTCATTCTTGACTGTGAGGCAGTGGTCGTCTATTGGAAAGAAATATCCGTGTGCCGCCATTAAATGCGCCACGTGAAGAGCCTCTGTTGTAAAATTTATTAAATATAATTATCATTGATCATTGTATCAATATTTTACAGTGTCTACCATATAGTACCTTGGTCTTCGATATCCATATTCTTCATCATCCAAGAAATGAGATCGGTCCCTGAATAATGACATTTATATGAATCACAGTATACTTGACGACATCTTAATATCAACAATTAAGCTTGGATAATAACCTGTAAAGACCGAAGGGATTTTTGTCATGAAGCTTTTAACAGTCTTCACTGGAACACCTGTAACTTCATCCAACATCTTTTCCACTATTGATTCCATCTGAAAAAATTGAAAAGCTTATAATATATTACAGTCAATATTTTGAGGTAACCAAAAGACACATAAAATTGTATAAAATTAATTTTAAAAAACACGTTTAAGTCATGCAAATAAATTTTTCTGCAAAGAAACGTTAAGAAAATGTAACAGCGACATAAATCAAAAAGGCAAAATCCACAAGAATCTGAAAAGGACTGTTCCATTCCTGCTACCAGGAACCCGTTAACGCGGTTCAATTAACTATTTAATGAGAAATGGCCGCAGCTTCGTCTTGACATTCCTAATTCGTTTGCTAGACTCCGAGGAGTAACGAACTAGGAAGCTTTCGTAGCAATCGATCTTAGCTTCCGGCGTAACCTGACACTATAAAAGGGCATCGAGAGTGAGCGAGTAAGATTGTAGAAAAATGTCGGCCAAGGGTCAAGCTGGCTTTTATCGTGAAACGATAGGAATTCGCCATTAAAATGAAGCATTAAAAAAAAGAAATGGAAGCCTGAGAAAATTGGAAGATCAGCAATAAAAACCATAAGAGTAAATCTATACCAGGACTTAAAAATCAAGTAAAATAATAACAGCAAATTTACCTCAGTCAAAATTCTAACTTATTATAAATCTTATCCAGAATACTCCAACGTACAAGTACAAGAAACAGATTGACTTGCATTGGAAGTTTTTCAAGTAAAGATAGAGTCATGGAGCATGAAGAAGATGAAAAAACTGTACAACATGCTTCATGTGATATTCATATATAGGTTGGATCTTTATAAAAAAAAAAAAAAGAATCAGCTTTTCCAGGATAAAGCATATAAAAAAGTTAACCAACCCAATGAATTAACCATTAGGATCCATAATTTGTTTCAATGATGAAGAATGCCCATCTACATATGTGTAATATACCTTCCACTAACCCACCTTCTTGTAGACTAGGTAGTTTGGTGTATCCTCAGCACACGAAGCTGTAGTCGTGGAATTCGCAGGCTGATCAACCGATTCTTGACGATGATACGGCACGTCGATCCGACCTCGACCACCCGGCTGTTCAGCCCCTGCCTTCGAGCCATTGTTCTCCGCCGGCTTGCGCCGGCACGCCGACTTTTCGGAGCTCATCGTTACCATATCCACGCTAAGGGAGGTGCACCATCGCCCTCCTGAAGAAAGAAAAGAAAAGAAAAAATGATTACATCCATATCCGATTGATCTATTTTTTCCACCATTCCCAAAATAGCGTCAATCGATATTAATAGTGATATCGAGCCCAGTTGTACCTACGACTGTAGCATAAAAGAACTTCCTATACAACAAACACAGTACACAGGCAGAGCTGGAACTTTCAAACTTTTTATTCTCATTCACAGTGAAACGTACAATCGGATGATAAGCACGCGATTTGAAATTATATTAAGGTTAAGGTTACGTCGAGTGACGTAGTACTGATTATTATTTTATCCCTTAGTTTCACCAGCTACCTCCAGTTTGACAAACCTTCCCAAAAAAAATTGGGTGACTATAGTTCAGTTGATCATAAGACTTGCACATAAGCCAACTGGATGAATACCCAGAGTGGTAACCCTCAACCCTAATATAATCCAAGGTCATTGGCAGGTAGAATAACTTCCAAGCCAGTGAATGGACGCTGCTAACGAATTATTGGATTTCCCTGGCACGGACAGGCCTCTTTGAAAATTGTAAAAGGCTGTGTTCATTGGACACATTGGAGATACGTATGTATGAATGCAGAAAGTTTCTATTTTATTTAACTCAGTACTGAAATTGAAAAAAATTTTAGGTACAGTAGGACTACAAGGACCTCTACTATTTTAAATTCAACTGTTCTACGTTGGGATTCTTATTAACTCACTTCGATATTCACCCAGAATCTCTTGAGGTAACCAGAATGCACCTGGATCAAGGAAGTCGATAACTTCCTGGCCAAGTTCACTCTAGGTCTGCCTATATGTTCTATGGTCGCTATGTAGAACTGACGTATATATATGCATATATACATATATGCATAGTGTCAAACGGACCAACGTGAGCAAGCAGAACGTGGAGAACCGTTTGGAAAATCTCTTGGAATCGCAAGCATTAGAATTCCATTGCGTCTGGAATTCACCGTAACAATCACGTAAATCGGTTAGCAGTTACATACGTGTATTTCGTTAGGGTTCAACCACACTGATTTCGTTACTTGTATATATAGATATATAACGCATACATATAGTATCCGGTCCTCTCAAACGAACGGATGTTAATTAATTTGCTATGGAGTTTGGTGTATCCCACCACACAGTGCTTGTAATATTTGTCATTATCGGCCTCGTTTCTGTGAGCTTTGCAGCAATATTACTACTTTGCGTAATATCCATCTCACTGGTGTGTACAAGCCTTACTAATGAATTGCCACTGGACATGCGGATTCTGTATGTACGCTTTTTTCACTATGTATTTTTCCCTCTGCAGGCAGACGGAATATCCAGCATATGGGTGACACGTGGTCTCGTTTCTCTAGAAAATCCGGCTATAGATCAAATAGCTCTTCGTATAATCTCCAGAGTATGAAGTTCTCACCCAGCCAGAGAGACAGAAAGAGAGCAGAAGAAATTTCAGAGTGTCCCAGGCTTCATTCCTCATTCATGCATACGACGCGTGCGATGGGTAAAAATTTTTAGTTTGTCAAGTTTTTCATAAAAATGCTGATAAAACATTAATCTTCCCTCTTCGGCTTATCATAGTGCAATTTGCCGTTCAATTAATAACAGTCAGCGCGCAGGCACTCGCGGGGGATTTTTAGACCTTTAATTATGAGAAGCCCTGTAACGGTAACCAAGGAAGAAGGGGATTCCCCAAAAATCAAATAATCCCAGATAAGCCGCGGGCTGATGTGAATTCTTCATGAATTTCTCTCCCGGTGTTTTTCTCCCTAAAGCGGAAGTAAGCTCCCCTCTTCCGGTTTCCTCCCACTCTTCCCCCTCTGCCATTTCTGATGTAGGCAAACGAACCTGTTTAACGGATGGATGCCGCACGGCAGTTTTCCTCTGAAAAAGGACCGAGCCGAAAGCTTTTGTCGCAACTCGTGACGTTTCAAAGGAACCGCAGAGAGACATTCAGCTCTTTATTTAAGTTGGCCCGCCTGCAGGAGGAATCAAAAGATACGGCAGTCACGTTTGGCACAGTTGTCACTGGCAAGTCCAACGTTTACAGCCTGTTTATTTATCTTTATCCTTATCTTAGCTTGTTCCTCTCATCCCTGGCGTATTATCTTTATAATATTTTCTTGGACTATTTTTTTTTACTTCCTCGCTCCACCGCCAGGAGGCACCCTTTCTTCCATAAACTGGATACGTGCCCAGGGCGGCCATTACTTATTTTTAAATAAAACGGCCAAAAGCCCCATGACTCTCGAACGTTTTTCAATAATATTTTTCCATTTAGTATCATACGCGATATAAGTATAAATAATTTATTTTCTTTTCACTTCGTATACATTTTTTTTCTCTTCCGTCCGCGCTGTTACACGATATTACGCGAATATCGATCCCAGATTAAATAACATAAATTCTTTCTTGTTTTACCCTCACTGGTGTTAACTCATGTCCTTATCCATCTTTCATCCTTGAATTATTTATCAGCCTACTTGTCCGAAATCTCCCGTGTCCACATTTTTCGAGATTTATATCCCCATATACCGAAGCCTTGGCCGGAATCTTGATTCGTTCAACACGGAAGCTCTAAAACACAGAGGTCAAAGTTCAATCGTACCACGACTTACTAATCCATCATTGTACCCTATATCTTTATATTGCAGAAACGTAAGACTCACTCTACTGAGACGCTGCCATTACTCTAACAGCAAAGACAACGAGCACGACAAAGGCCATCTTCTTGTTCACCGGCTGAAGCATCGAAACTCAAATGGTACAATTTTCCACTAAGCACCGATACTCATATTGCACTGACACCACAATAGACAAGGAATTCGCAAACTCACAAAATCAATAATTAACATTAAAAAGCACAGCAATAATTCATATGCATACTCAGACAGTATCCACTAAGAATTTTACATGTGATAAGTATCTTACTACCTTATCTGCAATTAAACCTTTAATCAGTATTAACAAGGAATTTCAGGCTTTACCAACGATATAAGCTGTATTAGTAAATTTCATAAGCTGCTCACCGTTCCTCTATGTATACGTATAGTACATACAGTGTGAACTATTGTATGTAAATGCACTATGGGACAAATAATTCCTAACTCTGATACAGCTTATCATTAATTTGAAAAATACACTGATTACACTGTTTGCACAGTACAGTATTATTAGTAGCGCATCTCGTACGTGGGTTTATGTATTTTCATTTGACGCCAATACAGTGTGTCTATCTTCATCAAGCAGAGGATACTCAGTCTAATGAGTTTGCTCGTCACAAGTGACAGACCGTGTTATAGGCACTGTTATGAAAGTGAATATCTGTTTATTTGAGGTTAGGGCTACTACCAGAACCAAGCGTACATTGTCTATGTTATTTTTATGGGATATATATTTTTTTACGCCTCCCTTCAATCCTGGAATAACTCTTTGAGTCTTATGGAGTGTGAATCTCCTTTTTTTCTTTCTATGCTCTCATAATGTCTCATATTTATTTTTGCCTCGATCTTCTTTACCGACGGAGATTGCAGTTCGTGGCTGGTATAAACAAAATTTTTACAATATAAAGACCATTGAACCATACGCGTTACGTCTTTTTTTGCTGTAACGGAATTTTATGCTATCGCGTGACTGTTTAGACTTTCTTTCTATTTTGTTAATATACGACATCGCTTTTTGTTTGACTTGAGAAAGTTTGTGCGTGTGGGAAAAAGCTCTTAGTTTTTATATGTATTTTAGGTTATAGTCATTTATTTATCTTTTATGCTGTCTGAATATGTGAAATATGCTGGATTTCACTCTGCTACTATAGTGTCCTAGGTGAAATTTTTTGTTTCTTTTATATTCTTTTTTCTCTCACATAAATAAACGGAATTCTCTCTCTGTCTCATTCTCTTTGCCGTCAGGAACTTTCGTGGATTTTACATTGCGGATTATCCTTAAGGTTCAACCCGAGGAGACGCTTCATCAGTCTCGATGACCTTTTTCCAGGCTCGTTCGTGCACGAGTGAAATGAAAATATGCCTTGAAAGTGAAATTAATTATTTTCTATACACCCCGTATATACTCGTGACGCCGTTACGTCGTTGAAAATTGTTAAAGTAAAAAAGTGACACGCATGAAAAATGTCTTAGACGATTTTGGTAATTAAAAATTGATTAAGGCTGAATGGATTCGCATTGCGTCTCCCTACTGAATAAATGAGAACAGCGACAAACAAACGGGAGCTAAAGAGTCTCTACTTTTTAAGTACCTAAAGGGTCATTAACGAGCTTCCCAAAGTGGCTCGTTCGGTTCTCGTTAAGCTCGTTAAGTCGAAAATCACGATAATTATTGGAATCGATTATTACTGTCTCGATCGAAGCACCGAGTGGACGATTGGCGAGAAAGATCTTGCGAATAATTCGCGTTTTATAAATTTTAATTAATTAATTTTCTCCATTGCCCTTTTTATTTTTTGACTTCCATCGCATAAAAACATTCCCAGAAAGCCCAACTCCTAACCTCCATAAAAATCGATGGCTATAGCTATACTGGCAATAAATAGTCGATGTACCTGAACCACTGAAAAATTCACCCTTACCTCCATCAGCAAGAATTATTCATCCATTACATCAGTTATACCGCTCACGGAAATAGATATCGAAGAAGTAGAAATAGTTGATCGATTTTCACCGTAATTTTTATTAAAATCTTCGATTACCTTCAACCTATACCCAGTACGGTATGCTTCGTTGAAAATATATGTCAAAAGAGTAATACCGCATGTATATATGTATGTAAAAAAAATGTATTGACTGATTGAAAAATTTTGTAAAAAAAAATTAGAAAATTAATATCCAATTTTATCTTCAGCAGCGACTCCGGGGTTTGGAGCACCGGAGAGTGACTCAGAGTCGGAGAGTGAGCGAAAGTAGGAGAGAAGAGGGATGACGGCAAAGAGTATTGATTACCAGCGAGGGCCCACTACGACGTTTCTATATAAGCGACTTCCTACCGCCGACCTACGAGTCCCTGACTGCCTTCCTTCATCCACCTTCAACTACGAGCGGAATTTCTCTCGATGCCGAAGCCACCTGTAGTCGCGTCCCAACCGACCTCATCCTTCTGCGCTTCGATTTTTTGAATTTTTATTATTTTTATTTTCCGTTCTTCTTTCATTTTTCACTATCACCTTATATCGCACTTCGCTACGCATCGACTCTGCACTAAATCGCAATTAGCATGTCTTTAAAGGTGAGAGGTTCCTCCTTAGCCTTCTTGTGGGCTAACATAAGTACCATGAGAGTCTTTCTAGTGAGAATCTTGTGAGAAAATGTAGTTAAATTTTGTTATTACCAACTATGGGACGTGTAAAAAATTTTGGAAAAAAATTAAGTCTTTTATATTGGTAATACAGTAATTGCCACTCAGTAAGGGTAATTAGTGTATGTGAAATGTCAAATTAAATTTGAATTAACGTCGCTCAGCACGGAAACAGCCTGTAGGATTGATACCTGCATAGTTGGGCATATCGAAAATTCCATGGCGATATTGAATTTTCGAAATACCAGGTCAATCGAAAAAAAATGTCATAGCTTTTCAAACGATCAACCGTATTTCTTAACAATTTAAAGCGTTATCAACTTTTCTCCAGTGCCAACAAAAGAACGTCTTCCATTTTGCTTTTTTGTCCACGGTGTCAAATTTGAAAATTGATAAAACACTGGAAAAATTAAAATTACAAGCGCGAATAAAGAATCGATAAAATATTTTCATCGAACAAACATTCCTTCGTCCATTCTCTTTCGGTCTGACTCGTGCAACTGCAATTGCAATTTTTAAAAATTCCACCCGACACACCAAAGTCCAGAATCTCTTTTATTAAAAGGAAAAAAAAAAAAAAAAATTCCAGTGGGTATAAATGTCATCCATTAGCAGCCTCCTTATTATTCCCTGTTCTTCTCTACTCCTCCTCTCCGTCATTCTACCTGTCGTCCCCATTCTCTAATTCTCTCTTTCACCATTATTTTTCCAGTCTCCAACGACAGAAGCCTCGACGACGCCGTACCACCCCATGAAGCCCCCCCTCATTATACGAAGCCCAGCCCTGTTATGACGTCTAAGGTTGAATACAGCAAACGTGATAACGACTACGAAAAGCCGAATCCTAAAGACAAAGATGGTCAAGGCCCATTGTAGAATATTAAAACGAAAAAAAAGGGTCCCTACTATTATCCATACAAAGAACAAGGCCCCATTGTGCAAGCAGACAAAATTTCCATCGAGCCTACAAGAACAAAGAAAAATAATTAATCCCCATATCAAATACCTATTTTCCTTATCACTTGAGATAAATTCGCAAAATCTCAAAATAAGTCCATCTGCGCCTAACCCGCTAAGAAGCCTAAATTCACGTGCACGTATCGGCTGCCTCCTGGGTCTTCTCGATTAGCCATATAAATATGTCAGAATTAATGGAATCGGATTTCATAGCTAACGGTCGTTATACATTTATGAATTCTCTTTGGCAGCCCAGGCACAAGTAGTGGGAGTACAAAGCATCGTTCTGGAATTCAGACAGGTTAGCCATTTCCGGTGGGACGATTTTAATGGAGTAAAATCCCTAAATGATCAGGAGTCTCAAAGAGAGACAGAGATAGGAAACAGGGGAGCACGTGCCAGCGTATAAGAGTCTGATCCGTTCCAACCTAACCTAACCTCACTTTCTACCCACTATCTCTATATATAAATACATTAGCCAGGTGATCCTAACCTAGTAGACATTCCTTACTGGAGATATGAACATTCTGCCCTGATGCCAGACAGAGACTGGCAGTGTGGGCGAAGTACCCTACGCCGGTAAGAACTTCGTTCATTATCCATCAGCACGCCCACGGGATGTTTTAACTCCAGAAAAACACGTTTAATACGTCCAGGAGCATACCGATGAAAATTGGAATATACTTCCAGGCTCAATTTACATTCTGAATGTCTAGCGTTTCCGGATAACAAAAAAAAAAAATAAAGAAATTTACCCTTGATAAAGGCATTAATAATTCCATAGCCCGTATCGTCGATACGACTTTATTACTTCAACCCCATTATTGTTACACGTGGCTGCGTTGTTCGCCGCTCCCCCCCCCCCCCTGATCCTGTATAAATTTACGTAAGAACTCGTAATTGCGCACGTGCAAGAACTTCCTCTTCTTCTCTTTTTCCTGCCCAACCATTTCTTTCTCTTCCCACAGTCGTTCCTTCTCCACGTGGCGAGCATCTCGACTCTCGTAAATTCTTGCCGACTTCTACTATCGCGCTACGACCATTTCTTTCCTTACTGCTCTTTAGAATTCGTTGTTTGTATTCTTTCTTCTTTTTACTTTCTTATATTTTTATTTCTTTATTCTCGCTTCGTATTCTTCATCCGAGCCTGTTTCAGCAGCTTTAAAGCGACCATCGCGACAATAAAATTCCCCGACGATTTTATCAACGTCCCCGTAACGGGACACGTGTACAGGTGGATGGAGGAGAAAATGACGTTACTGGAGCAAATTAAAATCGTTAGTCGACCGGGAGTAAAATCGTTAAGGATATTAGCATGAAGGGGGTATACGCCATGAGAATCGATTTAACGTGATATAACCGAATACCATATAAATGTATATGATACATAAGGTACACACGTGCAACAGTACATACTGCGTGCATACAAGATATTATTTCCAACACACTTTATCTTTTTCCACTTAAAATTCTCTCTCTCTCTCTCTCTCTCTTACCTAAAGCACTATTGAACTCACCAAAAAATCTTCTCCACTCCATACTGCTTTTACAGTGTATGACAATTTTTTTTGTCTCTTCTCTCTCTCTGTCTTGCAGAAAACCGTATCGCTGCACTGTTGCATATGATGCGTCGCAACTGGACGTTGCATTCCGACTGAGAACAAGAATCGGGTGAGGGGAGGAGGGACTCATGGACCCATTTGGGCCTGAAAGATTTTCAGCCTCCGAAAGGGCACATGTCCTTGTGAAACGACCCATAACAGCTCTGGTTAGTATATATGCAGTTACAAAGGCACAGCCTCTACGAGTGACTGCCAAGTTTTTCCTTCTTTCAGGCCCTTATTCATTGGGCCCACTCGGCTACGTACTGGGACTCTAAGGCCCATTCCGGATCCCTCGCCAGTGGCTCACACTGCGGGATTTCTTGCTGAGAGTCTTTGCAGACCTGGCTTACTTTATTTTATTCGCTTAATAACCTGAGGGAATCTATTCATACGGTATCAATGGATCCTCCAGTGTGCCAGACAGTCCAGCGATAAGAATTCTCTGGTCTTATCATTCTTCTTGTTAAGTCTTATCGTACGGGGAGTGCACTTCCGGCAGAGTGCACTTCCGATTGATTTGGAATGAAAGCCAAGAGAGATAGGGAATCTAGTATATATAGGAATTACTGTAAGTCTTTACAGTGTCTTATGAGAAATTTTTTTTTTTTTCAAAAAAAAACATGCTAATAATTAATTCAAAGAAATCCAGCGACAGTGGTGCCCTCTTTCGAGGGATTATGGCACCAGTGGCGTAGAAGGGACAATGAGGCGCAAGATAAAACAATGAAAAATTAATTTCACGAAGCCTAACGGTACGGTATATCCCAATAAGCAAAACAGGCTCAAAGTTTGCCAAAAATGCTTTGTTTGTTTTGAAAGAGCAACAGTCCTGTTTACGGAACTACTTGTTACGTTTTCCATGGACTTATTAACTTGGTTTACACAGAGGTCAGAGAACCTCTTTTCTTCTTTTTCCTCCATTTTGTTTGAGCCAAGCAACCCTCTCGAGAGACGTTGCTAAATGTTTTGGAAAAAGTGCAACTTTCACTGGGCCATTGCACTGCCTTTAGGCGTATAAGGATGTAGGTATGTTGTTTTGTATGCAACTGTCAAATTTGACAGCTGTCATGTAATCGCCTGTATCGATCATCCTTTTAGAAATATTTTGTACTCGACTGTACAGGCAATTTTCCGATATTTATGAGCAATTCAGTCAGGTGCAATTATTGTACATGCGATTGAGGCTAATTCAAACTGAAATTATTATTCGCGTACGAAAAAGAGAAGTTTTCATTGGATTTTTTATTTTCCCTATACCCGATGCGAGTGCGAGAGAGACAGACCCATCGGGGTTTACACGAGTAAGACAAGGACGCAGATACCGATTCTGTAAATTATGGGTGGGTAACCCCCTTTCACGAGTTTGCTGCAGTCGGTGCAACGTTGAATGGCTATAACTGTTGCACCATATGAAATATCTGAATGACCTGATAATATTTTTTTATTTCCATTTTTTTTCAGGGTATTTTATATTATTCACGGAACTCACGATTTATCTTGAATTTTTACAACGACAACGCATAACGTTTTATTTCATTATTTAACCATCTGGTCTCTTTACGAATTTTTTTTTTTAATAATAGAACGAGGTACTTTGAAAATTCTCTTTCGAATTCACGCAAGCTAACGAACAGAGTATAGACTTGCTGCAATTTATAATGAGATCCAAAATATATCCTGTGTACAATATACATATATCTGTATATATCGTTCTTCCATAGACTTATATACAGGGTGTCTCACCGAAAATGCACACCTCGATTATCTCCGTTACTAATGAAGATACGGAAAAAAGTATCAGACAAAAGTTGTATGGTTTCGAGGGGGTCGACTTTTTATCCAAATGATTTTTTTTTCATATTCATTTGATTTCGAGATACAGCACGTTACATGTTTTTTTTTATGGAACATAATTTTCTGTTTGTATAAGAAAATATTTCCCGTTTTTTTTTTCTTAAAATTTTAAGACCTCGCAGACTAAAATCCATTGAGCAATTTCCAAGTTATCGAAAAGTGAATTTATCGAACGATCTTCGGTTGCGGAAATTAAAATCGCGAATCCTAAAATGCTCTAGCGACGCTGCACTCAAATCTATAGTCTCCCTATAGATTCGCGAATATTTCACGATAGAAAAGGTAAAAATAAATTGCGAAAGGAGGGATAACAAAAGAAAAAAAATACAAAGTAATTCACGCGTAGCACTGTTGCTTCTAGGAATTCCCCAGGCATGAGGAAATCTGCATTCGTACTATGCACCCTGCTGGTACCCCCTCTAAGCCACCCTATGCATTTCTGCCAGTTTTGCATTCGACGAAGACGCCCGCCATTCCGATGATGAGATTTCGTGGTGGCTTAAAGTCGCTGTCAGGACTGCCGATTTTGACAGACATTTTTCGTATAATAAAATATCGAGGAAGTAATTGGGTTAGATCGTAAAAATGAAGTATAGATATAGACGACCGATGGTCGAATTTAATAAATGGGCTGTCATTCTTACATAGTAATGACAATAGACAATTAGGTTGAATAAAATGAAATTATACGTTTTACGTATATTCTGCGATATTTTATTAGCTATTTTTTTGTTGAAAACAAAAAATCCAAATCTTTGGTTCGCATTGTCCACGGCTGTTTCGGGGTCTTAACAATGACTTTATTCTTTTCTTCAAGCACTATATACGCTACTGTACACTGTAAGTGGTATTGGAAATCCAAGACTGAAACCGACTTGGAACTTTTCTATTGGACGAATATTTGTCTTTTTTATTTTTCATTTTATTCTCGACGCCATTTCTCTCAGCTTTCCTTCGACGCGTCGCTTTTCGCCATTTTTCTTTTGCCAATATAGTTGACCCGCTCGCTCGTTTCTTTTCTTGCTTTCCTGCTTAATTTTTAAATCGCTTTTTATTGTTTCAAAATAAACGGATGATTTTGTTTCTCAACTTTTTTTACAGGTGGAGCCACCTATCCTGTACCCGCTAACGTACTGTACCGTGTCCGATTTTAAGGTTAGGTCAAGAGAATAAAAGAAAAAAGACAAAAAAAAAGATACAGTCGCGATTGCCAGTAGTTTTTCTCAATTATAAGTACCGGGAGCACTCCCTCGAATTTGTTTTTCCTAAAACTTTAAATAATTCCTTCTTAAGCTTCGAAATTCACGGAGCTTCACAGCGACTCCGCACAAAACTTTCTAAACGAGCTGGTGTCTCATTGTGTCGCGGCAATGGAAACGAGAACTTTTTTTAACGGGTAGCAGGACTACGTGCCCGCTACCCAGTCTCTGTAAAATCGCTTTGACAAAAGCTTAAAACGCGAGGTGAGTATCGCGGCCAGAAAAATTTGACACACTTGTTATGTCTATATCTTTTTTTATCATTTTATTTTGGATACGATCCAAACGATTTTTAAAACAAATTCGAATCAACAGGTCAGTCTTGAATCTACGCTAGATACTACGAGGACACAAAGTACCAATTTATTAAGTGAAAAAAGCCTTGTACCGTTCGTTTGAGAATTTTCAAAAATTATAAACACTCGACAGCCCTAGTGAACTTTTAATATTATACAGATACCCTGAATCATACAGGGTCAAGAGTTCACCCTGTTCTCAGGGTGACAATACACTCAGCGCCATTTTGGTTTCCATCGACTTCCGTCTCCTTTATAATTACACGTGAAAATAACATCCGGGCACTTTTGACTTAAAATGCTCTTTCGTATTTGCTACGAATTTTTTATTTCCTGTTTTTCTATTTTTTTTTTCATCCCTTACATAGTCAAAAATTCCTACCCTTATATCAAAGTTGCGCCATTCTCTGGGTATCCTCTGGCATGTTTACGATTTCCGGCGTAGCATGAATAGCCGCGTCACGGCCGTAAAACGTTAACACACGATGAACCAGCCAAGAAGATGAGGGAGATCAGCTAAAAGGATAGAAGTGGGGGGAAGTTTCTACCCGCAGAAATGACGGGAACGTGCAAATCCTCCAATAAATAAGTATACCACCCCGGAAGTGGCCATCGCCCACAACATACCCCCCTTCACGCGACCCTCAAGCCTCTCAAAAAACCCTGAAAGGGCAAAAAGACTCCCCTGGGGTATCATCTAAAGCGGCCTCAGAAGACCCGTTGTGAAAGCAAAAATCAGGGGTACCAATTCCGAAAAGATAATATCTAGAAATTCTTTGAATTTTAATACTTCATTTTGAATACTTTTTTTTTTTTAACAGAAATCTTCGTCCCTTCTGTATACTTTTCAATGACCACGGAGATTCTCACGTTTTGCAATCAGTCACTACGTCAATAGACAAAAAAGGATGAGCGCGTTTCGGCCGCCCTGTATAAGATAGTTTAATCTGACGTTATTATTGCATATGAAGTAACGTAAATTATGACTCGTAGTTTACGAGAACGACATACCATGAGTAACTACTGTTGAATCCGCACTTCGTGCATGTAACGGCTCTTGTATACATATCTCATAAGTACATATGTACTTAACATATAGGGTTAGCCAGGAGATTGCACCGACTGAAGTTAGCCACGTCCATTTGATTTCTGTAGTAGCACCAACTTCACGTGATACAATACTTTTGACTGAACCTGTATGTATATGGATATTTTGTATACAGACGGTATACATACATTATTTATATATACTTGATGCTCGGTGAAATTGCCAGTATAATAACATTTTCCAATTACCTATCCTGCGGATTGCTTTTTCATTTTTAATGAACCACTGAAGTCATAATAGGAATTCACAATTAAACAGGAAATACGTCACAGACAATATATATATAAGGTACGTGTTTCCAGGTGCTTTATACCTTCGACATAGATTTATAGATTGATACGAAGGCGACTGGTAACGCGTGAGGTGGGCAACAAAGGGAGGGAAATAGTTAAAAAAAAAAAAAAAAGAATTAAAAAACATTAAGGACTGATTTTAGTACATAAAAGAGGACTCACCTGATCGAACGAATGAACGAGTACGGGAAACCCTGAAGAATGGGTAATCGCTGGGAATCCCTCCTGACACAATGGCAGGAACGAACTCACGTATTGTCCGTAGGAATCATTTTTCATTTTATACCACTCCAGTCACTGCCTGATCCTCCAGGCCTTTCTTCTCTTTCTTCTTTCCTTTCTCTCCCTCTCTTATTACCAGTCACCTCGTGTCTATTCTGCTCAGACATAAAGGTGACATCACAATCAGCGAATTGCCAGAAGAAAAATGAGATAAAAATTGAGAGCAAGACGGGCACGATACTTGGATACGAATGAAATTATTTCCTTTCTAATCTACGAATTGAAATTGGCGAAATGTAAAAATGGAGGAAGAAAAAAATTGGTAGCGCAAGAGCCTGGACTATCCTGTAGGAAGAAATGGAAGTTCTCGAGACGGGATTACGACGTAATCGAGGAACGAAATTACGATTGGCCACTTTCTTGGTGAGGATGAAATTACCAGGATGGATATGTGTATCTGTATATAACTGTAGTCGTGGAAAATCCCTGTGGATAAACCTCTTTTTTTCATACTGTTTTTTTCCCCTTCTTTTTGTCTTACATGAGTTGGATATATGGATTTTATTCGTATTTTTCTTTTGTTCAATTTTACCTTCCATTTTTTGAACGTATATCGTCCGTGACAACGCCTTCTCTTTATTTCCTTCTTGTTACGTCTTTTACTAGATTTCTTTGTATACATTTTTTTCTCGGCTCACCTACACTTTTCAATTCGCGGTTGTTTCCATGAAGTTAAAAGCTAGGAAAATTCAAATTATCAGTTAGCTATTCCTTTTAATCCTTCTGGAGTTTCCTGTAATCGCGCGACTTCCGGCTAAGTAGATTAGTCGACGGTATTAACGGTTACTCCACGAATTATGGTTTTCTGATTTACACAATTTTATTTCGACCGATCCTAGAGATTCGTAGTTCTCAATATTCTTTGTCTTTTTCGATCTTCATACATTTATCTCAATGTCGTCTTTATGTCAAATTCCTTGTGGTAGCATTGTCCCTTTCAACATACGACAGACGTGTCGTGGCTATGTAGTATGACAATTGTGGTTTTCGACATTTACTGCGGTTTCTGCGGTTTCCGTAATTTCACAGTAAGATATCGCTTCTCCTTAAGAAATTCACGACTCATTAACAAATGGAAATACAGATACGCGATGTCATCAAAAACTGCACAATTTTCGTACGATCAGTCCCTCGTTAAAAAATTATAAAACCATCAAGAACAGTAATTGAGACGCGTAAGAATTGCATAAAATACTCAGACACGGCAACGTATTATAATTTTCATAAAATTTTTAATTACCTTAAACGCCTCATGAAACAATGTATACATTAAATGCTCATTCCAGTGGCCAATGGTAGTTAAAAATAATAACCAACATCGAATATCATCAATATAAATCCTAGTAACACATGTCAATCAAACAAACCCATAAAAACACTAGGCTAATCGTACTGAAATGAATAATTAAAAATCCATAAAATAAATATCATAAATTCAATTGCACGCGCCGTTAAATAACCACATTCTCACGTACAGGATTTGTCCAGGCACAAGGATGATAACAAACATATATATTATATATATATATATATGTATATAAGGATCGGTACAGAATGTAAGAAAGCAAGCACAAAAATTGACTCGAACACGACGTCAACGGTTCAAATATTCAAATCGTAACGGTCGCATAACTGCCAACAATTTTTCAAGTCAATTAATCCCACCGCACCGTATAAATTCGCGTCGACCGTACGACGAGCGTCTCTGTGATGTGAAAGCGGAGAGCGTCGTTATTCCACGGGAACGGGAATCGAACAGGGAGAGTATTCAGGAGGACCTAGTGACCGAGCCCCGACGCTCGTCTACGGCGCCTGTGCTAGTGAACACGAACGGGCTTCTCCCTCGCTATTTGTACTCGTGTGAGAGACTGACGAACCGATGACGGCCGAGTAGGCGCGTAGGAAAATCCGAAGATACCCGAACGCCTACAGTCCAATTTATTCTCTCGGATGCCCAGGATCCACCACTGCCACTACTGACTTTGCTACTCGACTGTCATCGTCTGCACTACTTCAACTCGCTTGCTGCCGAGAGCATCTCAACGAAATGTTCTTTCGAAAATTAAAAGGTACCTCGTCTGCCTGCGTAATTACGTTGCTACGATCAATCGTACCAGCTTGATTATTCCGCAAGATGATTCTTTTAATGATAATTCTAGAGATAAAGCACGCGTTATGCGGATATTCTTTTATTCCTCAATCCACTAAGCGAATTTCAAATTTCGAGATAAATATTGGACATGTATAAGATTTCCGCCGGTGGCGCCACTGTCGTATTTTTCCAGTCGAGGATGAAGGATGACTGATATTACAATCTTAACTTCTTGATGACACCGGATGACACTCTCAACGAATTCCATATGGATTATTCTCGTGATTGGTTAAGTCATTAGACTTACTGGATCAGTTTATTTCTCCGAATGATTGCGGACTTGATAACAGTCTCGTTGCTCAGTTATCGGTTTATTGTTATCTGGAGGATCAACCGATGGCGCTGATCATGAAGTTGACAAGAAGTTTTAATTGGATTAATTGTAAGAACGTGGACATTGTTATAGAGTAAAATAAAGCTTCATTCTTTATTACGAGATAAATAACAACGCCGAGATAAATACTGAAGCCGCATTGTTAATTAAATAGAAAATGATCATTGGAGATTTTATGAGGGATTCACTAAAGTAGGTGCCTTTACAATTATTGTTCCTTCGAGTTTTACTTTCACGACGCTGACCACTCCTTATTATTCTTTTTCAAATCCTTGCCAATATTTTCTGCCTCGTACAGCGTATCCGGAAGTTTCGTACCGAGAGTTTCCGGAAAGATTAACGAGAGAAAACCGGAAATCAGCCCCATACTGCCAAATAGTATAAGCGGGAGGCTTTCTGATATATTTGCCTAAATGGAATATAACGGGTGTTAAGCAAAAAATAATGAACTAATTCTATCAAAGTAATTTTCAGTGCTTAAACTTATTTTTAAATTACCAATAATGGAGTTTGCGGTGCCAACATTGATCCTATTCGTCCAGTCATACTACATATTCCTAACAAGGAATGCCTGAGTGACGTGGGGAACATTTCTGCAGTGTAAATATAAATTATTCCAAATGCCATCGTTATGCACCCTTTACCACCCATGAATAACACCAGAGGAAGATACGTCCACGTTCCTGAATATAGATAAATATCGTTACTACTTTGGTCCTGCAGATCTTCTTCCATATTTCCTTATAATTTTCCAGCGTACCTGACGGCATGAAATCGATTGCCAGACAAAATAATCCACTCAAGATAAAGGATATGAACAACGCTGGTTTTCTACCGATATACTCAATTAATATCCAAGCAAGAAAATAAGCCGGTATCTCGACTGCTGCTACCAGTATAAAATTCAGGTATTTGTCACCAGCAACAGCTACGGAATTTAAGGAGAGTCCATAATAGACGAAAGTATTTGTCACCCAGCAGACAATGCACACCAGCAAACGAATAAGAATTTTCGAGCTGCCTAAAACTTCTTTGACATTTAATTTGTCAATTGGCTCTTCTAGAGATTGCTAAAAAAAAAAAGAGCAATATAATTTAGAGAAAATTAATCATCAGATTCAATTCCTTCGTCATGCGTCTTGATACCTTTTCGTATTCTGCTTTCATTTCTTTGAATTTCAATATAGCGTCCTCGGATATTTCTATTCTATTCATCCACGCCATTCTTTTAAAAATCTTCACAATCTCGTCGCCTTTTCTTTTCATCACCAACCACCTTTAAAGATAATTCATTCGCGTAGGAAATACATTGTCTTGCATTTTTTTTTATGCTTTCTTAGACAATTCTTACCTAATCGATTCTGGTATTACGAACGGCAAGGCAATAGCCAATAATGCTGGTCCATACATCATTCTAAGAATAGCACGCCAGGATTTTAACCACATTGCTATGAAACCTAGACAAATTTCTCCCACGGCGTACATACAACTTATTATTGTTCCTCCAAGAACTCTTTGCTTCACGCCAACGAGCTCGACCCCTGAAGCAAGGAAAAAAATTCATTCTTGACTTATATTTAAAATTTTACTTTCGGCCGCCATCTGTCGGTAAAAAGTACGTACTAAAACATACCAAGTATAAATCCAGCACTGTAGATACCAGCAGCAGCAACTGCGACCAGGAATTCGCAAACAAGAAACATCCAGTAATTAACGGAAAATGAATGAAAAATGCCAAAGACGCCGGTAATAAATGTCGAGAACGTAAGTACCGTTCTGCGTCCGAATCTACATGAAAAAAATAATAATTATTAAATATCGCATAAACGGTCTGTCTAGTCCAGCAACAAAAAATTGTACCTGTCTGACAAGTAGCCGGTAAATATAAGTCCAACGAATTGACCAATATTATTTATCGTTCCTACCAGGGTAAGTTTCCATTGGTTATTTTGGCACGTGAGGTCCCACTGCAGAATAATTGTTTTTCTTAATTAATAGACCAATTGTCTTTACATCTTTTATAAGACAGTCTTATATATATATATATCCTGTATCTTCTTTTTACTTCGTTCAGAATCGTCCTTTCGGCAGGATCATAAACCCAGGACTCGCAACGTTCAGTCTCATTGGTAAACGAGGATTCCGTGCAGACGTCCTTTTCAGATACATTATGCACCAAGTATCTGGTGCAGCTGGCAGAGGGTACCGAATATGATGACCAGGTTGTACTATATGTCGTATTAAACGGATCCTCACATTCAGGAACGAAGCATCTGAATAACAAGTACTTTTAAAAATAAAGAATACAGTCTATTAACGATAATATAACTACTAGACGATGTAAACACGGAGAAGAAGTAAACCGACCTGTATTTTACGTCACCGGCAGAAAAAACGTAACCCACTGTGAAACCAGCAGAAAGGAGTAAAGGTATACTGATAATAATATACATAGTGATCTGATATAAACCCATCTTATCCATCTCATGCATTCCTGGTATATCCATGTCTACGTCGAACGAAATAACACCGTTAGACAATTACAAAAAGAAAAATATTTTTTCAAAAGTATTTTCAATTCACTCTTTTTTACCGTTCTCTTCTTTCTCCCCAGATCTATCCATATCTCTTCCGCTTCTTGTGGGACAAAGAAATTTCATGGTCGCTTTACACTTCTTCCTCTTGACACTGTCAATTTAAATACTGTTTAAGCTTACAAAGTCTTATCAAGATTTTTAAGAATACTGTGCAATTTCTCAAATGAGTTCCTTTTCAAAGATATCATGGGCAAGTGCAAATTCCATAAGTGCCCCGCAAAAGAGGATACGCGCGTATTCGTAACATATATACGATATATTTAATATATATATATTATATACTACTGTATTATATTTTTATATATATACTATATACTACTGTAGAGTGTAGTACAGAATATAAATATGAAAAGAATAACGATAAGGGCTCATAATTATATTAATAATGCACTGTATCCTTTTGATAATTCATTCTAATTGTTTTATCATGTTATAGATAAAAGTTACGCTACTTTATAATCAGGCTATTGAATAATACAATAGATCAGATAAATAATGAATAGAAAAAAAAATATATTATCCTATTTTATTTATCAAATACAGTATACTGATACGAAAAAAATAGCACTTTGATACTTCAATTTAGTAATTTTGATCCAATAATCTCAGAAGCTCATACGTTTCACAAGTACTGTTATACGTGTTATGTAAATTATCAATGGCACATAAAACTTGATCGACTTCAATCAAAGTCAACTTGAAATGCAATCAGTAAATTGATTACCCGAAATCACTTTAATATCTGAAAGCTGTATATATATAGTATACTATTATGTTTGTCAATACGATGTAACCAATTGAAAAGACTTCGCGAAACTGCCAAGTTCTGACACAGTGCGTGCTAATATTTGCAAACAACTTGGTAGCCCCATAAGTTTTTCGTTTATACATCCCGACTTTACACAGCTCGACAACAAAGCTGTGTCATTGGTCACTTAAAAAACATTCCATTCGAGCCAACCAATAGTCAAGCTTTGCATTCCGTTAGTTCGGGTAAAAGAAGAAACTCACGTCGAAGGCTTTATCCCTGACACGTTATACAGATACAATGAAATCGTATTACCTTGAAAATGCATATCGTAAAATTTAATTCACGATTCGATTGAACGGCCCACCAGAAGCACCTAATTAGTTTCGTAAGAGGTTTAAATAAAATTGGCGAAAAAAAAATAGGAAAGAACGAAAGCAAGAAATTTTTGAAAAATTTAAATTCACTGTAATTTCTTATCTTTGTTTATTTGCTATTCTGGTGTTTTTCCAGGTGACACTGAACCAATGGTATTAATTTAGCACTTACATTAAATCCACTGTTGTTTGTTGCTCCTCGTAATCACTACCATTCATACTGAATTCGGTTTCTTTGATAGTTGATACTTATAGAGAGCGTTTAGTGACAGTAGCGATAACGAACTCACCTGTTGTGCAGAACTAGAAATCCTTAGCTCTTGTATAAATCGGTATAGAGCAATCATAAATATATCATGTCTGATAGGCTTTATCATTAATACAATTTAAGACTAGTGATTGACAATTGTATATCCCATACGGTCTGTATCGACAATTGTGTATCCTATACTATCAACTAGGGTAGGATAAGAAGTAACCGATAATTTTGACAGGTATTTGAAAAATTCCGATAGGATATACAGTTGAGCTTATCTCGTTGAAAAGTGCGAAGAAAGATTATTTTTTTTGCATTCCAAACACCTGTATCAATTATTGTACGCGTACACATTATACACTACGCCGATACATTTGAATAACAAACTGTTTTTTAATCTTTTTGTTAATATTTAAGTAACTTTATCATTCTCTGGCTTCTTTGTTCAACTCCATTTATTTTTGTTCTTGTTGTTGTTTCTAGGAAAAAGAATCTTAGTGTCCTCAACAGTAAAATACTAAACATTTAAGAATACTTCATTTGGACAAGAGACTGATAAATATGTTGGTATTCCACATTGGTGAATCATATTGCAATTGAAAGATTTATGAAGACGATAACTACTGAATTGGATCATAAGATAACATACAAGATATCGCGTCGTACTGTGTTATAATGACCTAAATATTGAGAAAAATATCACGTACTTCTTCAAGGTGTATTTAATTGAGCAATACTTTTCATTTATTGTTGCTACGCAATGCTCACGCTTATATGGTGGTACAGTTTTAACGTAATATAAAGGTGCGCATGAGAGTTTTTTGGGGTTTTGTTGTTGTTTATTCGAAATATTAACCGGATTATGATACTTAAATTAGTATGTATGATACTAATGCGGGGAAATGGGATTTAAACTACTTCCCGCTATTTGTGCCATTGTGTGAAGATAGTCGTTACTGTTGCGATTATTTCATACGATTGCGTACAACTTCAGTATATATGGAGCATGGGCTCTGGTTACGCCTCTCTGTCAAAATAATGACATGCATATATGTTAAAATAAATAAGACTATTTTAAGCAGTCGTAGAACCAGTAAGGATTGCATATGCTAGTGTCGTGGCAAGAGTGAATAATATGTAAGGGCAATTAATTTATTTTTCATATGTAATATTAATGTTAATTTTCGATTAATGTACCTCTGCAACTTGCTCATCAGTTTTGTATATTTCATTTGATGTATTGTACAGAATTTATTTTCTCCTTTACAATGATGCTTTAATAAATTTCATTAATTAAGCTGATAATGAAATTCTCTCTTTCAAGGCAAGAACTACGCTAGTTTATGAAAACTACATGACAACCCTGGAAGGTTTCACAATTGATTTGAGGAGAGTACGGACTATTCTTTATACAGAATGGCAGCAATTCGCCATACATTACAACGTGAGCTCTTCACGCCAAATGATGAGAAACTCTTGAGTGTATGCTACGTAAGCAAAGCATACAAAAAAAAGAAAACAAGCTTTCTGTGTTTGACAACAAATACAGACACACCTGGAGTACTGTTACTTTACCAGGTCAAGAAGAACGATAAAAATGTCTTCAAGAAAAAGCAATCTTGGCCTCTTACCGATATACAAACAGTGGATAGTGTTAATCCTGATTCTCTTGATTTAGAATTGCATATTGACAAAGTCTACAAATGGTCTGCCACAACAGCACAAGAACGACGAACATTCATAAGTAATTTATATACTTACTCGTGCAGTCTACCACAGAGACCGACATTCAAGAATATTCCCAAGGATTGGCTGATGGATCCAGTAACATTAAAGGAGAGCGACAGTATAAGTTTTACACCAGGTGTGCTTTCATATTCCATGATTCTTCAAGGATTGCCCATAAAGAATAATATTGGTCAAAGTCATGACCTTCGAACTTGTGCATACAATTAACCTTGCTTCTCAAGTTAGCATAAAAACATACTGGCCCTTTAAGCACTTATCATTAGTATACACCTCACATATCCTCATTCATAACCACTGATTCTTACCGCATACCTCTTATTTCGCAACAATGTTAAAGAATATATTTATTGATAGCGAATCATACATTATATCGAATAACATTATAGATTTACTGGCATCTCCTATCCCATCTGATTATCAACCAATAACCGATAAGGAAGCAGCAGATTTGGCAACTTTAATGTCAGGATGCGATTATGCAGTCTCTAACGCTGAACTTTTTATGGAGACTCTTTCAAAGGATCTGTCAGTCCTTGATGGGGTATGAAAATTTCCTACGATAATTTTCACTAACAGTCTAGAGTTTACAGCAAGAACAAAAGACAGTCTCTAGTTTTCTCTTTTAGGAAAATGTTCAATCAGTTCTTGCATCTGAAACTCAAGTAACACAACTGATGAATGGTATTGAGGAAGCTATTACAGAAGCTTCCCTTGTAGAAGCTCGACTTGCAGTGTACGACGAAGCTCTTGGTAGAATAAGAGAAGCAATGGCCAGGGTGGGCCAGAAGAATCAAGCAATTCATACAGCGAATCACAATGCTAGACTTCTCTTGGAACAATTGGATGCTGTAATAGTAAATATCAAGAGCGAGAAAAAATTCTATTCTCTTAATTATAAATTGACCTATAATTTTCATTCATAAGACTCAACTGGATATTCCGGCTAAACATCAACGTGTCCTCAGTGAAGCTGAGCTTCCTGGTGGACGAGAGGAACTAAGTCTAGCAGGTATTGCATTATTAAAAGCAATGCAAGCTCCACTTCCTCCAGGGCTCGACAGACTCGGTGCCGTCTCAGAACAAAGAAGACGCCTGGATAAGCTGAAAGCGAAATTTTCATTAATAGTTGCTAGACATTTAAACAATCTTTTTATTCATCTGGTAATCAATCATCTTAAAGCAATTACTTGAAACTAATAAAGTTCTGCTAGTTAATATGGTCTCTAATAGGGAAACGATATTGGCGAGACTCCAGCATCGACAACAGACCTAACACTGCCAACTCATCAGACAGTTCATCGTGAGCTAGAACCTTATACAGAACTGATGCGACTGCTGCGGGCCCTGGATAACAAAGCATTCATGCAATTAACAAAGGTCTACACGGGCACAATGAGTAAATTGTATCAAAGGGACTTGAAGCTCTTCTTCGAGGAGGCCAAGACGCGTCTAATCGGGAAACGACTTCACAGTAGGAATCGATGAGAAAATCAAACATCATTATGATATCCAAGAAAAAGGAAGACATCCCCATCTACCTTTCAGACAACCCATCCAAGTCCAGCGGGCAGAAAGGCGAGGACCTGGTGCCAGCAGCACCGATTTGTCTTCTTGGCGGTGAAATCTGGGCGCCTCAAGGTGAAGGTGCTTTCCTGGACTCTGTTTTGGATCGTGCCCTCTCGCAGATGCAACCGGTTTGCCTAGCTGAACAAGCCTTTTGTATATCCTTCCTTCAACTGGACTCCGTTCTGACCCCGTCGAAGGTACATATTTGGTTATTAAATTGTCTTACAGTTCTCTTATATAATTTCTAGTTGTGGTTGTTGGTCTTCCTCAGGGTAGCGAAGCTGATGAAGTTGATAATATGAGTAACGGAGCAACGAGTCCTGGATCAGCCACTTCGACAGCTAGTAAAAAATTGGAGCGCCAACTAAACGAGGAAGTGCGAGCGACCATGGCTGCCATATTTCCTTCTTTGGAACCGGAACTGAATAACTTCATATCATATCTTGATAAAATAGACAGCTTGTAGGTCCTTCCTGTAATCCTGGTTTAGGATAGAAATTTTATTCATAATGTATTTTCAGTTGGTGTATGTTCGTCCTGGTGCGGTTATCTCAGCACGTGATGTCAGCACAGGATACTGGATCATTCTTGTCGATGACCTTTGCTTCTGCACTTGTCCAAGTCAAAAGGTCATTCGACAAATTCATGCAAGCCCAGCTTCAATCTATTTTACGCGACACCAAGGTCAATCGCAGGAATAAGTGTGGTATACTGCCTTACGTGGAGAACTTTGAGAACTTTGCTAGAACTGCAGAGAAGATCTTCAAGAATTCAGACAGGAAAATTGATCTTGAGAAATGGTACACGAAATTGGTCAGTGCCATGTTCGAGGCCATTGTTATTCACAGTGGAGAACATCATAAAACGCCACAGGAAGTTATTAAAATGGGTACGTGGCTAAAATTGATTTTGTATGAGTTAAGTGTATGCTCATGTTTTGATTATTTTCATTTCAGAGAACTTTCATCATCTTTACGATCTTCTGTCTCAATTAAAAATCTCTGTGTTGGATCACGAACGTAAAGAAGCTAAGCAAAAATATCATGATGCTTTGAGAGCTTACGTTATACAATATTTTGGGCGGCCTTTAGAGAAACTAAACGTAAATTTAATATTTTATAATTTTATTGTATTGCCCTATTATTGTTTCTCATCTTTCTTTTCCTTTCATATGCTATTCTCATCAGCTATTCTTCGAAGGAGTCCAAGCAAAAGTGGGTGCCGGTGTTAAGGAATCAGAAATTAGTTATCAAATGGCCTTTAGTAAACAGGAATTACGAAGAGTAGTTAAAGAGTATCCAGCAAGAGAAGTAAAGAAAGGGCTGGAGAATTTGTACAGAAAAGTTGAAAAACACTTGTGCGAGGAGGAAAATTTGCTTCAGGTAATCTTCCATACTGTAAAACAGAGTTCATAATGCTTCGTAACAGGTTTCATTCATTAGTGACAATTTTATGAGACAGGTTGTATGGCGCGAGATGCAGGGAGAATTTATCGCACAGTATATCTACATCGAAGAACTTATCCAGCGCTGTTATCCGGACAGTATGGTAACTTTAGAATTTACCATACAAGATATTTTAGAATTCTTTTCGGAAATAGCGAGATCTCACTGAACCCCAAAATATATAAAGTTCGATCCTTTGAAAGTGTAAATAACATTGAATCATAATATATTACGGTAATATAGTTCTGCGATATATATGTATAATTTCGCAAATAATAATTTAAATATAGCTATTTAGTTAAAAAAAAACAGGATGCTCTTTATAGATCTTTACATCCTATCCCTTTCTCATTTTCAAATACTTCTGTAAATGCATTTCATTGAAAGGGTGTGTATACAATATTAACAGCGTTTATTAAGTCGGAATTGAAATGACTAATTCAATATCCCTAAATCTTTATCCAGGGATCCAAACGGCTGTCATACAATAGCACGAATAGTTACTTAATAGCCTACATAATTTTACACAGCACCACCTTTACTTTTATTCCTTAGGAGTTGGAGGAGAGAAATTCAAGTACAAGAAGCCATTGACTTTAGCCTGCAACAAACATTAATAGGTAATATTACTAATGAGCAAAAAAATCTGTAAAAGGTAAATGAATACATACAAAAGTGAGTGTGGCAGTAAACAGAACGACCCCGGCAATTAGATGCATATTAAATTTCTTTTGTTGCTCCTCATTATATTTCTGCCACGATCCCTGAGGTTTGGGTAAATCATCCATAGTTGAGTTTTTCAGAGTGGATGGAGGATGATAAGAGCGTGCTCCTTAACATATGTAATATTATAAATTAATACATAACATTAACAGTCATACATTCTGCCATCGGTATAATTATTTGATTATCATTTCTATTCTGGTATCGGTACAACAAGAAACTTAATGACAATTTACGCCAGATAACCAAGGAACAAATGAGAAAATTTCCATTATTTTCATCCTGAATGTCTGATCTGTCAAATTTATAAAACAATAAATTTCAAATAATAAAAAAAAACACTGCTAAGGGTTAATTAAACAATTATTACGTAACGTCGTCTGCATAAAATGTTTGACTATTGCTAAGGTAGTGTATTCTTCACAATGCGTAACTGCTCATAGAAAACTTACGCAACGCTTCATATTAAGTGAAACATAATGCAAATTATCGTAATTAATTTGTCTACCTTTTGTTGCAGCCTGACGCACAAGTGGCCGCACAATTTGGTTCAACATTTTGTTCGTATTATTCGTTAACACCCCAAAGAAAATTCGTCCGTAAAGACGGCAATGGCGAATCCACGATGACGATAACCGACGACGATCCCGATGATCCACGAAGTGGCCGAAGCAGACAAGACCTTCCGGTAAAAGAAAATGGCGACACAGTTAGCAGCCCTGACAGTATAAATATCGATACATCTCGAAGTATATAAGAAATTCAAAATATTTCTTTATTTTCTACTACAAATTATCTATATGATACAGTATATTGACATGATCCAAGATCCACCTATTAAGCGAGAATTCAACATATTTGTTATCGGATCTCTAAGTTTGACCAATTGCAATCTTTTTAAAAATTCGCACCCAAAATCGTTATCACCCTTCGTGAACTACTGTAGATTAGCTAGTGGATAGTTTAAAATTAGTATTCATTCATCTTATTAATTGGTTGCTTAGAAAACGAATGCAAGTGATAAAGTCAATGATTCAAAGATCATTAAACCTTATCAGAGATCATCAATTTTGATCGCAGTTTAGATTTTTTGGCACTTTGACAACTGGGAACCACATGCTGCAACATATGTGTTTCATAAATTGAGCGCCACAGTGCTATCGAGTGTTGAAGCAAAGTTGCAAATGGCCGCAGTTGATACTCACGGGGACCGGAGATACCCGATGACAACAAATGTCACGTTTCCTTGGGTGAATAAAAGTCGCGAGTAATGTTTGGTCCACTATATACGGCGTTAACGCGGTTTTCGTGCCGCGTGTGAAATTTGCCGCAATTTCTTATCCGGAACGTAGTGGCCTCGGCTACATCGGGGATAAAACAATGTCAGGATACCGCAGGGTCAACTACTACGAGCTATGCAGATTGTGCACGAGCAGCGAAGGGGATAAAATTAATATTTTTCGTGATGAGGGTCGCAGGCGACAATTGCAAACGAAAATACAGACTTATTTGCCCATACAGGTCGAGTTTATTTCTATTACTGTTTCATGTTTGTTGCGATGTTCATTTGAAACGTATTATTATTGTTGATCTGACACTTGGTATAATGCTCTTTTCAATTATGAATTTTCATTGGCTTCGGTACTTTCTATTACGGTGTATCATTGAGAATTTTTTACTGATTTGACTAAAGAATTTGAATGTGCATTATGTTTGTCAGAAGGTTAGTTGGGGATTGGGAAATAGAATGTATTTATTTCATATTTCATAGAAATGCTTGCAAGGTTTTTTTGGCTAGTATGTTAGGATTGTTGAAATGATTTATTTATAGTGATCAAAATATGTATCATTTGACGTGCTATTAACATGTTTTAGGTTCTGGAAGGAGATTCATTGCCAAAGATAGTCTGTCACGAATGTGTAAAGAAGCTGGAGAGTTACATTGAATTTAGAGAAACTGTTGTCAGTGCTGAAGGAATGTTGGAATCATACTTTACGTCCTTGCGATTCTCAGAGGACTTCCTTAAAGAAGGCAAGGTCTATGTGAAGAGTAACGAGAAGGAAAGACCATCTAGTCCTCAAGAAGATCCATTGAAACTGGAGAAAATTTCATCCCCATCGCAAGTGTCAGCTAATCAGATAGCTACAACGGAGGAACAGTCCCAACAGCAACAACACCCACAATCTCTTGTTGTCAGCAATGTGAATGGGTCAAATATTCAAATAATCAGTGGAGTGCAGGCAAGAGTGCAGCAATACAAATGTGCTATGCAGGTTGGTTTTCAATGAAAATGCAAGTAGTTGAGAAAATTCGCGTCAAATCACTACGAACCGCTCGTGTTATCATATCATCCACTTCCGTAACACAACTGAAGGATATCGGGATGGTCCTTTGTACAAAAAGGCCGATACTTTACTTCTCTTTACAGATGCAACCAGGTGGCGTCGCGGCGGCAGTTCTGGAAGCAACGGCAGAGACACACTACAGCTATCAACAACAGACCTCGCAACCAGTGACACAACAGCAGCAACCGCAAACTAATCAAACGCAAAGTCAATTGCCTCAACAGCAGAATCAACCACAGACTGCGCAGATGCAGCAAGTTCAAAATCAAATACAGAGCCAAAGTCAAATAACCCAACAAATCCAGCCACAGCGTCAATTGAATCAGCAACAGACTCAACCGACTCAAATAAGTCAACAACAAAATCCTTCGCAGCAGATAGGACAGCAACAACCACAAGCACAGATCACACAGCAGATACAACAACTACAACGACAGCATCGCGAGTTTGAGAAACAACAACGGCAATTGCAACAAATTGAGAAGCAACAGGTGCAGATTTCGCAACAGGACGCGCAACAGCATCAGCAGCAACAACAGGCTCAGATAGTCCAGCATCAGAACAACAACGTAATACTAAAAAGTGAGCCGACCGTGGAACAAAATCAGCAAGTGATCAGGAAGGTGCAACCTGAGTCTCAGGAAAACGATGCTGGTAACCCAAATGTGCAAACTTACACGACTGTCCAAGCATCGCCAGAGGTTCTGCTAAGTTTAGGCTTCAAGGAAGCTGCTTTGGCTGCTCAAGCTGCCTCAGGAAGAGACGATAAGGAATTCAAAGACTATGTAAAGAATAACTCTGACGACGGCGTCTCCCGCAATTCCATTGGTCAGATATCCGAATTCCTCAGGATACGGACAGTCCCGGAACCCACGTCTCTCATCACCGTAAATCCCCAGGCAATATCACAGTCCTCCCGCAATATCATATGTTGCGAATGCGGTGAAAACTTCTCCTCGAACAGTCAGCTAAACGGTCACACATGTACAGCACAGCCACTACTGAACGAAGTATCAGACGCGGCCATTAAGGACGAAAGCGCGCAAACGAACGGGAATTCCTTCAGCTGCGACGTTTGCGGGAAACCATTCAAGAGGAAAGAGCATCTATTTCAACACCGGAAACTCCACACTGGGGAACGTCCTTACGTATGTACGACCTGCGCCAAAGCGTTCAGCCGCAAGGAACACCTGGTGCGACATTCGGTCTCTCACACCGGGCAGAAGATGCACGAGTGCGAGATGTGCGGGAAAAGTTTTTCACGCAAGGATAATCTTCACAAGCATCGCAAAACCCACGGGGTGTCGGGGCCTTACATATGCGAGACCTGTGGCAAATCCTTTGTCGTAAAACATTATTACTTGATGCATCTTACCACGCATGCACCAAGCATCGTCGGCGGTATCGGATGTCAGGATCCTCTACCTTATAAGTGTGACATCTGTATGAAGGCCTTCTCCGTCAAGCAGTATCTGACTACTCATAAACTAAGACACAGGTCTAAGAACAATAGTAATAATGGCAACAATACGTCAAACGTGCAACAGCAGCAGCAGCAGCTGCAACCGTCGACGACGCCTAACGGAGTCAATGTTACTTCCAGCAACGTTACCAATTCTCCAGCTAACATAAATCCAAGCAATGGACAGAGTGGTACATCGGTCGTGGAAATACAGAGTGTCATTGAAAGAAATGACCAGACGAATAATGGCGCATTCACAAGTAACCAGTATCACGGGAATGTGCAGCAGTTTCAATGAGATAAGGGGAAGCGTGTCTATTACGTTCTCTTGCCGAATGGCAACAATCACAAGATAGTTGTCGTCTAGACAAGAGACGTATTAGAGCGCGTCCTAATAATCGTGATGACATTTGTCGTTAACTTTTCCTCTGTCATCGCAAATCGATTGGTGTCAATTATTTCTTTATTGTCTGACCTGATCGATCTTGGTTCTCAATTCATTTCCGACGACAGGGGCGACAGCGTCATCAACTTTTATGAAATATTCCATATTTTTTATTTTCAATTAATTCCTCACTTTTTCTATACTCGTTTCATTTGCTTCGTTTTCAAAGATTTGCTACAGCACCGAAACAAAATGGCGGAGCACTTCGAGCTCATTGAAACGGTTGGATGTGCCATTCAAGTTATTCGTTCTACAGTGGCTTAAGAGACTGACGTACTACACAGAGCGATGTATATATATTTTATCAGAAAAAGTATTATCCGCTGTAAGTTAAGTTTTGCGAGGATATCCTACTGGATGTTTTATCTGATAATTCGTACCTTCTGTTCGGGGGAGACGGAAGAAGAGGAAAACAAAGGAAGCTGATAAAAGGATAAATGATGAATTAAGACAATTAGTGGATATTAGGCGTAGAAATTACATGCGTATCATGTATGAGTGATCGTGCTTGGGGGATAGTGTGTCCAAAATTAACGTAGAACTGTATCTAATAGTTGAGAATCTTGGTTTACGTCTTAGATAAACCAATCATTTATACAGGTTTAGTTAGTAGAAACGCACCAGCAGAAGTTGGCCGCAAGTTGCCGACAGCAGTGTGGCCTCTTAAAAAAAATGACAGCTACACACAAATTACAGTGCACTGTCAGAGTTCGCATAGCAATAAGTTAGGTTTTTGAAATATTTCAATAGTTAAGTTACTGAATTAATTAATTAATATTGTAATGACATAATTTAATATCGTTTAAGATTTATTTTCGCAACAGATTGCAATTAAGACAATGTAAAGTTTAAAACATTCACAATTTTGATATACTTTTCAAGTAATGATCACGACTGCAATTCTGCAATACAATGCTGTAAAAATATTTATAAACCAGTTAATTGAAACGTTTTTATAGGGAAAAAGTGCGTATGAACAAATCACGATGTGCAAGATTGATTCTACTATTACTATCATTCACCCAATGACAAAAAGTAATTTGTTCATACGCATATTTTTGCTGTAAAAACATTTCAATTGATTTTTAAATATTTTAATATTGCAATCTGTTGCGAAAATAAATCTTAACCGATATTATATTTTGTCATTACAATGTTAATTAATTATTTGAGTAACCTAACTATTGAAATATTTCAAAAACCTAACTTATTGCTTGCGAACTGTCAGTGCATTGTTATTTGTTTGTAGCTGTCATTTTTTTTTAAGAGGCCACACTGCCGTGTCGGCCATTTGCGGCCAACTTCTGCTGGTACGTTTCTACTGGCTAACCCTTTATACTCAACTATATGATAACAGCTTCTGCCATTTAAAATGTCGGATACCGAATACACGATGTATGTCGCCGGCCGTGACAACCTATTTTTTGAAAAAATTTCGCACGGTGGCGAATTTTTCATATTTTGTATATTTGGTACTCGGTGTTCCATTTCGAAATCGACTTAATAAGTTATAAATCGGAGGTCATGGACATTTTAATTATTGACTCCTAACCTCTTTCTGAATGACGGATGTTGTCATATTATGGAGGATGTCACCTCCATATTGCAGAAACTTTTATAATTCGAGAGTCACGGAATTAATGGCCGGTCCTGTCTCTAGATATTTTGAAGTTTGTTCCCGAACAAAAAGAAAAAAACAACGCGGAACAACAAAGCTGTGCAATAACACGGTAGCGTCTCGCGCATCTGGAAAGTCAATTAGGAGCGTCCCAACGCCTAGCGTCTTTGTACGATCAGCCGTCATCTTTCTCGTGGATGCTGAGGAGTAAGGGAAATTGAATTTTTTTTTTAATAATGAAATGGCCGTGTGCCAATCCGTGGCTCGTCGAGGAGCACCGTACTATATAGAAGAACCTTATACGTTTCTTAGGTATTGGACAGAATTTTAAGACCAAAGAATATTATATTGTGTATAAAAAAAAGAAAGATGGAGGATGAAGTAAGAGAACTATGGAAGAATCGTATGTCTAATTATCTAATAGACAAAAATCTAGATACCATATGTAACTGTAATGATAATTCTCTGAGACTCGATTATTTTAGATGCTTAGACCGTGCCATCGACCAAACGGGACTTTACAATAATCCTTATCTTCATAGAGAATCATTGTAGATTGTTATAGTGGGTCCCATTATTATTATTAAGTTTCAAACATATTCTCACAGAGATTGTACTATGTGATTATCGCGTTTATTTACACATTATTGTTTAACGAACAATTAACAGTAGATTCGGCCAAGGGATTCGTGTGACACGTGCAGTGTTTCTTTGCTGTTTCTTTCTTTAACTTTAATTTTTTTTCACATTTTGATATATTTAGAAGAGTCATAGATTTTAATTGAGATAGTCTATTTAAATATTTGGAATTAGAGCTTTAATATGTTACTGTCCACTCCTATGGATTTAAAGCCACTTTTTTTGTACTGCAAACAATTTTCTTTCCTGACGGATAGAGGGAAATAAAAAGAAGATTTTTATAACAAGATGGTTTTCAAAACTCACACGAATCCATTGCAAAAGCGTAGACATTATTATATGGCCTACATTGAAAATAATAAGAGAATAAAACAAAGAATAAAATACCATTCGATTCAGCGTCTCGCGTTTTAAACGAGGAAACAATTGTTTTATTCTCTGTTGGAAATTTTTAAAAGACTTGCACAGCAGAATTACATGCGTTAATACAGAGAAATGGCTACCTCCGAAGGTGGTTATTTTGTTTTTATATTGTATCAGGAAAATAAGATATAAAATGGTCATACGTTAGATATAAAGAATCCTGTGTCTCCTGTATAGTATGCTGTAAATCTCTAATGACTATAATAATAGTGATGATTTTTAAATCATTCTTCATTAATCTCCTATCCATGTGTCGCCATTAAAATTAATGGATCTAAAATATCTCTATGCGAATTGCAAGAATTTCTCAGAGCCTCAGCTGTTTAGAAGTCCCTTTCGCTGCTTGTCCAAGAATTAATTTTATTAATATCTGTGTCATATATAATTTATTTTCAATACCGAGATGATTCGTTATCTTATGAGGATTAAAAATTGTAAAACCTTGCATCAAGGTTGATTCACTTTATTATCCTTTGAAATATTCTTTTTGAATATTTATTTAGAGACGCGGTTATAGTCCAGCACGCGCGCGTAACAGTGCAGTACATCAATAATGCTTTAAGATTACATCAAAAGTAGAATTACTGTAGTGAGAATTATTCTGTATAATCTGAGATTGAGGATCTAACACTGGAAAAGACTTTCTGAGTTCACGACGGACTAGACACTTCTTTTACCTGCTACATTTTCTTTATCATTCAATCATCTTCATCCTCATGTACACGACACTTCGTCCATTATCACAAAAGCGACTTTCAACGAGTATAGTAAAGGATGTATATATATAAAAATGTCTATGTAACAGATTCAACGATAATAATACCAACAGCCGTTACCGCCTTAGTACTAATAATTAATCTTTCTTCCTTCTCTCAATCAAGTATTTATACAATGCGATACAATTACAATGCTGGAAAACGATACTGCTTCTCACAGTAATAAAGCAGATTCGACCGTTTTAAATTAATACCAATTATTGGATTTAAAAATGCGTTCACTTCCGGTGAACGTGGTAACATCAAATCGTGGCACATTTAACGCCAATTTTACTTCTAGCATGCAACACAAGATGGAGCCAATAGATAAGTCTGCATTTTTCATCAATCAAAATTCTTTTATCCATCATATCTCAAAACCACTATTTTCCCACGACCGGGAAAAAGGTATCGCGCAAAAGAAACTTTTCACAGTAAATAAAAAATACTGATAGCAATCACGAGGATGTAGACGCTGCTTCTCGTTACTACTTGGCTGTTCTTTGAGAGGCCTTGCTGATTCGGCTCATCGATGTGATTTCCGCCGAAACTTCCGGCTGGAAGTCCTGAAAACCAGGACTCATCGGTTACCGGTATCTAAAAAAAATCAAAATAAAATATAAATGCTCGACAAAGAGTAGTTCGTTATAATAATCTTTATTATAAAATGTACAATTCAATAGATTCAAATATTTTACCTGATTAGAACCTTGCCAAGTACTTGTAGCCCAAGCTGGTACTTCTGATGCTGGTTCATTAGCTGGTGAAGTCCAAGACATACCTCTGCCATACGTAGCTGGTCTTTGTGTAACAACAACAGCTGCAGACACATTACAACCAAAGACAAACATTTAATTTTGCACATTTATAATTCAGTGAATCCAACTGCACATTTATAGTACTTTAGTAATAGGGACTGTTCGAAAGACTATTACCTGGTTGTTCGTCATGATGCACAAAATTTGTTGCTGTCGATTCTACCTGTGCTATCACTTCCCCTTCCATATCTCCACCAACTTTAGTTGGTGTCATTGAACCTTCAATTTTATCAGCTGTAGTCCTCATAGGAACATTACTGATTGACAATCCTGTTGCTGGTGACCAGACTCCTTCTCCGTCAGGTTCCTTTGCTATAAAACATTTGAGAAATCATAGGACCTTACTTTGATATATCTGTTTACGTTATAAAATTTGATTAATTATCCTAAATGATTACTTGGAGATAGATTTAAAGATCGACCAGTACTTCTGAAACCATTTGGTAATGCAGAATTACTATCTGAATTATAGTTGTCACTAGGTTGACCAGAATAGGAAGTGTCTGTAGGCACTATACGATGATAAGGTCTGCTCCTGGTCCCTAAAATATTCTCCAATCCTTCTCCAAGAGGACTCACAGATAATAAAGCAGAATTTTCTGTACTGTAATTAGGACAGTCTCCACTGTTTGGTCTAAAACCAGCAACCAAGAAAAAGTATTACAGTAAAACACCAATCAAGGTCATTAGACAATTTATGACATAAATAACACTTACATATAATTTTGACACTGATCCTGCAAAAAACTCAAAGCTTTATCTAGCACTTGTCTAGAAAATCTAGCCGCAGTTCCGCCTGATTGGCTGCCATCGCATCGTTTCCTCGCTTCAGAAATTACGCAAGTACGGAAGTGATAATGTGAACTGCAATTAAATAAAATGGCACGATGAATCTTATTCTCGTTTATCAATAATTCGTACTTCACCTTAAGATTCCAGTTCCTCTAAAATCGACTACCTACCAACAAAGACTCGTTTTAGCAACTTCACCACGAGAAACTTCGTCAACCAAAGCAGCATACTGATTTCCGCAATGCTCGGTTTCGGTAACAGTCGCTTTTATGCAGCTGGCGTATTTCAAATATTCTAAACAAGACAAACGAAACTGATCACAATCAATTCAAGTTCAACGTATAAATTAATTCTTTCTACGTAAACTTTATTAACTTACCAGTCTGATACGTAGACACTGAGCACATTTGATGCACAGATGCTATTGGCTGTTGAACAGCAGAATTGAATTGTTCCCGCCTTTGTTCAGTAAAACATTTTTGTATGTATCTCGTGATGCAATCGACAAAGCTGGTCCATGTCCTATAGAAATAATGAAAATTTAAACAATACACTATTATAAATTAATGTAAATCATATATGTAGCTGGTAGAATTATGAAATCATTGTTTTGTCAAAATAAAGTTGTCAGCATTGTCATATCACGATAGTTTCACGATTTTCTAACTTTATAGAGGTGAACAAAATTAAAATGGTGAACGCACGCGTGTTTCATGCTATTGAGTTTGTAATATTATGTGGCTTTTGATGCAACGCGTATCCATTGTGAACACCCATAAACATGTTGTGCGCGACTGATGATAGACGGATAACCTTGCGAATACAAAAGCTTCGAAAATTCCATAGAACAATGATTGTCATGCTATCCAACGAAATTCCTTTGCAAGCGGTGAGTAAATAAAACATTGTTAAGAGAAAACGTTTGAAGGCTACTGAATGAATTTGGTCAGTTGAAATTAGTACGCTAATCGAGTATATATAGTTAAAGTACATATAATTATTTCGCTACCTGCAAACCATATCTATATCCTGAATATTATCAGGAAAAATAAGATGCGGATCCTTGAGAAGAGGATCAGCAAGAGATACGCATCTTTGATGTTCCTCGTTCGAACAACTCTGACCACTAACAATGTTGAATACACTGCAGGCTGTGCATAGAATAATATTATAAAATAAAAATTCATGTCAAAGTTCATTTTCAGCGTACAGACAAATAAACATTGAACTTGTCAAATCTTACCCAATAAAGCGATACCGACAGTCCTGAATCGCGACGCCATCTTGTGAGAGCAGGACTTCACCGTGATTCCAATGTACTTAATTACTGTGTAAATTAAAAGAATTGTAAAACAAATCGTATCAATTTCAATTTCTTACAAGCATTAGTTCACATTTTCAATCTATTCAACAAGTAATATCTACTTTTTATTATAATTCATAATGAATTTTCGTACTTATGAAATATAACCGTCCTGCGTCTCTATCATTGACTCTTGTTGTCAGTCTAATAAAATCTACGTAAGTTCAACCAGATCAACTGGTAACCAAAGCGTAAATGCGGAAATGGTGTATCCTGAATAGCCAGGGTCGGCGAACACCTGCCGTCGTGTTCGTCCATTTGCCGGACGTTACAAACACTCGTGTTAAAGTACAATACATGAACCGCACCCGATGGTAAAACATGACACAGGCATGTGACCGCTGAACCGAAGTGCATGGCGTGAAAATACAACGTGTCGTATGTGTTTAGGGTAATTCCCTTTCTTTCTAACAATTATCCAAACCCCACGCCGACGCAGTACACTCAGAGCAAGAACAATTTCTTTTGACTAACGTAAAAGTTTCTTGCATAAGTTTGTACTTAGGTAAGTCCTTACTTCCTTCGGGAAAGTCGAATTTCCGTTAACGCTAGAATATTTTGAAATCAATTGCAGGCCGTGTCAACGTCAAGCATTAGATTCTTAGTTTTATGGTTTATTCCAGGATAGAGGAACAGCGGCATTTTCATTTCTGAGAGCGGGAAAATATTTCGATCTTAAGAAATTTGAATTTACTTTTACAGAACTTTTTCTCTTTTGCCGTCAGATGGCGCCAGCTGATTTCACCCCATTCGTGACATTAACTAGCCCCACGTAATGACTTTGCCGTAATACGTTATATTTGAGTTCAAGCATCGTACTGATAAGGGTAAATGTAATTACGCTTACGCTATTTCGGAATTGAACGGTAATATCAATTTACTGAGGATCTGATTAATCGTGCAATAGTTCAAGATTGTCTTAAATGATATATTCTTGTATTTATCAAATTACAAAACATACTATGGTATAATTTTTGTTATAAGATTAAAGTGCACTTCTGAAGAATTGTACAATAATTTGCTTGTTGCTTTCATTTGCCATTAAAAGAATGAATTCAAAATTGGTTAATCATCCTCAAATTCTGTATTCTTACTTTATTCATGAATACGGGGTACTACTGACCAGTCATTGTAATTTGATTATTCAGCTTCTACAGTATAATCAATATTTTCGACTAGTAAGGGAGGTGGTGATTCATTATTTTAATATAGTACAGTTTTTTCTGCCAACTGCATCAATTCTTCTTCCTATCAATTCAAATTTGAATAATCATTCGGAGAACATGTCATTAACAAATTTTTAGTCTTCACTAATAAATTAATATTATCAAATGTCTATCAGCGCCCGTCCCTCAACTAAACACATCACTTATTAAGCTAAAACTATTTTGGAACAATAATCGATAATGAATTAATCCTTTAAGGCACCAAGTACCATGCTAATATACTCAATATACACCATAACAAGTTATGTCAATGTTTTATTGTATAAAAAAATGATTTATAAATAAATTTTTTAAAATCTTAAATATTATTAAAATGTCAGCTTACCGAGAGCAGGAGATTTCGATGCATGGCGCAGTTCATCTCTTACTGTTCTACCGTTAATAAGCTCCGATAAAGTCACTGAATAAAAATCGCACGTAAAATTTTTCTCTTCGAAATAAGCTCTATGATTTTATTTGTAGCTCCCTTTGCTTTGCATTATTTTATTATCGTGAATAAATCGGCACGATTTCACGGACGTGGAAGTCGCACTATGTTCACCCTTCGGTGTCCTACGGAACACTGACAGTTTCCCTGGCGAACGGATCTACACACTGTGGCCGCAGAAGGCAGTGGCAAAACTATTGCTCCCCACTCACGATTTATACTACCCTACCCGATTCGAAGCTGAGAATGAATCGTTTCTTTATTTTATATACTTACCGATACTTGAAAAAATAAATAATTACCTTTATAATTATATACAAAATTTGTTACTGTAACAAACAAATTTTTCTTTAAGTATCTTTTTAATTTCACAAGGTAGGATTATATAATTATGTCTGCGATGCTGACTCGTTATAATTTTGTAAATATTTATCAGTCATTGATCCGAATATAATTCGAAAAATTTTTCACAATTCAATTATCCCAGTGCAAACATAATTCGAATGGTCAAGGAAGCTGGGCAAGATATATGTTTTTTATCGAAAAAGTATAAATTGTTATTCGAAATGAAACTTGAATTTACGGTCGAGAGCATTCGATTCGAGTCACTGACTTCGTTATACGTTGTATCACCTATGGAGAATATAGCTGCGTATACAGGACGGCGTAAAATTCCAGAATTGCAGTCACTGTGACTTTTTTTTCCTTCTTTTCCGTTAACGTTCCTGTTTTTTTTGTCTACATTAAACAACGTTATCCCTCACGTTATAACATTCAGTGATGAGATATTCAATGCCTGTAATAAGAAATTCGTAATCAGGTAGAACTTTGCTATTTTATAAATTCCTACAAAGGGAATTGAATTCATTACAAATAATGGCGACGGTAGCTCAAGCAGGGATGGCCTCTAAACGTCCGCTACCCTGTAGAGCAATGTAATTTATGCGTTTTCGCGCTATCGCGATGCTGACGCACTTCCATAAATAGGTTGGACAGGATACTCAGATTTTTAAAATCCATGCAACTAATTCTCCAGTGCAGTTTGCCATGTTGAATTTCTATGTTTATAATTCCATAATATTTTTATAATACTTTTAGAAGCTATAAAGAAGTCGTTTAATTTACAAAATTCTTTGCATTACCTTACATTAACTTTTGCTTGCAGTATCGATATTCTAACATTGCAGTGATATACGCAGGCGAATATGTGGCCTGTGCTAATAAATAATGGACATAAATGTAAATGAATTTAGTCAGGGACGTATAGTTTAAAGGTCGTAATGTTTTTAACTAAGTGAATTATATTCATATGAAAAATGTCACTATTTCATATATATATGGAAGGAAGACATTATTACTTATCTTGTAACTTCGTAAAAAGTTCGAAATACGTATTAATAATTTTATACTGTCGTCCTACGTTAATTTATAGCATAGTACAGCGTAATGCAGTATTTGCGAGAGTCAAAATGATCGTAATTATAAAATCCAAAGTATATCGACGAAAGGCGCCATTTTCGATCGAACGACCAATCGATATCGCCCGACGTCGATTATATCGAAACTAGGGAGTCGCGTTTAGGAATAACGAAGGACGCTGGTAGATGGCGTGTCGGAAAATGCTAATTCTTTCGGGGAAATAATCTCGATAACGTTCCCATCCTGTATAAAGAACTTCCAGAATTGACAAGCAATTTATTGTGGGTCACTCCGTAGAAATATGATCAAATTTTTTTTCATAAATTTTAGCACACTGAGGTCATTGACCTAAACATATTTTGCATGAAGACTATATAATACATGTTAAAGGGTAACAATGACACGTTAGTCATTGTGTCAGAAAGGTATTTGTTCAGTGAAATTGGATTAAATGCCAAAGGCAAAGTCATTTCTGCAAATAAAGGTTATGTGTTTCCTACGCATATACTATACATATAGACTTGCACAGAATTGTCTTACTTTAATTCTCGTTTAATCAATTCTGTACATCAAAAACGAAATAGCGACTTGCCGTGACTGGACAAAGGAGTAGCTAACTATATATGAGAAGAGTTGAATTCGAGGGGTGATTTTAGAAAGATCTAGAGATAAATTGGCTGTTGCTGGTGGCCTGCTCGAACTTGCCATTTGGCTTCTTACATTAGAACTCCAGTCAAGACGGTCAAGCAGGGTCGATAATCTCTCGCTTGGGTCAGCCAACTGTTCGTCACGCAATCCTCTGCTTATTTCATGCTACGCAGAAAAAGCTCCTTGGAAATTTTTCACTTGTCAATTCGGTCGGCCATGTTGGCTTGCGGTAGGTATATTGCTGCAACTTACTGGGAAGATAAAGTGAATTGAGTTTATTTACGCTGAAATCTTTTTAAAAAATTCTTTACATTGTGTATTACGATATTTAATTAGAGTTGATCTATGGACTGAGAGGTAGAATTTTTTATTTTTTTCATCTTTCATCTATACGATGACGGATATACTAATATGGCTGATTCATTCAAAGATGGTGGTGGATACTACGGAGACATATCAGTTTGATTATCCTGTTTCTCCATAATTAACGACTTGCTTATATAATTAACAAACGACGAGTTGCACCGACCTCGGCAGCACTGCTGACACTCCAGCTGCCAGCTGGGGAATAATAGTCAGGACGGTATAACGAATCGGCGACATTTTGTCGTCCTTTCGGTATAAATCCTGACCTAGATCTATAGCAAGTCTGAAGGCCAAAAAGCTAACTTCAGCATTTATTTAGTTTATCGATAAAAAAGACAAATTTCTCTTGATCAATCAGATACAGCGATATGAAATTACGTTATGGTAGGTCGAGGTTATTTGAATTGTAGAACTCGGACATATCTACACTATGGAATCAGGTATGAAAAAGCTGTTTTAGTCACTGGACAAGGAATCGAAACTCTTTGAAATTTAATGAAGGGCAAATCGATGCTACATTGAAGACAGTTAACGAGACGCCTCGACCTAGTGCACTGGCAAAATGTTTTAATATGTCAAGTGTCACATACGTATGACTATAGAAGTTTCCATACACTACTGGCTATTACTGTAATGGTAGACAGTATAATATAATGACGGTATAAAATGGCAGTGCATATTTTGTAAAATAAATTTGTACTATTAAATACTGATATTCAATTGTAAAATTAATTAAATAACATATTTTCAATACCATGGATCCGTTTATCTACATGAATTTTGTACTTCGTTAGAAGATGGGGGTGTAACTCAGTGGTAGAGTGTCTGCTTCGCATGCTGAAAGTCCTGGGTTCAAATCCCAGCTCCTCCAAACCAGATTTTTTTTTTTTAATTAGATGTTTCTGGTAAAATAACGTGATGGTATGTAAATGAAAATAACAGGATAAAAATTAAAAATGTAGTTGTTTTTACTTTTTTTTATTAGGCATAGCGATAAAAAGTCATACAATTTATTCGTTCTCCTCAGAACGCAAGCGTGCGTTCGCGTTGGTTACACGAATTGACAACTGTTGGGCTCGTTCGACGATAGCCTTGCGTTTCTTACTGCTGACTGCGTGAGCGATTTCTGCACAGAATTTACGGTTTTGCATCATGAGGACCTCCAACTCCTGCAAAGAAAATTGAGCGTTAGTTACATTGTGAATAAAGATTTGTCAGTTCGTGCACTGTGCAAGTTATTTATTTGTAGAATCTAAGATTTAGTGACATTGCAGAATTATTTATACCTTAACATTGTGCACAAGAACTTTACGGAATCCTGTGGGGAGCATGTGACGTGTCTTCTTGTTGCTTCCGTAACCAATGTTGGGCATCAGATACTGGCCCTTGAATCGCCTACGAACTCTGTTGTCAATACCCTTGGGCTTACGCCAGTTACGCTGCACAGAAATAAATTATATGTAGTAAACATGTAGCGACAATTCATTCACAGTGTCCAACAGACAAAGCATGAGTATATCAGAATATAAATTTATATTGAAACTATTGATTTTTTATTAAAACAGCTAACACGAACCTTATTGTTTTGAGTGGCAATAATATATGTTACTCGTTTGATTTATAATCATAGATACGTTATCAAAATTATTGATTATAATGAACAGTTGTACTATTTCTATCAATCCTTAAATTTATGATACCAATATTTAAGAATTTTGAATTTAGCTTAGTAGAAAATATTGAACATTCTAAAACTGAGGTTAAGTAAATACCTTGAGCTTGTCATAACGATCACTTTGATGCCTAATAAACTTCTTTGTCCTCTTCTTGACGATGGTGGGCCTGTAGACCGGGCGGATGGCCATGTTGCTTGTTTATTTTGAAGCAACTGAAATAAAGAAAAGCACAAACTAGTTCAAAACTTTGCACATAACCACATTTTACTCACTGCAGCCGTCAACAAAACCATACGCATGTTACAGAGTGGTAATTTCGTAAAATATCATTGAATCACGTTAAATATCGTATTAGTAGCACAGATAAATCAATATTCTAATGATTGCACGTTATTGCAATCACGTTTTAATAAAGATTCCTTTTAAAATTACAGATTTCGTGAATACATACCGTATCGTATGAAATGCACGTTAAAAAGACTATTTTCAAAGAGCCTAGAGCATGGCAGACCTCTCACTCGCAGTTGAAATTAGTCAAAGACAAGTTGTATTTTTCGTAAGAGCATAAGAAATATTATTTTACATTAACAATATAATTTGCATATTTTTATTTATCAGTAATGTAATAAATTCTGTTATATTGTCATCGAAATAATAGATTAAGTTCTTACATTGACTCTTTGAGAAGTGGAATATCTTTGGTTTTGATAAAATGGCGGAATTTACATTTAAAGTGAGGTTATGTTATGCGTGACAGGTATCAGTCACACGTATTTAAGCTTACTAAATATAAGAGTCAATGAGTCGTTCGTTATTTCTTTTGCCGTTTCACAAAAAGAATCATGACCAGTGTTGTATTAAATAAGGATAAATCTAAAAAACTATCTACAAAAGAGGAGCTGTCTCTGTTAAACAAAGAGGTAATGTTGATTCATGAAAAATTTCACATGTGCACTCTACATCTTGTTAAAATCGGTCAGGAATAAATTATAAAAATTGTTTGTCATTTATTAAATCATAAAATATCTTCTCCATTGTCATAAGATTATTTTATTTAGGACGAAAAAGCATAACGAAATAGCTTTTGTTTCAGCTGTACTTCAGCTGTAACAAAAAGCACACACGCGTCTCTTAGTATACAAAACGCTCACTAGAGGTCTAGATGCACCAAGTGGTTTAAAATTTGAATTTTTGGTATAAGTTTAATTTCTACATTTCAGAATCTGATTGACAGAATTCTGCAGCTTGAAGCTCATAACTTCCAATTAAAAAAAATAATCAGCAAAACTAACGAGGATGGACGGAAAAAATCATCGAGCGAGCATAAGAGCAAAAAAAAATTTGATTTTTCAAAGTAAGCCAATCATGTTATGACTGAAGTAAAATTATAATGAAAAAAATATTTTTATTACAGAAGTCAAAAAAGACATATTTTACTAAAGTTCTACTACCTTGGCTGGGACTACCATGGTTTTGCTGTACAAGAAGATACTACCAGTACGGTAGAACATTATTTATTTGCAGCATTGATAAAAAGTTGTTGCATTGAGAATCGTGAGACCTCAAATTATCATCGATGTGGTCGCACTGATAAGGGTGTCAGTGCATTCTCCCAAGTGATATCGTTAGATATTCGCAGTAGACTTTCGCCTGAAAATCAGAATGACTTGCAAGCTGAATTACCTTACTGCAAGATATTAAACAGGCTTTTGCCCAAGAATATACGTTGTATAGCTTGGTCACCAGCATCAGATAATTTTTCAGCAAGATTTGACTGCAAACACAGAACGTACAAATACTTTTTCCCAAGAGGGAATCTTAATATTGATACTATGAACAATGCTGTTAAATACATCATGGGTCATCATGATTTTCGAAATATCTGCAAAATGGATGTCGCCAATGGTGTTGTTAATTTTAACAGATCAATTCTTCATGCAGAAGTTAGTGTATACAGAAGGGATCCTGATGAAAATGAGGGTAAGTAATTAACATTATAGAAGTTAAATGTTAAAAACTGTTTTATGATAGTCTTAAAGTTATGTTTGTACTTATTAAAGGATATGATATGTGTCAACTTATTATTACGAGTCAAGCATTTTTGTGGCATCAGATTCGATGCATTATGGGTGTGCTGTTACTCATTGGCCAAGGAAATGAGAAGCCTGAAGTAATGCTGGAATTATTGGACATTGACAAATATCCATGTAAACCACAATACAATTTAGCTCATGAAATTCCATTGAATCTGTTTCACTGTGAGTACGAGGAGAGAGAATGGTTTATCGATGATAAAGAATTGTTGGAAGTTATAAAGACGCTGCAACAAGACTGGGCACTTAATACTATTAAGTAATAAATCATTGCCATATTGTTTCATTTTATAAATATTCTTAATTAATTATCTATTAATTATAAATATTTTATACAGATCGACAATGATTCGAAATATGCTTACGGAGCTGGAATCTAAGCTAGAGAATGATGTCGATACCAAATTCCAAAATTATTGTTTACTACAAGGTGTACAATCAAAAGTGTACCAACCACTAATGAAACGAATGACATGTGGTAAGTTCCACTAATGATAGTTTCGTTTTGTATTTGTATGAAAACAGTAATTTATGTAGAACTTCTTTCAGAGAGTCTGGAAAATAGAATAGAACATTACGTTAAGAAACGTCGACTGGATTTAAAGCAAGAAGAGACTACGAAAGAAGCAAAATTATAAAATATTAATAAATATAAGAAATACTTATATTCATTAAATACGTTTTTGTATTCAATAATTATACATATATAGATATTGTTTTGTATAATGAAGGAAACTTTACTGCATTGACAACTACCACCGCTACCACCTTTTAAAGGTTACTTCTTATTGGCAGTAGGTGGCGCCACTTACTTCTGACAGGGCATGAAATTTTGTTCCCGGCAAAGAATACTTTACTGATAGTCGGTAGCATTCTTTAAATACAGATCAACAAAAAAAGAACCACTTTAAAAGTGACATGAGACAAGTTCTGGCGTTATTTAACCTTATTTCATCTTAATATCTCGCGACAAGGAATAATTCTCCTTCGTAATCAAAACAAATTAGGCTGTGTATAATGTCATTATTTTTCTAAAATTTGTATACTGTTCTCCGTAAAGAAATTTTAATCGGTTATTTTGTGTATGTGATGGGGTAAGATTATTATTTACAAGTATATCAGTAATAGTTAACTAACAAAATCCTAGGGAATATTTGTTAATTAAGAATTTTTATGAGTAATGCTTCAGACAGTCGATTGTCTTACACTATAAAGTGTTTGCAAATTTAATTGTTACATTCAAGTACTCCGTTTTTTCTTTAACAACACAGTTCTTTGAAAGATGAGTAATTTTTTGGGACTTTATTTCACTGTAATCTTTTATATTAAAATTATTCATATACCTATAATGTGCATCTACAATATATTATCAAATTTAATTTACAGAATCAGGTCTATTGGGGATTGACAGAACAACATGTCCAAGCGATATGGCAACCTATTTGAAAGTAGTTTCACTTCCTCAGCAAAGAAACCAAAAATAGAAATCACTGTAACACAACTTCCGGCACAAACAAAGGCAAAAAAGTATCAACCAAGTACTAGTAAAGCCGTGCAAAATGATGATCTTTGGGGAGATGATTTTGAGGAAGGAGATATTGAAGAAATGGATATCATTGCATCTCAAGCATGTTCTCAGGTTTATCCAGCAAGTTTATATTGTAAAAATTGTACAATGATAAACTTTTGAGCCATGTTGATAATCTATATTTACTTTCTAGTTACAAATTAGCGATGAGCAACCAAGATCCTTTAAGGAGCCTGGGCACTCTAATAAGTCCCCTCTGAACAATCACCTAAATTCAGTGCCATCGATGAGTTATGAAACTGCAGATAAACGAATTCCAAAGCAGAATGTCTCTCAGGCAAAGTCTAATCAAATTTCCAATGCAAGGCAAAATGGTGGCTCACCCATTCCCAGTTCTTATAGGAATGGTCAAATGAGATCGAGTGATCGAGATATGGTGGTTCCTTCACAAAAAATTTCTTCCTCTGAATTTAGAAAAGAGTTTAATGCGCATGAACACACTATGGTTTTTGATGACTTTCGAAAGAATCTATTAGATACGGACAATCACAATTCAACTTTTCAGTCACAGAATACCTGCGTGCTTGTCTCTGGTAAGAGCATTCTTAAGTTATTCGTATACTATTGTCAGTTTTATCTAATGTCATGCAATTTTGCAGATGATCTTAATTTGAAAGAAGTGGAAAGGTTGAAGGAAGAGAATAAGAAATTACTGGATAATTTCATAACAAAGGAAGGTGAAACGGTCTTTCTACGCCATCAACTTCAGCAGACCCAAACAAGAGCGCAGAATGAAAAAGTTGAGAAATCCAAATTCATCGAAGAACAAGCTAGTAAATTTCGAGCAGAGATTAATGCACTGCTCAAGGAAAAGGAAAACTTACAGACAAAATTACAATTCCAGGTATAACTTTTGTTACCGTAATCTTTCTGTGAAGTCTTAAAAGTATTATTACAAATGATCCTACTAATATTAAAATTTACTATTCCAAAGAGTTTGGAATTAGGGAATCTCCTGGAGAGATGTAAATTACTAGAAAGTGGTTCGATGAAGTTGACTGAACCACATTCAGTCAATGCCGAACGCTCTGGAAGAAATAGATTTAATACAACTATAAATAGGTACTCTATAACTTTTCATCGATAAACCATTCCTGGCAATTTAAATAATCAATATAATTTTTCTAAAATAATAATTTCAGGACATCATCGACTATAAAGACTGCAAAAATCTCAGAAGCATCTGTACAAGTCAATGTGCCTGATAAGAAGAATTATGGATTAAAAACTGCAGCATCCTGTGAGCATTAAAAGATTCCATATATATAACTTTGTTATACGATCAAACTATTTCCATTTCTACCTGTAGATTTCCCTCTGAGCAAAATACCACAAACCTTATTCGAATCATCCCAACCAGAAAAGTCAGTTGTGGAAATTCGAATAGTCGAGAAAATTGGAAAGAGAAATTCACCTATTCTACAGGATGAAGAGACCTTTAGGATATTTGGTAAATATTAACAATAATCTACCAACCGTCACCCTAACAGAAATATATGCAATAAACGAAAAATAATCCTTACAGAAAATCCCGACCTGGTAAAACCAACAGTAACAATGGTTGACGGTAAACGACTAACAGTTGAATACTTTGCATCAGATCTAGCTGCAATCATGAAAAGAACATTCGAGGAAATAAATACTCAAGCCACGATACCAATAGTGAACAAAGTAAATAAAAAAGAATCTTTAACGTATCATCTATTACATCGTACTACAATTTTTTCATCCAATACCAATCTATACGATAATAAAAATAATATCTTTGTTTTACAGCTCATCGCAGTTACCAGAGAATTGCAACTGAACTTAACTTTAGTATTGCAGACAATATCCCGTGCAATGAAGAATGACGATATCCGAGATATGAATGATTTGTACATGTCACAATTGTACGAGGGAGTAATTGATTACAGAAAAACAATTTGCGACGCCGATCTCTGGCACGAGAAGGAAAGAGGCGTCGAGGCAAGACGCGCACTAGGTGCGATGTCTTACGTTGCTTCAGCATCATTTTATCTAGCGGAATACATTGCTGGAAAAGTATCCATGCGTTTGATAAATGATACCCCAAATGCAGGTTACAATGAGCAAATGCGTAGCTATATGGCTTGGGAAAAGAAAGGTTGTGATTTTGAATTCCTGGAGATGATCCGAGAGTTCATCAGCGTAATGGGTCTTGTGGTATGGAACTCCTGAATCCAGGGATACTTTGCGTTATCTCATAACCTTTATATTTCTTTAAAGTGAATCAATTGCTCTTTTTGTATGCTTTAGAGAAGATCGCATCAGTTCAGTGGTCTTGTGTGTGCCGCAGCAAGAGTCTTAAACACTGTGCACAAAAGGATAGGATTTTGTTCGAAAGGGTATTGAGTATTATGTGTAATTAATATATTTTTTCAGTACTTTTGTAGTGTATGGAATTTTTCGAATAATCTTTAGTGTATGGAAATATTTATTATGTCTTCAGGATGAATTACGTGGCTGATATATTGAAGGAAATAGTATTTTCGCGACCATTGCCATGTTGTTACGTACCAATGACAAAGTTACTTATTACATTTGGAAGATCGAAGGAATTTATAAAGAAACTATGCAAAAGCTCTGGTACGCAGTTGTTGTTTTCTCTTATGATTATACAAATTATCCTTATGACAATAATATATTTTATGTTACAGCGAATACAGCACTAACTGTTTGGAAAGATGTTCCTCATTTTACTCCTGGTATGTAACCCAATAAATAATTATAATTTTGATTCACTTAACAAATTTTCTAATACAGATGCCTGCACTCTGGAGATTTATGTGGCCCAATTGGAACACTGTCGACTGGATCCTGTTGCCACCATAAGCATTGCTTACAAATTGGTTCCATTTTCACATTACACATTATCCAGCCAGATAATTTCGTGGACAGTCGAAGCACCACATTCCTGTAATTGTTGCATGAAACTTTTACGCTTGACGGTGACACTATTGTGTGAATCCTCAAGAATTACAGTACCGGAAACGATTGATGAGACCAATAGCAAATCAGGTTCGGATGACGGAAAACATAATGAGAATTTAGTAGACGACAAAGAAGGGCAAGACCAGAGAGAGGACGAGGATAGCATGACGGAACATAATAGAAGAATGAGAAAGTGGGACTGGACCAAATTGGATGACAGTTTTAGAAGAAGAATTCGAATGAAACAGATGGACTCTTTAAGAAAAGGAATTCAGTTTCTGTGTTACTTGGCTACCTGTGACCCTGACTTCATCATCAGGCAGTCCGATGTTGAGAATTCATTTCACTTGTTTATGCATCGAGTCACTTCATTCGAGGGTTTGATACTTCATGAAAGTGAGAGTAAGTGAATTGGTATAAAACTGTGAGAAAAATTCATATCGATAAATGATTTCATTGGATTTGACATCTGTCTATTATTTTTCAGAAGACGCCCTGAATGTGATAAGGTCGAATTTTGTTTTCGACCGAGCCACGTTGTTGCAGGGTCAAGCTCAAAAATCTAGAAGACCTTTTGATATTAATACAGAATTTGAAAAGACCGCAGTACCACTTTCATCCAACAGTACAAATCGTTGGTCTCGAAGAAAAGTTTCATCACAAAAGTCAACTACGCTGTACAAAACAATTTTTGGTATTTGAAATTCTTATCGAGATGTAAAAATGGTTGTTCCAGGTTACAGGGTGCAATTTTAATACGAATCACAGTCTAATTCTTTAAACAAACTGCACTTGAATCATTCAATTGGAAAATTCATTCCAATGCTCATTTAAATAATTATCTGATTTTTAATATATCACCGATGCATAGATTCCCAGTGTACTGATCTTTTTCAAAAGTGATTACTTCTATATCGCTCCAGAATTATTATTAAGCTTTAATGGACTTCTATTTCATAGTCACCTATGCCTCTCTTGTTTGTTGTTAATACTGTGTTATAATATTATTTAACGATTGTCTGTACACTGTTGAATTGTAAACGAAAATACAAAAATGTGAATGTTCCAATGTTTTTAACAAAGTACACGTTCTAAGGTACAAAATTATGATTCTAAACACATATTATGTACAAAAAAATTGTGAAATATAGACGAGATTAGAATAGCTGCGATTCTTAATATCCTAAATCAAAATTAAAAAGTGTGAAGAATAAAATTCAAGATTTTCGAATTAATCTAAAATCCTCGTTGTAATTGTAAAGTTTCGTTTTTATTATGCTATTATTATATAACAAATAACAATATTAATTACATATTTTAAACTATGTATATTCCCATTGATGTGCCACGGGGCCAGAAAATCCTTAGTCTGATATCCTTGCAAGGCGAGAAAGAAGGCAACGTTATTCCTTACTTGTCAAAGATGAAAAGAACAAGAGTTCGGATTTTCCAGCCAATATATTTTCTGTCGTTTCGCTTTCGTCTTATCACAGCGACTCGTCCTCGAGGAATATCCTGTGTCTCATAATTTGTTCCTGCGACTATCATGCTTCGAGGACGACGACGTGATAAAAACGCGCTGCTTCAAAATATTATTAATAATACATAGGGATACAGGGTGGTCGTGAAGTAGAAGGGTTTGTCAGAAAGAGGATGAAAATGCAGTATTAGTCAAGTTATCACGAAAATGCACTTCTCGCACTATACATCGCCTAGATAATCAATAACTTCTTTTAGTTGAGTTTTAGTATTTTTACAACATTTTTTCAAACTCCATATACTGTTCGTTATTTTTGAAAAATTCGCAGATCACTTGTGAGCCCACATATCGGAGGTAAACGGATGACCGACGTAAATAAATCATAAAGACACGGGGGAATCCCCGTTCAGAAATAATAGAAAATAGTGTGCGAATTTTTTGACACTCTTCTTGCCTCTTTTAGGCTTCTGCCACACAGACGTTATCCTAACCTGCGTAAAGAGGTTAACGCGCGTGAGTTAATGACATCAAATTGTCATCAACGCGCGATGTCTTCTGAAATTGACAATTTTTTAAAACACAATTCACAGACGTATCAAAACAATTCCCGTATGGCAAATGCCTAAACGACGCATTGAAACTTCCGCTATCAGTTCCTTGTTCCTAACGCCATTATCGTCTCTGCCTCTCGTTTAAATCCTCGTCCCCGTCTCTTTTGTTCGTAGCAAAAATATCTTATAGACGCTCTCAATTCTGCATATGCCGACACACTGCGACACGTGAAAAAAAAAACGTCCGACGCGATATTATCTTTCTCTTATTACATATTGTATTAAAAAGATTGGTATGTATTACTCGTCACGAGAGCGCTCATCGTTCCCAGCGATTTACGCCATATTTACTTTTGCGTAGTCGAAAGACACACAGTTGTCTTTTCAAACTCTTTTAGACTCGATATCTCTATTTTTAGTTTTCTCTCGCTACCTTTCTCTCGCACATACGCAAACACATACTCTCTTTTTCTTTCACTCTCTCTTTCTCTCTTATTATTTCTCCAATCGTTTACCATCGCTCTATCCCGAGTAGCTTCCCTGTGTAAAAAGACTGGCTAGTTATCTACACGACTTCTTCTCGATATATCATTCTTATCGCGGATAGAGCGATGACAAATAAATCGCGAGCATTCGAACGTTAAATAAATAACATTAGATCTTATGCTAATCTGTATTACAGATTGTTTTCTTATCTTTCTCTCTCGTCTCCTTTTATAGGTACTTTTCGCGAGACGGGCACGATTTCGCCGATTACGAATAACCTTCACACCTCTCGCGTTAGGCGTGCATCTTCTTATTAATATACGTTCACAGAATTTTGCGAAAATAAAATGGCGTGTATATCACTTAAATGGAAGAAGAGACAATTTTTATAATCGAGCAGTCTTCTCGCGATTGCGAAACGCACGGCGATGTTCGAATATCCTTTAAACACCTAAGTTTCCTAAGCTCCGCGTTGCACTAGCGAAGATTCGCCGTATTCGCGAATATCCAGTGTCTCATTGGATTAACAAAGAAACGGAATCAGTAGTACACTAGTAGCAATCGTAATATCTGTAGTTCGATCAGAAAGAACTTTTGCCCGAAGACAAAGTCGTAGATAGTTATTTGTTATCCTTTTTGTTTCTTTAGAATTAGGACTTAGACCATATGGAAATAGAATCTAATAAAATACAATAATCAATAAGTAACGTTATTATCATCTCTTGCGTGTGACTAGGATTTCTCCATAGCGGCGAACATGAAACGGTTTCTATGCCTTAAAATTCCTCTATCGTACCGACCATATGTACCGATTAGGTTTCCCTATTAATATTATTATTCTCTCGTTCATTAATTCTCGTAAGAACGAGACGCGAATCCACCGTACGATAATCCTTGAGCGTTCCGAGGAACGGAGAGTTCTTGAAAACAAGAAAAAGAAAAAGAAAAAAGAATGACGAGTACCGAATTTCACGTTACGATTTTTCTTTTCTCTACAGATAAACGCGTGGCGCAGCGAACACGTTAACGATTTCTGACAAATACCTTTGTCCAGGATCATTCAGTCGTCCCATTCGTCGTCGTCGCTCGTATCGCTAGTCGAGTATTCGCTGTCGCTATGAATGACGCGTGCCCTCTCGGCCAAAGCCCTGGACAATGCGTCAGCCAATCCGTCATGGAGGTTCAGGAATGGCCGGGGCTTCTCCGGGATATTCGTTACCGGCTTCAACTCGATGCCCCGACGAATTTGATTCAGTAAATCGTCCCTGGGATCATCTTCGACCGGTGGCTTCTCTTCGTTCTTGTTAACCTTCTGCAAACCGAAAGACAGGACGAACATAGCGATAAGCATCCAAAAAGATATTAGAAAAGAAAAATGGTTCAAGGAGATAATTTACCCTGAGAGTTGTGCCTGATCTGATGGACTGCATCAGCATAGCCATGGGTTCGGGACAGTCACCGTTGTTATTGTTATTATTGTTCGTGGTATTGGTATTGTTCACGGTCTCAGCGTCGAACTCATTGAAACTGGGTAAAGGAGGCGGCGGTGGAGGTGGCGGTGCGGCAGCAATACTGGTACCGCGCGACGGCGGTGGTGGAGGTGGTGGCGGTGGCGGTAGCGCTGGCAACGAGTGTGTCGTCGGGGCTGTCGGGGGTGACGGAGGTGTCGACGATATCGAAGATACCGAGGAAGGTAATGGTGCTTGAGGACGCGACGGTAGCGACCTGTGTACTGGCGGTACACTTCGTGGTGGTGGCGGTAGATTGGTTCGCGGTGGTGGTGGAGGCGGCGCGTTTCTTGTTGGATACTGTGGAGTAATAAATAAAATGATAAACATATGGGATTGATGCTAAATAAAATGTAGTTTAAAGAAATTAATGTATACTTACGCTATTCGTTTGAATATTAGGACTGACTGGTACTGTTCGTACAGGAATTGGTGGTGGTGCTCCCAATTCTTGAGGTGTCGCAGCCTGATTTCTACTTTGCATAGTGGAAGAGTGACCACTGACTTCTTCGAAGACTTTCATATTGCCACGATTTTCGATGAAATCGTAAATGAAATCACGCGTCTCCGGATCCCTCAATTGAGTTTCAGATACACCGACTTTGTTGAAGAACTGCTTCAAGTCAGGATCCAGTGTTTCTGCCTCTGTCTCTAGACTCTTGTTCTCTTCGCGCCATCCCATGTGCGCCACGTGTCTGTGAGATTTCATGATTTAATTAATTTAAAATGTCTAAAGCAAATGACAGAGGATCGGTTCATACTAGAATAATTACCTGAAGTTCGATGGAGAACTTATGTCGGCTGCAGTTAGTCGTCTTTTTGTGTCTTTCTTCCATTTCGTTTTTTTCGTTTTATACATCGAACTACTGGAAATGCTTCTGTTGACACCCGTTGCTGATGGCGAGCCATTCAATAAATTAGCCGAGGTGGATACTTGACTGAAGCCAAATGTAGAAGTGCTACTTTGGCTCATCCTGGGAAGAGTCACACCGTGTTGTGAATCAACTTCCATTCTCGATCTTCTTTCCTGCCTTCGCTGTCGTTTTGTGTTCAGCTTCTCCAGAACCACACTTCTGCAATAATAAGAAAGATGAAAATTAATAAAAAGTTCTTATGGTCCATTTTGCTTTCCAATAAAAATACCTCAAAATAAGAGCATCGGTTTCATCTGCAAAGTTGAATGCTGTCATGCAATCTTCTCCTTCGAAGGTATGGAAATAAGACGTAGGGGATTTGTAATCCATGGGGCTGTACAGCTCGTGTTCCCAGAGCATTGCCTTTTTTTGCAGGCAATACAGTCTGAGGAAAAAGCTGTGCTTTGGATTGTCTCGTATAAAAGTTATGACTCCTGTATTCCTTTTTATCCATTCTCGATGCAATGGCGGTTCTGTCACATATAACTGAATGACACCAGCTGCTAAGCACTGTAAGAATATAAAATCTTTCTCCATGAAAATATCTTTTAAAAAATATTACTTTGCAGTAACATGACTTTTAAAAAATTGCCTGCAGATACACATTAATTATCATAGCAAACATAGAATAAGTAATTCAAGATAAGCGATTATATTACAATAGATAAAATAGAAGAGTTTAAAAAAAGCAACCACGTCAAAAACCACATTAGGAGATAATTCATGATAGTAGAAAGATAAGCAGTTTATTTGTTCTTATCAAACATGTGGCAAGTATGCAATAATCTTATCCATATCTTAAGTAGTAAATGACATGAAAATTAGATATAAGCCGAGATATAAATTCATAAAAAATTTAGTTTTATTTGCCTTATGCAAAAATCAATCTTAAGACTGTCTATTCAATTCACAAATTCCTTAAACTAACCACTTAAAATAATCGTACGACAACAAAAATAAATAGTTCTACGCTAAATATGAAAATGTTACTATAAGCATGTTATTAATTATAATTTACTTTTCGACACAGCCCAAGATACATAAATTACACAGACCTGCCGCTCGGGCATTGAATACAGAATGGGGATAAAAATAAAGTAGAAGGGGTAAAGAGATGCACGTGTGTGTTAAGATATCAATGCCCCCACCAAACTGATAGCTTAATACACAGGTCCGTATCAGGATAAATACGAGGACTCATCATAATGAGAAACATATACGTCATCAAAAAATTCAATGATTCAATCGAAGAGAAGAAATACCGAAGAAACGAAGAACAGAATTGTCTATCCAATACGCATGAAAAAAAATAAAAGATATCTAAAACTATACAAGAGGAACACAAAGCATCCATAAACCTCTTACATGCAAGACCCGAAAGCACAAAAAAGATCAATCTGAAACACCTGAGTTCCAGACAAGAAAAAGTATTATCGCCCTAATAAAAATCAGGCGTAACCATATAAAAACTATCCATAAATCCGACTCCCAACAACAGCTCGATCTTTTCTATAAAGCCTCATATAAAATAGATGGGACCCGTTTCCCAGGTGGCAAATGTAGGTCAGTACCAAAAGCTTAGCAGTTCTTTATATTAGCTATACGATGTTCCTATGGGTTTATAAAAGCTCACTGACCTGACATCGATTCCCAATCAATCCATAAACCTGCTCGTTCTCCTCAGGCTTGAGGACTACGGAGCCCCTGTTCTCGTTCCTGCTGCCAGACTTCATTCTTGATTGACAAAAAATGTCCAAGGGCTCTCTGAGAGGTTAGGTCACTACGTTCAAGAAGCGAGAAAATCGCAAGCCCACTCAGCGCATTTTCCGTACAGGAATAACAGAGCACAGCACACACTAGCGCCGCGGCGCAACCAATTACGATTCTATCGTGCGTATCTTCGCATCTTCGATTATATTTCGTGGCTAACCACGATTCCCGTCGTCTTTCCCGAGAAATACGAGAGCCACAACACCACCCACGAAGCTCTTTCTCGGCAGGAAACTCGAATGACGGTTGATGACATTTCCAAGCATCCGGTCCGCCAGATCCCACGTTCCCTTGTTCAAACCTAACCTATACAGATTCGAATCGTTTCAACGTAATAAAACATTTTACATTATTTCTTCTACAGCTGTAACTACCGTTATGAACTTCTTTCGATCGACAATTTATGTCTGTATATTTTGTTCTCGTTGTCTCAATACTTTATTCTTTTTTCTTCCATTTATAGACGTACACCGTAGAGGTAACCCAGATTCGACTATTCCGATGATACTTGCATAACCTTCCTACATTCGGAAGCTCCAGTGTTGACATACTGTCTTTTAAGTGTGTTGATACTTTCTGCTTTGTTATATTACTTTACCATGGGACTCGTATGGGGCCTTACAAGAGATGGCTGGTTTTTATGATACAGGCTTGTAACATGACTATGAGTCATTGACAGGCTTGTGTGTCACTTTAGGTGTGCCAATCAAATACTGCAACTGACGTGTATTGGAATGTAGTCAAGTTGACTGAACGAAAGATAATATAAAATTTATAGTACAATCGGAATGGATTTGCAACGCTCACATCCATTGCCTACTGTGTATCAATGAAATTAGCAGTCTAACAATATTTGTATACATTGCTAATGTTACATAAACTTTAATTAAAAATATAAACATAATATATATCTATCACAACAATTTATGTTGAAAGATATTTAAGTACATATACATAATTGTGTATACTTGTGCTTTCATTTAGTACCGGTCGGTAATGCAGTTTACAAAGTGCACTCGTCAGTTTGGGATTATCGTCGCTAGATGGCGCTGATAATTGCCGACTATCGTTTAATACAAAAACCGTAAATCTTAGTAGAAATATTGCAAAATGAATATAGATAATATGAGAAATTGATTGCAATACATATGGAAATATTATTCACGCATTTGCTATTTCATCAGAAACTGAGATATCAGCGCAACTCGTGCGTACAGTTCATAGAAATTACAAAAACCGCTAAACAACGTCACACTTGAAACAAATACGAGAAAAGAAACATCCATGTATTTTTGTATTCAATTTCTTTTCTCAAAATCTACTCAAAGAAACTTGCGCGCATTGCACTTTTTCTACGTGAATACATAAATGTGTTTTGACCATCGTACAGAATGCCTATACGTACGTACAAATATGTATATGTATATATAAATCAGTCTAAATAATTAAAATGGACTCTCGGCCAGTATAACTCGAGTTCAATGAAAGGTCTCTGGCCAATATGGTGACTGACAATCAAAATCATTTAAGTATAATTAGTTATAAATGAATCATCTTTATCATCCACACTACCCGTACTAGACTGTAAAATTATAATACCTAAAGATAACCAGTATGGACCAGCTGAATAAACCAAAAATGATTTTCGTTGTACAATAATTTTAGCGCTACATATTTCACAGATACGCATCATCATAGTATCGCGAGCAGTTTGTACATTAAACACACCTTAGTTCTTACTGGTATTTTTCAGTGACTAAAAAAAAATAATTTCGTGCACAAGGGAAAATAATTCGTACCCGTTACGTGTGCTATTCTTCATTATCAAGCAGTCTTGATAAGAGCTCAAAAATTGTGCTATTGAGAATTGTATCGAAAATTCATGTAAACAAGAACTCAGCAGTTGCGTAAACGAAGACATGATAAGGCGTAAATGATAAGTTTAACGACGAATCAGAGAGGTAAATAAGGCCGTTGTTATTCCCAACCAATCAGAATAGATCTCGATGGCCAGTTTAAGTTTTCTTTTACATGCGATTATAACACAACCTGTTTCCCTCCATTATGGCCTCAGTCTTCCTCGGACATTCCTTCTGCATTCAGCGCAGCTTCATGCTCTCAATCATTTGGAATTCTTGATCTCATGTGAATCCGTTATAACGTGTCGTTAAAATTTACACAGTGGTCTTTTTTTTAATTCCACCAAATTTTGATTTTGGTCGCGTTGAAATTTTAAAGCTGAACGTGACATCCCATTCAAGCTTCGACAGTTGTTGTATTTTTTTTATCTTTTATCTTCTTTCGCTGCAATCTAAAAGTATAGGAGTGTCAGGATGAATTCGTTGAAGACAGCAATTCGAAAAGCGAGTGAATTTTTTTTAAATCTTAAAATCTTTGTTATACTTTGATTTAACACTCTAGAAGATCCGTAGAATGTTTGGTGTAATGTTAATAGTTAATTTTGTTGTCAATCTTTTTAAATTTTTTTTTTCAAAAATCCTCTGCTACAGATTCCAAAAAGTATTATTGGTGCACGTGATTTTTGCAAAAGTGCACCACTCGCCTCCGCTTCGGGACCCTTGACACAATTTACAGACGATGAGATGATGATGAAGGAATCGGGTAAGTTTTTGAAATTGAAAAAGAAAAAAAAATATAAAACTTTTCTTTCACTAAGCCAATGCATTTTTGTACATTGCTTTACAGTCTCCAAATTGGCCAAGGAGGAGATTCTGCCTCTAGTGAAGAAAATGGAGAAAGAGGGAAAAATAGACGATGGAGTATTAAAGAGTCTCTTTGATAATGGAGTAAGAAAATTGCTTTGCAAAGTCATTGAAAAAAATTTCCCAGGTTGACCAACTTGACTATTTTTTTTTCAGCTAATGGGTATCGAGATCCCGGAAGATTACGGCGGAACCGGAAGTAATTTTATGACGACAATATTGGCTGTGGAGGAAGTAGCTAAAGTCGACGGTTCAGTCTCGGCCCTGGTGGACATTCACAATACACTGGTGAATTCGCTGATAATAAAAGTCGCCAATAACGAGCAGAAAGAAAAGTATTTGCCAAAATTGGCGCAGACATACGTAAGCAGCAGAATATCTTACAACAGTAAAAAAATATCTGGATAAAAATACAATGTCTACGAAATTCATTAAAATATTATCGATAATCGATAATCAATACTTTCAGCCCGGCAGTTTTTGTCTCACCGAACCAGGCGCGGGCTCGGATGCATTTTCGTTAAAAACCGAAGCAAAAAAAGATGGCGCCGAATACGTGTTAAACGGCACGAAAATGTGGATCTCCAATTCCGATATTGCTGGAGTATTTCTCGTATTTGCCAATGCCAATCCGTCGGCAGTAAGTAATATTAATAAAAATATATATAAAGTTACATAAAATTTCACTGAACCGCAACGCGATTATAATACAGAAATCAATGGCAGATTCGATGATTGTGAAATAATATAATTTGCTCGTCAACTCGAAATAATCTTTCTCTTTCGATGCGATGCAACATAAATTTATTTATCAATTTTATGTAACTCTTCGATTTATACTTCGTCGAAATTCTATGTCTAACTTTTGGTCTCTAACGCTTTCCCGGAAAGAGCAGGGAACATCGACCTTTATCTTATCGTGTTAATTTTTATTTTAAGAATATGGAATGTTCTGTAACAGTTTAAAGTCTATTATATACATATACATATATATACATACTTTTACAATATATATATATGATTGCATATCTCAAGATACCTTAATATATTATAACATAAGACGAAACTGGAAGTGCAACCAATTCGAGAGTCCCAAAGTGGTAAACACGTTACGTAATTTGAATGGTGCCGTTGTTTTCTTACTGTAACAAATTATTAAAACCTAATTTGTGATTACTTATCTGATTGGTCGAGCAGTCAGATTTAAATTGAAGATAACTTATGCATACGATAATTACCAAAATATCTCATTTATATTTGCCTAAGGGTTATCGTGGGATTACTACATTCTTCGTGGAGAGGGATACTCCCGGACTCAGTGTTGCCAGACCAGAAGACAAGTTAGGAATAAAGGCGTCTGGTACCTGTATGGTACATTTTGATAATGTTAGGGTGAGTAAAAAGTGTCTATTGTAAAGTGCTAGAAAAGAAAAAATAATTATTGCATATAAGTGAATTTTAAATTGCATTCCGCCTTTGTGCGAACCAGATACCGGAAACGAATATTCTCGGAGAATTTGGACACGGCTACAAGTATGCAGCAGGATTTTTGAACGAGGGACGTATTGGTATCGGTGCTCAAATGATTGGAATTGCTCAAGGTTGCTTAGACGCCACAATTCCTTATACATTGGAGAGAAAGCAATTTGGTAGTGACATCTTCTCTTTCCAAGTATGTTCGTAGTTTTACCAAAGAATAAAATTCATCGATTTTTTGATGATACAGAATGTTGGTTATGTTGTCTGAGGATAATTGTGACTTGTTATTTACAGTCTATGCAACATCAAATTGCTCAAGTAACGACAGAACTTGAATGTGCACGACTTATGGTTTACAATGCTGCAAGATTGGTCGAAGCTAAAAAAGATTTTGTTAAGGAAGCTGCCATGGCGAAGCTTGTAGCTTCTGGTATGTTGGTACTAGTTGGATGTAACTGATAATTTTTGTATTTTTCTAAGGTAATCATTTTCTTATTAATTAGTGCTCTTTTTATCTTTTTGTACAGAAACTGCACTCAGGGTTACTGCCAAGTGTATAGACTTTATGGGAGGTGTTGGATTCACTACGGACTTCCCACAGGAAAAGTTCTTCAGAGATTCGAAGATTGGTACAATTTATGAGGGCACCAGCAATATGCAACTATCGACAATTGCGAAATGCATTAGGAAAGAGTATTCCCATTGATTTTGTTCTGACACACTCATGCGTACCATGAAGTACTCACAGAATTTGATGTTCACGTATTAGTATTTCTTAAGAGTTACGCTTGGAGAATAAGCTTTAAGTCACTGGCTTAATGCAGATTTCTATTTTTTTATTTAGTTATTAAATGATTTTACAGTAAATAAAAGAGCCTTTATCACTGTTCAATTAGCTATTGTCATTCCAGCACATGAGTGCTTAGAATATTGTATTCTACGCATCTATTTATTTACACAAAATACAATTGTAGTTTTATTAATATTTTTCATACAATTATTTTGGATCGTGAGGTAATTTAAATCCTACTAAATCGGCAGTTTCTTTAATACTGCGTTCTCCCTTTCCCGCATAATCTTTATGAATTTGCTCATATTTTCTGCGGGAGTTCAAGTAACAAAGATATGTCTCACCGAGGCTCTTCAGTTCTTCTCGTTCTTTGCAGAGCACCTCTGATGTCTCCCGATGCATATTAGCTTGGTCCAGGATATAGCGAACCATGATGTTATCCTTGATTTTACTTTGATGAGTAGCTTGTCGAACCTCGCTAATCAGAGATCGTATTACTTTGATATTTGCATTCATTGAGATAAATTTCTGAAAATTCCAGAAAATATAACAATAAGTAAGTGTGGAAGGCTTTTACATAAAATTCCATATAAAAATATTATGGTGGAATATATGAATATCAAAATTACAATTAGATAATTTTAGTTGTTCCAATCGTTCTCTAGTAAGGAATTCCAAATCGTGATCACTATAAATAGGCTCTGGATTACTTTTCCAAAAGCCTTCTGGCACTGTTCCCAGCTTACTCTTAGTAAAGATATGCAATGCAGAACCACTGAATGCTCTTAAGAATTCAAAATTATTGTCTAAAGTAATCTCAGTTATATATGGAGCTATACGAAGAATATAATTGGCAGACTGTTCTAAATCCTGCTTAAAGTGATCTTCGACAAGATCGGAAAAACTATTTGACCATACAAGGCAGTTACTTAATTGTAAGGCTGACCAATTAGCGAATAGGAAATTATTAGTCAGTTGTTTAGCACAGTGAGGCATGTAAACAATAGTAAATTTGTCACCGATACACCGTTTTCCCTCTTCATTAGTGAGAATCACCAAAAGACCTAAGGATCTCAATATCTCTATTTCCTTAGGATAAAATATTGGATCATAAAGAGATACTTTAGCCCCATAGTGTTCTTTCAGAGCAAGAACAAGTGCAAGCTGGTACTTAGGGCTTAAGTGCTCTGAAAAGTTTCCCAGGCCGTAACAGAGGATCTCAGATATTTCCTGAATATCAAGAATAGCCAAAGATTTGTTGAGCCCATCAAGAACAACTTTCATGTAAGGAGACACAGCAATTTCATCCACTGTTGACCTTACTTTGCTGAAAAACCGTCCAAGAGGATGGAGGTTAGAAATTGTCCGAGTCCTGATTTTGCTATAACTGTTAACAATAATAAACTAACCAAATCTCACCTTATGACTGCTTCCGTATCAATTTCAGGACCTTGAAAGTCTAATTTCCCGATTCTATGAAAATTAGAAAGATTATGCCGTCCACCACGACGTCTTGTTACAAGTTGAAAACCAGACATATTCTATATTGTTCAACAGTTTGACACAGTCTCAAACAGATGGCGCCACTGTTCAATTCTACAAACCACAAGCAACTTAACCGCAATGATACAAATATAATTACTGTTATCAGTCCCGAACGCACAATAATTAGGTACGATTTTCTAGTTTACCGGAAAGCCGGCAAAGTAAATCTCTATAATTGTCAGCTGCACTCGCAAGAATTCATAATGACATAAATAATTACATCAAATTAATAACGAATGACCTTTCCCTCGTCACATTCCACTTCCGTACGTTGTTCCAGAAAGTCAGTCACATTGTTCTCAGTAACAATACTTTCAAATTACACAAGTGTTTATTAAATATCTACATATAATCATTCTAATTTTGCTAAAGGATTTAAAATGGCGGCATCCGTCAACTAGGTACCAAAATCCTTCACGTGCTTCACTGCGCGGAAATCAAGCATTGAATTTCAAATGAAACAAGTCTGTATTCACCATGGGTGTTTCCGCGCTAATAAGGCACCGTATATACATCATAAAAACGTGACATCACTTACAAAACCCTTTTTTTCCGAATCACTACGTCATGACGACACAGGATGTTAACAGTCAGCGTCTCGAGAGGAAGAAGAGAAGGGAGATTCGCCATAGCGAAATATAATAAGGAATTTCAAAATTATAAACTTTCTTTTATCCCTTTTCGAACTACCATTTAGCAGACAACTGCAATTAATTATACGTAAATGAATTCACGACGATAATCAACTTCTATCGGACAAACCCATCTTAAAAGTTAACTCGTGTCTCATCTGAACGACGACCTAATCGACAATTCGCGCGAGTACATTGTAATTAATGATGATTCGATTGCGCGAGCTGAATAAAAAAATAGTTGGCTGCACCTGCGTGCGCACCTGGCGTCTTGTGAAATTCTGCCGAGGGCCTAAATTCAATCGAATGCATATAAAGTAACAAACTTCACTCATCGAGTACAATAATTTTTCCTTACGATGTCCACCATCCATGCCAATCAACATGAATTTCTTCCATTAATTGTCACATAATCGCAGCTAACACAGATAGAAATATTACTAGATACTAAATAACCCACTACGACACACCGCTATTTACAATTTAGTATAACCATTTCTAACATACTTACCCTACATAATCCTACACAGATAGTCCTTCTAACACTCGAAATTAAGTGACTCAATCGGACAGCTATTATCATATTTTTCTTATTGTTAGAACGCAATCGTATCACGGAACGGTAATGCCAATCTCTCTCTCTCCATGAAATTCAATTCCGTGCAGCAAGGATTATTCGTTGTAATAGTATACGCTTCCGTTCACTGCATTCCTGTACTCAGTCACGGATCCAACATACGGTACCCATTTACCAACCACAGCTGACAGTGTTTGTTATTTACCGATTCTCCATTAAGTAATTGCGTCTTAATGATTACACGAATATTCTAACCTCTAACATTGACTGAGGTAACTGCGCATGCGCGACTCGACTAACGTAGTAAACTAATATTTTAATCTGTAACTGTCAAATTCAAATTTAAATACGACAACGTTGTATTCAAATTTTGGACTTTGGTCGGTGAAGCTATTTTTTTTATTCGAACGTTAATAATTTCCAACTAGATGGGACATCGATCGAGTCAACTATTGAATATGCCAATTATAACGCAACTTAATTAAATTCCAGACTGCATCAATAAAGACACAGTGTACGCGCAATAGTGATACGGATTCGAGATAAACGTTTCATATAATGACATAAGCGTTACTTGATAAGTCTGACAAGCGTAAGAAGATATGAACGGATCAAAGAAAAATGTTATCTGATTTTCATGCAGCTAATCAAATAATTAATAAAGATTTGCCCGAAACACAAAATTATCATTCCTATTTTTGGTTATGTACGCGTACGCACGCAAATTCAATATAACTAAGCATGTATTGCTATCCACGTACATTCTTGCGCCATGAATTTTGCCACGCGATATTTTCTATTGAGTTTTTTGTTTATACGTACACTAAGATACACGGTTGGATATCTGATTAGTGTACGTAAACACGTAGCGAATTCATCATATCAGAATGAATCCTCTCCATCATTACAGTTCGTCAATATAAATAATTACAGTCATATAACAACAGACTCGTTATCAGTTGCTGATGAAGTTTAATGATACCTTTATAGAAACACTCGCGAAGTAAATAACATTTTTGGCTTTGAAAATAAAATGACTATGCCAAATGACGTATAGGCACTGTCAAATTTTTATAATTTGCCTTAACTCGACAAATTACGTAATCATCCAATGATCAATATACATATATCCAACCTGAGAGCTTCGCTTCCAGTACGAACAATCTACTAGCCTTCCACAATGAAATTACATACTATGTCCTTTAACGCACGAACGAACGTTATACACTTCACTGACTTTTGTTCAGAATCATTTAAAATGCGTATCTCAAGATCATTCTAGATCATCATGTCCATTATGCTCTCGAGCATCATATAAGACTAGTAGCTATTTTCAAAAGTACAAATTAAACTAACACGGCCCATACCCAATGCACGATAATAATTATTTTTGCTAAAGCACAGAGTGTTAACAATTTATGCACCAACAAAAACACATTGACCGACATAAATAACTTAATAATAATTTTCTATATATACGAATATTAAGTTAACCTTTGATCCTTATTGATCCTGGTAATTAGTAACGCTGACTAACAACACATACATCATCATGTGACGCTTAGTTACAGTGAAGTAAATAAGACTGGAATTCCTATTATTTTCCTTGAGGGATGCTCTAGTGTTATTGCAGAATCTGGGGGAAAACGTAATTCCCGACGCGTCCACGTAGGGTCAATTGTCCAATTGTACCATAGAAAATTGGGTGGAATCTAATTAATCCCATGAGAGTAGGAACACCGTAGTGCCATTGGCTATAAACTTTTCTCCAGGGGAGATGTCCAATACTCAGATATATTTTTCTCCGACGTATATTGACAGGATGTACGACTCTACTGCGGATATTTACTCCATTATATTAACTACACGTACATTTAGGTATAACGAGTATATGTATGTTTTAAGACAATATTATTCAAACCATAAATGTGCAACGGTGCTTGGTTACTTACCGTCTGTCTGTACTCCTTTTATCCGTCGATCGATACACCCAGTACAATGTCCCTAGACGTAATGGTAGGTCGAGTGTCAAAGATGTGAAAAACATGATCTATTCTCGTTTGCCAGTAACAGATAATAATTGTCACTATAAAGAAAAAAAGATGCGATCCGCCAAAGCGTAAGGAAAGCGTCTCTTTTAAATTATCATCCATATTAATATGCTCACTTTGTATAATTGACAGTGACGATCCTTATGTTTTTTTAATTTTCTTATCACTAATTTAACGCGGTTTCCGCTAGTTAATTGTTTTTGCGATAACGTCGGATTACGTGCGAATCCGTAATAATATTGTCACTGCGTGTACCTTGGTGCGCGGCCATTTTTTATTTGAAAACAAACCGTCAGTCGTAAGACGAACTGTTTCGGCGGAATTGAATTTTATTACGAGACAGGGCAGGTATTTTGAATTAATTATTATCTATTCGTCATAATAACAGAGGGTGAGACGCGTCAATAATCGTGCAAAATGTCAGGTATTGTTCACGAGTGGGGACTGCGAAGAAGTGCGACAGAAACTGCTAGCAGTGAGTCACTTGTATACGACACTGGCAACAAACCATTCCGCTACCGATGAATACTTCAGTCGAGTTTCAGTTGGATCCAGTTGGATCACAACACTCGTCTGGTACGGACGTGTTGCGGGGAAGTGCTCCGTGATATTTGATCTTTAAATAACAATACATAATAGAAATTTACCTGCTCGAGTCTTACGGTTCACTTAGTTCGATTGCAACATGGAAAATAAATGATGAAACGAAAATATGTGTGTATAACAGAAAGTAACAGAATTAACGGACTTAGTTGAGTAAACAAGTTTTTATAGGTTAATTTTAGTCTCGAAATTCAAAGTGTTTGAACAATATTAATCAATGGGATTTATGATAAGAGAGTAACTCGTAGAGTCATCAGTGGCTCAGTGTTGTGTGATAATTTTCTAGACAAGCTTTTCGCGAAGTAATTAACAGTTCTGTGTGTGTGTTGCGTATTCGTTGGCATAAACAAAGGGATATTATGTACGGTGTCTAAAGGGAATTAGAGACGAGGAATGTAAACAGCTAAAAAGAACAACTTATTACTGATAAACATTGGTTATATACTTGTGATAAGGAATGATAAGGTTGGCGTAATGAAGACGTCGAAATAGAAATTTGAAAGGAAGAATCGTCTGATTAGGTATACGATTAAGTCTAATAAAAGTATTGTTGATTTTAAAAAGAAAAATACTGCGCGAAATGTAATGAGGAAATTTAACTGAAGGAAACTGTGGTTCCGGGTACTATGTTACATGGCATCAAAGGATTCACTTCGATAGGTATGTTATAATAATTATTTATTACATGTCACGTATGTCAGTATCACATGTGATAGTATATTGGACTATAGTATACTGACTTAGTGTATTCATTTAAAATTACACAAAATTTCTTACCAGACGCCCAAAAAAATGAACGCATTAAACCAGTTCTTTGTTATGTATCGCGAAGGAAGTGATAAACAAAAAATGTATATCCTATACGTAATAAATCTACGATTTTTCTACTGATTTTGTTTTTCCCAAATTAAATCTTTTTTTTTTTTTTCAACAAAACTCAAGCGACTTCACACTTCAGAAGCACGAACTTATCTTATTTCTGTATCGCAAAGTCCACATTGGACGCACGGTATCATTATTTTTGACAGCTATATACACATTTCCTTATTTTTCGTTACAAGGTAATGACTGATTCGACACAGGTCTATCTGACAAGATAAATGCAGTAGATGTTTGACAAAAACAAAAAAACGTTCTGGCAAGTTCGTAAGAGCGTCTGAGAATAATAATTTTTAAATAATAGCCAGATGCAGAGTGCCGGAGGTATTTTCATTTTCAAACTATTTTCGTACTCTATTTACAAACTCGCTTCTTCTTCGATCTACTACGTTGAATCGTGATTCCGTGACGTATACATATCATTTCTGTAGTATATGCATACATATATATTCATTGACACAGTATATATATATATATATATTTTTTTTCTAAAAACACGTTTCTGTTTTCGCCTTTAGCTATTTTCTCTCTCTATCTTTTCTATCAACATCTCGCGAGGAATTTAAAATAATCCTTCAGGGCACAAGCTCTGAATATGTAAGTCAAATAGAAATGTATCCACTTTTTGTTACTCCCATCCAGACACGTCATGATCCCAAAACTTAAGAAATGTCCTATAACTTCGTTCTACCAGAACTTTGTTGTTCTTGTTTTCTTTTTTTATGCGTCTACAACACATATCTCTTTTCGTTGCTCTATTGTCAATGCACCTTTTTCATCAGCTCGATCATTCCTCAGTGTATCAATTCAGCCAACTGAAATACGTGAGTGAACGTTCCTTCCGTTTTACAAAATAAAAATAAAAAAGCAATGCGCGATAGAAAAAGTGATCACGACAGTAAAGCATCTAACGGGCAACGCAGTATTGGCTTTATCGTCCATATTCATTCAAGCATTTATTATCATTATAGCCTTGAATTCTGGTTATGTTTTTTTTTTTTAACCAGACATTTGAATGTCTAATCTAGTTGCCTAGTTTTACGTGAAACGTCGAAGGTTTTTCACGAAAAACATTTGGAAGTATTTTACGTTCAAGGTCAAGGGTCTGACCTCGTTTCTACCCTTTCTACTTGTTAGCTGCGTTGAAAAGTAGCCTTCGTGTCCTTCTTTTTTTTTTGTCCTTTTGTCGATCCTAGTGACAATTTTCGTGTAATGTAGAGCGTCGGGAATTTTATGCGGGGAACAAGTATAGCAAATCCGAAAACCAGAAGAGAACAGGAAGTGCTTCGGGTTGATCACTAATGACTTATTTTTAGCTCCCAATTCTTCAGCAGGAAAAATACAACCTGTTGGATACTTTTTTCTTTCCTTTCGGCGACATTTTCCTTATCGCTCCCAGTCCGTCCTGTACTACCAGACTGTTTTGAATTTTTGTAATTTTTCGAAAGAAAGTTTTCTATGCTACGGACTAGTACGAATACGCATACTGTAGAATAAAAATACTGAATGACGATTTTTTTTTTTCGCAAGATATACGAGATGCGTCATGGCTGCCAATAGTTAATGAAGATACAAGAAGCGCATCTGTCCGTGGAAATTCTTTAAATTAATTAGTTTCAATTAGTTGAATTAACGCCATTAGAGGCCGCTCGTGAGTAACCCTGGAATATTTGAAAATTTTCCACCGACAATGAGAGTGGCGCTCAATATGATTTTCCAATAATCAATACGATTTCCAATAACAAATCTGTCGTTTATATAAATACGTAAAATTTTGGTAAAAATTTTTTTCAAAATACTACTTTTAGGTTCATCTTTAAAAATCAACATGTTCAGCATCAATGCTTCCCTTTGTTCGTTAATTTACAATAATTTTTTTTGCAAGTAACCAACGGATCTAGAATTTGAAAATTTTCTAGAGTTTCGCAGTGTCGCCAACAGCGCGGTAATAAATTTCCTGTGGACGAAGAGCGAAACGAAGCTATATGCAAGTCTGTCACGTATTAGAACGAATCGCATAACTGGACTTTCAGTGCACATTTTACGTAGTGTCAAAGCAAATGAATTTTAATAGTCGCTACGTGATTACCATTGTCGTAATTTATCGCTAAAGTCAATTAAACGTATCGATCATGTGATATTTATCAGAGCACGTCGGTAAACCGTTAATTGGAGATTTAAAAAAAGGCAGAAAGATCGAATGAAATTTTAAATGACTTCAAAAGAGTTTTATCACCCGTTAGCCTATTATTTACTTCAGTACATCAGAGGGTGTTAAATAGAGCGTGATCAATGTCACGAATGGAAGGACGAGAAATTCCGTAAATCGACGACGAATATTCCCACGAAATAAATTATAATTGTACGAGCCGATAAATCATCGATATAATTAATGCGATTAAAACACGTCTCAATGCTTACGGGACTCGTATACAGACCTTGTATAGTAATCCAATAATTTGTTTCTCCAACACAGTGCAGTTTGTATGCATTTTATATGCAGCTAACATAAAATACACGTACAAGATGGAATTCACAACGATATCGAGGGTATCAGGGTATTCACGTGAATGCACTGTGAATTATGCAGGATTGGCTCGTGATTGTGTTTATTGAAAGAGGAAGGTCGCGCGAGAAATAATAAATTAAAATACACGGAGAAAAGAATTTATTGCATTTGTGATAAATATAATTATAATTACCACGTTACAAATTGTTGTTCAATACTGTATTGGAACACGCAGGTGCATTTTGATTTGTTCAAAAGGACATGTATGATCGAGGTGGTGAGTCGAATAGTTGAAACTAAAGAAACGTTTTTTTTTTTACTTTTAGACTCCACCGACAGAGTTCGCGAAATCGAAGTGACAGGTCGGTAGGTCGATAAGGAAGAAATCATGGGGACAAGATCGCATTGCATTTGGATCTTTAGACTTGCTGCTATTTTTCTTCTATGCATCAGCCAATGATCTTCGCCGGCACTAGAGAAGTTTCAAGAATGTCTTTGAACGCGGGTGCCAATAAATGGGCCTCCAGGGCCGTGGTGGTACTGCAGTTGGCCGCCTGGAGCGCGGTCGGCGTTGTACTACTTCAGAAGGGCGTGAGTTCTTTGCAGAAAGTTCAGGAGCCGAAAAACAGTACCCTCGAGGTAACTGGAGATTATTTGTAATTGGAGTTAATTATATTTTTGTAAGAATTAATCGGAGGTTCTTGTTCTTCATTTTTGTGCAGAGCAATGCGACGGCCATGGACATTTTTAAAATGGTCCAATTGCAAGAGGATGACGATCAGCTTGCTGTGATACCAATTGCGGAGAGCGATAACACGCGAGGTTCTGGAAATTTTGAAAAAAATACGAATAGTGATTGGGGACAGAGTTTCGATTCGATGGAAGTTGGGAATATTGAAACGTCTTTGAAAACGAGGGATTCGTCGAAAGAGAGGATCGTGGCGGGAAATTTGAATGTTGGAGATTTCGAGGAGGAGCTGATTAAAAATTTAGGTGTCAAAGTCATGAGAAGTTCCGCGAGGAAAAACTCTAAATTTTTTTCTGACGTTAACGACGAATTCAACAGAAATCTCATAAATTCCGACCAATCTACGTCCGTGCAAAACAGTGAAAATATGTCAAAACAAGATACGCACGAAAATGTAGACAATACAGATAAAAAGAGTTCTGATATTTCACAGAATTCAAATTCCTCCAACAACAATAATAAACCAGTTAAAGTGGATGATGAAATCGTGAAAAATTTCCACCACGAAATAACGAAAAAAATTGAAGAAAATCGTTTGAATTCGCCAGTTATCCCACTCGAGGCGGATGATTTTCAAAATTCGGAAATTGCCGATACTCAAAAATCCTACAAAAATGAAAATCAAGATAGTAATAACGCCGAATCGAATTCTAAAGAAAGTCAACCGGTTGTTTCTGAAACGAGGAAACAAAATTCATCCTGGGAATCAAAAAGGAAGTATCGGGTGACCAAGTTGAGCAGCGGTGGCGCTGCTGCTGCAGTTGCAATGGTGGCCGTTGGTACGGTGATGCTGGTGCTTGGTCCAGTAGTGATTATTTTAAGGGCTCTCGATGAGAGACGTCAGGAACGCAGATTTCTTAAATTGTCTGGACAGGATGATTTGCCGCCGAGTTACGAACAAGCGACGCTCATGGACGAGGCGCCGCGGTACTCGACGCTTTCTTTGAATACAATTTTTGGCCCGCCGCCACCGCCATCGCCAACACCGGCAACGTCTGCCAGAAGTCATGCGGTCTGATCTCAAAGTTCAAAATGCATGGTGCACAGTTCGTATCGTGAATCCTAAAAAACAAAATCCATGGTTCCTTCGATAAGACAAAATTTTTTTTATTCAAATTGTCATAGACGTTAAAAGCGAATGATTCTTTCTATTTGAAAAATCTATGAAAAGTATTAAAAATAAGGAAAATTTTTAATGAACGTCAGTGAATAGTAAGTGAACAAAGTTTAAACTTTAAAAATGACGTGATGCTATTTAATTTTAATTTACGAAATTCCACACGGTGGACTATGATGACCTTTATAAACTGCCAATATTTTCATTGGGTCAATTAACTAGTTGCGGGTCAATGAGGAACACAGTTGCATGTAATTCAAGGAGAGTTTTCGAGTATACCCAAGAACTGATATAACGGGTGTACCATTTATTATTTTTCTCTCAAGTGAAATAAATAATTCATTATCTCAGACCCAGTCGGCAAATAATATTTTTCTGATATTCAACACAGATATCCTAGAGTAGAAGTTTAAACTTCACACTGTTATAAAGCCGTTGACTATCTTCTCTCGTAATTATTATCAATTGACCGTTTAATTGACCTCGACACTTTGCCGAATCAAGTGAGGCCACCCTTTATATCCGGTAATCGAATAATTATCGCATAGAATGCATTGAAATATGACTGCAATCTTTACAAAAAGGACTTGAGTCCGTCCATATAGTTTTAAATAAATAAAGTTGTTCTTTTGACTCATACATTACATAGTTATTGTTTTCTCGTATTCGTTATTGCTTTTGCGTTCGTGTATGCTACGTCACTTCCGTTGGATTCGAGTCGAGAATTACAAAATAGAACGGGTGACTATATTTATTTTAGCCGGTGCATCATCTCAGCCATTTATCTAAATATAATAGCAGCCACGTGCAATGATTTCATTCTTGCATTTTTTTTTATACTCGCTCTTTCGTCTCCATTGATGAAATCAAGAATCTTGAGTATATTATCGTTACTGTTGATTTTATTTTCATTTATTTGACTCTGTCCGAAATTCTCTCATAAAATTTTATTCTGTTTTCTAAAACAATCCTATTTAAGTATTTTTAACATCTTTATGCTTTGCGGCTATAAACACATTTCTAACGATATTTCAACGATTCTTGGATTCTTAATGGACACCGACTATTCTCTAAAAATGTCTGATGTAAATAATCGAAATTTTCCAAAAATACAATTTACGAAAATATGTAATATCTAGAGTACACCTAGACTAGTCTGTAATACATATATAGCGACTTTCTATATTTATATAATGAGTTTTCTAGCGAGCCAGGCCAGAGAGAACCTCGAGGAAGTGCATAAATATGTAATATAAAAAGAAGAAAAATCATGCATAGATGATGTACAAAAAAAAACAATAAATAAAATAACAATAAAATTATTGTCCAAAAATTCTTCCACTCAGTCATCAATTTTATGCCTTTTCTAATTCATATTATTATTTCGTGATACTTTCACGCGCGAAGGCAGTTTTTGAAGAAAAATGTAGAAAAATAATGATATCAAAAAAGTGTTAGGCATCAATGACTTTTTTCAGAACAAGCATAAAGAGTAGTTTGGAAAATTTTCAGTAACGTTTTATAACCTCGTTGAAAATTTTCTTGAAGAGTCTTGGAAAAATACCATTGATAGGTCTGTTCAATTCATCGGTGAATTGTATCAATATTTATGTAATAATATCAAGTGGTGACGCTTAATGATTCGGGGCTCATCGAAATATCATTTTGAAAGCGAGCGTGACCTATCGAATTAAATAAATAATTATATTTATCCAGACAACACGTAATGATCAAAATTCATTTTTAAAGCGTCTAATGGCACGGAGTATTGCGAGTAATTGTCTTTAGGACAGATAACTTTTGAATATACGTGTTGTTTGGGTACAGTTTTTTGAAGTCTGTCACTTACCTAAATGCTCTATTTGAGAAAATATTTAGGTTTCTTGTTTTTTCATTTACGATCATTTTATTGTCGCTGTGGGTTGTCAGTTATTCGTCAATAACGGTGAAAATAAAATGGAGTCGTGCTAGTCGTTACGGTCTGATTGAATCGTGGCAGCTACTATTGCAATCAGGTAGGTGTGTTACTTGTTTGCATAAAGTAAATATATAAAACAAAGAAAAATATTGTTGAACGTATCGCTAAAACTTTTTAATTCCTTTTTTTTAAATATGATCGTGCAATTACATTTAATTTGTACAATCTTACTGATGGGAAATGAGGTCGTCTATCTTATAGCAGGAAATTTTGTAAATGCCATTTAAATCACGGGCTAATGTTAGATCATATAATAAGCAGATATGTAGTGACTTATGCACTTGACATTAATAATATGATTTTAATACTTCTTGTCAGAGGAATTCACAGGATTCCTGCACTTGGCACAATTTTTTACACGAGTTTTTTGGGTCTATTATGTAGAAAATTTAAGTGGATGTACGAAGACAGCGACAACGGCGGAACTGAAATAAAATCATCTCGCTCGCCATCTCAATACGCCCTTATCTCGTACATTAATTGTATTGATCTTGGTGACAATTGATTCAGAACTCCCAATTCCGGTAGTTAACGTATCAATAACTTTTTCTCATGTACGGCGGTTCATAAAATATTTGATTTCAAACTCAAGTATAAGAGTTGACGGGTAAAGAGTCTGCAGTCCGTGTCCTGTAGAGCCAGTTGCCTGTACATACTTGGCGCGAGACTCGACTGAGTCTCTTGATGTATTTGGATATGGCCAATACCTTAGAATATCTTGGTGGCGCCATCTGTGTGAGATTATGAAAAGAATAGACTCGGCATCTTATGATGGCATATAGTTATCACGGGAGTTGTTTGTCGCGATACCTGAAGATCAACTGTAACAATAAAAAAGATGCTACATAGATTTTGTGTATGACAGAGTTATATGACGAAATATGTTTATCGTAACAAAAGAAATTGACAGTGAAAATATAAGCAAGCTGTGTCGTACGTGCTTGAGAGAAGATGGTGATAAAATGATTTGTTTGTTTGTTGGACCAGCGGGATCATCTTTGGCTTCTAAACTTCGTTCATTGTCCTGCTTGGAGGTGGATATTTAATTATAATTTTTAACCTCTTTTGACATGTTATTGTATATTTTTATATTTCATTTCTAGGTATGGCAGGGGGATGGATTACCTGAGAAAATGTGTGATCGCTGTGTGACTAGAGCTGAATCTGCACTTCTTTATCGTGAACAATGCAGAGCTGCAGACAGAGCTCTACGCCAGGCTGCATTGAAGGTAAGGATGTGGGGAATGCGAACTGGAAAATGTTGCATCTAGTAATTCTGTTATTTTATCTATTTCATGTATGGAATTTGTCAATGTCGTTGTTAGGTTTCAGGACTCACTTCGTATGCAACTGTGTCAGGTTGCAAACTCTATCAACAAAATCAGGGTTTTGTGCCCCTTCATAATTCTCAAAAGACATTAAAGTGCCTAGAGTGTGGAGCTGTCTTTATGAATTATCAGGAATTATGTGCGCACAATCGACTTCATGGTCCAACTATGCAAAACGGGACACCAGTACAGCATATGCACATTGTTGAATCCCAAAATTCATATTTCAATCTTAGCCATCTGAGTTCACACCTAGAAAGTGATTCTATGCAAAATTCATCTCCACCTGGAACATCCACTTTATCCAGTGGAATGGCAGAAAATGAAGGTGCTAGCAGAGCTGCTTGTGCATTGCATTGTTCCTTGTGCAATCACACTTTTACCAATAGGACACAACTTATAAGTCACAATCTAACGCACAGTGCAGAGAATAACATTGATCTGTCCTGTGACAATGAAAATCCAGAAATTTGTGAGGATTCCAATCAGATTGAAAACCTATCCTATCCAAGAACATCTGTCGCAGAGAATCTTAGCTTCACCGGGAATATAGGCTTGGTTCCAGAAGTACAGAACTCTGAAGATGACGTTGAAAGAAGTCAAGATCGTCGATTAACAGAGGATAGCTATGAGGATGAATTACCTAAAGATGACAATCGTAATAGAAAGCATAAATGTGATCTTTGTGAAAAGACATTTGTCCAAAAATCCAAACTTACTACACACAGGCTATCACACACTGGTCAGCGTCCTTTTAAATGTACAAATTGTGACAAAGCTTACACATCCAAGAGTAAATTAAATGCTCACTTGCGATTACATACAAAAATAAACCTTCATCAATGTAACCTATGCAACAAAACGTTCCCTTATCGTTTCTATCTGGAGGATCACAAGAAGATTCATAAATCGAAATCCGAAGCTGCGCAGGGAGTAAGACATTTTGAGTGTGCGATGTGTGAAAAACGATTTTCCTTAGAAAAAAATTTAAAATCCCATCTGAAGTTACATACTGGAAAAGGTGTGGTGCGCTGTGAAATTTGTGACAAACGATTTAGTCAGAAGTACAGCTTAAACATTCACATGAAATCGCACAAGTTAATCAAGTCTCATAAGTGTGAATTTTGTGAGAAATCCTTCTCGCAAAAGGGCAACCTTGTAGAGCATCTCAGGATTCACACCAGAGTTAAACCATTCAAGTGCGAAATATGTGACAAGTCATTCTCACAAAGTTCTCATCTAAAAAGCCACCGTGTTTCACACGATTCCGAAAGGCTTCATCAGTGCAGACTCTGTGGCAAAAGGTTCAAGTTAGATAGCCATCTTAAACGACATTTACAGTTGCATACTGGAAGCAAAACGTACAAATGCGATGAGTGCAATCAACTATTTGCTCAGGCTTTTAGTTTGAAGAGACACTTAAAGAGACATACGGACTCTCATATCTAATCTGTTGGCTAATTGAATCTAATCCTTAGCACCTGATTATATTACTGAATTCACCTATAAATGGCTTAAAGAACTTATCAAAAGGAGAGATAACGCACGTGTTCAACTAATTTGTGAAGTTATAGGTGAGCCAAGTTTTCGATTTTTATTCTGCTTAGATCTTTGTGAAAAAATAACTGAAATTTGAAACCCTAGTGGGAATATCATTTTTATAAAGATTATAAGACTGTTATTGTCTGCTTCAGCTAAAACGCTGATATTTTTATTGCGAAATTAACAAAGAATTACGACACGATATCAACGTAATTTTCTTATCACCCATGAGAAAAAAGAATTCATAAATAGAATTCAACTCTTGCGATGCAATATCTACACATTTGAAAAAAAACTTGTTCGATTCAAGAACACTTACATTTTTTTGATTTTAGAAGGAAAATGATAATTCGAATGAGCATATTAGTGTCATATAAAAGAATGTATTTATAATTAATTGATGATGCACTTAAATTTATATATATGGATCAATTTATAGATATAATAGTTTTAAGTAGCATTTGCATGCGTGCAGTCTCCTTTCCTCTTACAAGTGTGATCGGGCTTTGATACTTTGTTCTCTTCTGGTTTCTTATTGCCATCTAAATCTTTGTTAAAGTTGTTTTAAGAATATCCAATCCTTCCCTGAGTTGTTCTTCGTTGATAATCAATGGCGGTGATATTCTGATTATTTGACCATGAGCAGGTCTAGAGAGAAGACCTGCATCTCTGAGCTTGAGGCATATATCCCAGCCTTCAGCAAGATCTGCAAATTCAACACAGATAGACACTCATCTTCTAATTCAAAATGTAGCAGCGTTGTTCATCAGATTATTTTTCTTTACTTTATCAAATTATACCTTTATTAACAATCAGGCCATAAAGTAATCCACGACCTCTGACTTCCAAGGCAATATCCTTGGGCAACTTCTCAAGTTCTTCCCTGACTATTTTTCCCAACTTGTTTGCATTTTCGGCTAGTTTCTCTTCTTCAACAATTTTTACAGCCTCCAAGGCTACTCTCTGACCTAGAGGACTACCCCCGAAGGTGCTACCATGTGATCCAGTATCCAGACAGAGCAATATCTGTGGAATATTGATATATACGCTTTAAATTGTCCTAGATAATTTTAACAGTTTTTTGTAAATCTTTAAAATAATTTGACCAATTGATTTACCTCGTCATCCGCAAGAACACCGGACACAGGATACATTCCTCCTGAAAGGGCCTTTCCTAATATGAGAATGTCAGGTCGCTGATTTTCATGATCAACTGCTAAACGCTTTCCAGTTCTCCCCAGACCAGTCTGAACTTCGTCAGCGATCCAGAGGACGTTGTACTTGGTGCACAGGTCCCGGACACCTTTCAAATACCCATCCTGGTAATAGAGAATACAATGTGCAAGTAGAATACATTGAAGAAGTAATTCAGAACTTTTACTTGAAATATCAATTTCTCACAGTCAACGTACCTTTGGAATAACAACACCAGCTTCACCCTGAATAGGCTCCACCATAAATGCACAAATATTCGGATTTTCTTTAAAGTTCTTCTCGAGTGCTTGAAGATCATCATAAGGAATCTTCTCGAAGTTAGGAATATATGGACCAAAGTCCGTATAAGAATTTGGATCAGTGGAAGCAGAAATGGCTGCCAAAGATCGTCCCCAGAAGTTTCTTTGGGCGAATAAAATTGTCGCTTTATTATTAGGAATTTTCTTTACTCTGTAGGCCCATCTTCGCGCCATCTTCAAAGCTGTGTCACCAGCTTCGACACCTGTACCAAGAGGATAATGAGCACTAGGAAGTTACCTGATTGAAAATGGACCAAAGACATTATTATTACTCACCCGTATTCATTGGAAGGAATCTATCCCATCCAAGAAGCTTTGTAAGATATTCAGCGAATTCTCCATGAGGCTCTGTGTAGAAGGCACGCGAGGTATGAGCCAGTTTTCCAGCCTGTTCACGGATGACCTTCACCAAACGTGGATGACAGTGACCCTGATTAACTGTTGCAAATCCTGCCAGGAAGTCCAGGTACCGCTTTCCATCAATATCCCATAGATAAACTCCTTCACCCTTAGAAAGAACTACGGGTAGGGGTTTGAAGTGTCTTCCACCAAAGCGATCATCCCTGTCGATTACTTCCTGGGAACTCAGAAATCTCTTGAGCTCAATCTCCCTGGAGATTGCCAGCATCCTCTGTCTCAGAGACTGCATCCTGTTGTAGTTATTTAATACCTTCTCAGAATGAATATATAAAGTATCTGAAAGTATTAATAATTTAATTAATTTATGGCAGACTTTCTGAACGTTTAAGCATCAAATAATTAGAACAGTATATGTAAAAACGATTTGACACTAACAATTACTTTAAAATAGCTTTTCTCTGCTTTATAGAACCAAGGAGCTTTTTCAAATTCTAACAGTTTATAAATGATACTAAAGAGCAAATGTGAAGGGATAAAAGTCGTCTCAACAATAGTGTTCGACTAATTGGAAATCTCTGAGTGCAACAAGACTGACGTCTTTTATTTATACCATCGTCAGATGAATAAGGTAGGCAAGGTAGGGGGTTCCCTAGTGAGAACAGTTCTCGTTTACTGGATATGTATTTAAAAAAATATTTTTTGTTTCCCTCTTAGTTTGTGCGGGACATGGATTAAGCATTGCGATATTCAACAACAGGGACGACGGAGTCATGCAATGTGCTCAAGACGCGCCACAAACAAATAATATGGGCGAATTTCTATTTGTTGATAAAGAACGATGGGCGCCGTTGGAATCCTCGTTGCATGGCGCCATCCGAGCCAAAGCAAACTTCACTGGCAAACAATAAACAGACAGTAAACAGCGATTATCGTCGTTCTTGTCTTTCGCAGTGCAATTCAGTATCGTGATTCTTCTTACTCATTGAGCATCCTGAGCAGCATCAGCCTCCAGCATCTTTTGGAAGTTACAAGTTTAAGATGTCAGAATGGAAGACTTCAATTTTTTATCAAAACCTTCTGTATTCACATGAGTTTTATCGGATATTTCTTTCCGTCGGATGATTCTTTTATTGTTTTGTTTAAACAACAATGTGGTACAGATAAACATGTAGATATATGGAAATTTTATTAGTGTCATTGTACCGGCGCCACGCCCCTGATTAGTCTCGTGCGACGCCCGGCGTCTCCATACTCTCGCCCCTCCATCTGCCCCATGAGATATTTCCCATGTTTCTCCTAATTTTAGAGATTGCTATTATATCTTAAATGGTGTCGCATTTAGTAAATGAACGTAGGTCGTGCTCGACGCGATAAAACTTGCTTTTTCATTTGTTGTTTATTGTTTTTTTAAATCTTGACTATCCTCTTCAATTACGTAATCTATGTGTCAGTAGCCTTTCTGGATGATGCCAATGAAAATGTACACTCGGTGAATGGTAGAGGATTCATTCATAGAATACAATGTAAGAATGAGTTTTATTTAAAAAATAGAAACAAAACAAAGATTTATATTTGAATTATCAGTATCTTCATTTCTGATAGCTTAGGATGACTTTGGAAATGATTTCCACGCTTTCAAGAATCTGACTCTCAGTGATGACCAATGGCGGTGCTAATCTGATGATGTGACCATGTGTCGGTTTTGCCAGGAGGCCATGGTCTCGTAATTTCAAGCATATTTCCATGGCGTCGATTTCCTTGTTGATGACTATGGCGTTAAGAAGACCCTTTCCACGTACAAGAGTGACCACGGATTTTGGTAGCTTCCGGAGCCCCTCCCTTAAGACGTTTCCAAGCTTGTAGGAATTGTCCGCGAGTTTCTCCTCCTCCAGGACCTTCAGGGCTTCTAGGGCTACTTTACATCCTAGAGGATTTCCACCGTAGGTCGAACCATGTTCACCAGGTCCTATGACCAGCATTACGGGATCGTTGGCCAGTACACCGGATACTGGGTAGAAGCCACCGGAAAGGGCTTTACCCAGAATTAACAAGTCCGGAAGTACATCTTCGTAGTCGACGGCTAAACGTTTTCCTGTCCTGGCTAACCCTGTCTGCACTTCGTCAGCTATCCAGAGAACATTGTGCTTCGTACAGAGTTCACGGACGCTCTTCAGGTACCCATCCTGAATATTTGAAAATACTTTGATTAATTTATTCATGGTTTATATAAATTTTCTTTTATTACCTTAGGCACAACTACTCCAGCTTCTCCTTGGATTGGCTCTACCATAAAAGCACAGACGTTTGGATCAGAGATGGCCTTCTCAAGAGCGTCCAAGTCGTCATAAGGAACGATGCCGAATCCAGGCATATAAGGTCCAAATCCTGAGTAACTGGATGGATCGGTACTAGAAGACACAGCGCTCATAGTTCTGCCCCAAAAGTTTCCTTCTGCGAAGATGATCTTGGCATTGTTGTCAGCAATACCCTTTGTCTTATAACCCCATCTCCTGGCGAGTTTGCATGCTGTTTCACCGCCCTCCACACCAGTGTTCATTGGTAACCATTTGTCATATCTTGAAGAAAATAATGTTCAATCAAAAATCACTAAATTGCCACATATTTATCAGGTAGTGTTGCCGTCCATTAAAGAAGCAAACATAAGTGAATTAATATAATTAAATAGTACCAACCCGAACAGCTTGGTAACGTATTCCTCAAATTCCCCAAGAACATCAGAATAAAACGCCCTGGACGTCAGGGTAAGTACTTTAGCTTGATCCACGAGGGCTTTGTAGATCCTAGGATGACAGTGACCCTGGTTCACTGCTGAATACGCACTCAGAAAATCGTAATATCTCCTACCCTCAACGTCCCACATGAAAACTCCTTCAGCCTTTGTCAAAGCTACTGGCAAAGGATGATAATTATGCGCTCCATATTTCGCTTCGCGGTCGAACACCTCCTGGGAGCTGATACTCCGGACAGACTGTAATTGATGCTGGGTCTTCTTGGATATATGAGTTTTCAAGGACCTCAAGGCCATTCTGGCTAAGGGGCCCATTGCTAAAAAATCGATTCAAAGTAAAAAAAAAATTACTTCCGCTTGTCTAACAATTCTTCGAATCAAACAATCTTTAGGCGGTTCACGTTAAACATCAAAGTGCTGTAATCCACGGTTCTTTTATCAGTTAATAGTTTTAAATCATTAGAAAAATTCTCTGAATCTTTATCGTACTTGTAGTACCGGTTTTGATTAAGAATTAGAAAGTTTCTTACTCTCGCGCTATAAGACTTTTAATACAATATACGTACTTCAATATAAAGTTGTTAAGAACGCCAAACGTGACGCTCAAGATACTCGTGTGATCGACAAAACCGAACTGACCGGCACACCAGGGCCACTTAAGATTTTATTAACTTTATTATTAGCAAAGCTGTATTTCTTGCGTCATTGTGATATCCCAAGCTAACTAAATTCTTCTGCACTCGTGCCACCAACGAAAGGAAGAGATAACGTGACTGACGACTGTACAAGTTACTTGAAAATAAAGAATTATCATATAGACCCATATAACTATATTAATAGGCAATCATTGTAAATCAGTGGAGATCATCATCAGCTTCGTGATACGACGAGTATGGCAACAGTGCAATGTTCTCCGTGTAGAGTCGGTGAAGAACGTGATAAGGTTGCATGCCGCTTACATGTAATCATTTTGCATCTGATAATGAAAGTTACAGATAGTCTTCTTTAATTATTGACACTTTTCGAGAATCCTGCAATAAAAATAATATAATGTTTATTATCTTGTGATTATAATTTTTAGGAATTTTGTTTCAGACACTTTGAACGTTAAATTGTTACCATTTTTTTTCTGTTCATAAAACTTGTTTCTCAGAAGTGTTACAGAGCAGCGGGTGATCCAATTATTGATTATTTATATGGATTTTCTTATCAATACCTTTTAACCCAGAGACTCTTTATCTGCGAGATAAGACGGTATGCTATGTATTGCAATAAATCATCGTACATTGTAAATTTGTTCTGCAATCTTCCTTGAACTTCGAAACTGTACTGACTAGTCAAACATTGTCCCCTAGTGTCTTTGGATTACACAATAATTATCATGCTTGGCTAATTAACAAGACGTTTCTTAAGAAATTATAATTTACTTTAACTGATAATATTGAACGTGTATATTAATTTGAATATTTTTTAATTGAATGTATGTTAATCTCATGTCATTTGTATTGAATGTTCTTTTGGGCTAGTTATCATCTTATTCACCCTTTTAAGCAGACTTCGAATTCATAGTGGATAAGCTTCATCGATAAAACTTTATAGTTTATAGAAATCATGTTATAAATAATTTTAATGATAAGGGGAATAAGGAATTTTCATTCTTTTATAATGTTTTGCTTGTTTTTTATATTGGGAATTAAGTATACCCGTGGCGCCTCCAGTAGGATGATACAAAAAATACTACATTAGGCGGTTTGAATTGTTTTCATGTTTCGCTTACGGTTACGATTTTTGTAAGTGTTGCGCTCCGTTAGCACGGTTGATTTCTGACTGAAAGTACATTCCATTTAATTTTAAGAATTTTGTACAAATAATGGAGGAAATGGATTATGATGCAATTCGCCAGAAAAACATTGCTGAAAGGAATGCCATTGTGAGTTTTGATTTCGAGTAACTTAACCACATATATTTTATTTGAGAATTAGAAATACACCAAGTATATTTTCTTATTATTTGTTGACTTGATTTCAATGTATTTTAACAATTATATTACAGTTTCAAGATTTTTTCAAAGAATTGAAACAGGAGACGTCTGTGATAAAGGAAAAAAGTTCACCTTTGAAGACTAGGAGACGTACAGAAGATAAAGAAAATATTACATCTCGTAAACGACGCCGTAACACTGATGGGAATTTTGGTATTAAAGGTATTCACATAGAAGTCCGGCGGAGGTATAATACTCGTAGTAGATTAAAGGAGCGTAAAGAGTCTCTGGATGAACAAGATTCCAATGATGATGAAGAGCCTAGTAACGATGGTCCTAAGCTCAAAGTGTTATTTCCATGGGCTAAGCCTTTTGAAAGAACTATTGACCTTATGAGAACTGATGTGATTTTTGACGAAGAGGAGGAGGATCCATTCGACGAATATCCCTTAAAACGAAGAAAAGTTCTACAGCACGTGAATAAGTCTGTATATGATCCAAATAATATACCTTCTCCCGATGAAATTACTCAGGAAATGCTGGATAATATTGCTGAAAAGAGTTCTGGCAAAACGTACGATAAAGCTGAAGGGACTAGTTGCCATCAGTGCAGACAGAAAACAATTGATACCAAAACAGTATGTAGATCAGGAGAATGTATTGGAGTTCGTGGACAATTTTGTGGACCTTGCCTACGTGGAAGATATGGCGAGAGTGCTTTGGAGGCTTTGAAAGATCCTGTAAGTTATTTAAATAATTTTCCCTGCGCAGTATTATTATTATAAGATATTCAACTATCTTTCGTTACATACAGGATTGGGCATGTCCGCCATGTCGTGGATTGTGCAACTGTAGTATATGTAGAACCAGAAATGGACAGCGGCCCACTGGTATTCTTGCACCAATTGTACAAGAAGAAGGATATTCGTCTGTCATGGATTATTTACAAGTTGTAGACAATTAAGCACCTATATTACGATCAAATCTTTAATATTTCAAGCATATTTTTGTAGGTCAGACTTTTGCCAGTACCCTCTTAGAATTAATGAAAAAGCAGGACTTCATAGGATAAATTATTCAACGACAAATACCATTTTTTATGATAAATTTGAAAATTGATATATCTTTTATAACAGTCCCTTGTTCATATTTGGGCAAATTGTAAACAATCATTACTTGAAATAATATTTTCGTTTGTAGTATTTTTACAAGAAAACATGAACAATTATATAAACGAAGTGTTATTTTATTGCAATAATTGCGTAACATCTCGGAGAGAGCAGTGGATCGAATAATCGAAACAAGCCGACTTTCGAACATCTTTTACTTCTCTCGAGGTATATTATTCTGTCCAGCAGAAGTGCAGCTTCCACGACAGAGCCAAGATGTACTCTGAGCATTTGAAAGACTTGAATCTTCCATTCCAAATTTGCATGTTCTTCGTAGATTTCTTGGAGGGCCTCAACAGATGGAATCTGAAATTTTTCGTTCTAATGAACCTCTTCCTAGACTATTTAGCCGTTTTTTTTTCCTTACATTTACATATATTTTTTACCTTTATCCCTCGTTTTTCACAAATCTCCATAACCCATCTCGCATATTTTTCAAAATTATCATCCGGTGCACCTCTCCCTATTTTTACATCTCGAAGTTCTATAAAAGAGATTTTTTAAAGATACTTGTTACTACTGTCTTATTATAAAATTCTTTTATATTTATTGTACCCATAGATTCTAGGAGCACTTGCAGGATTGCTCTGTAAAAGAGCGACGATGACAATGGCTTATCCTTTTTTGAAAGTCTTTCAACTGACTGTTGTGCCAGCATTCTGGCATTTTTTGAAAAATGACATCCCTCTGTTAGAGATTCTTCGGTCAAATGATAGCAGCAAGAAACTATGCAAAGTTTCTTTATGGAATCAGATGCCAAAAAAGCTTTAATGGTGGAATGAGCCAAGGAACCGCAAGTATGCAGTCCTGTTAGAATAAGATTTCCTGGTGGATCATAGCTGGGATAATGCATTTTTACTAATCTTTCAAAATTAGTTTTATCGTCTATATGTTCGACAGTATAGTGCACCTGAAATATTAAAGATAATTAAGGTTTTCTTTTTAGTAATTTAAAAAAAAAATGCTAAATATCAAGAATCTTTGTACCGGGATATTTCGTTGTGTTTTCTTTTTAATTAATTCCTGTCTGCGAATTGCACCTTTGTGATTCACACTCGAGGAGTCTATTGCAAGAACTTGAATTCCAAAATTCTCTGATAAATGCATCGACAAATATCCTTTTCCAGCTCCTGCATCGATTACAATGTCAGAATTTGAATATGAAAGCTTTGACACTAGTTTGGCCATCACGTCAACTTCATGGCATTTTTTGTTCTTCATGAAATTAAGCTTTGTCTGTTTTAATTGATTCTCTGGCTGTACGTTACACGCATTACTGGACGAAAATCTTGACAGGTCTTTAAGCTCATAAATGAAAGGACAACCATCCAGAGAAAGGAGTTTTGTAGATTTAAAAAATTCATTCAATTTGGAGTCTCCTTCAATATCAATTTTAGTTCCAAATTTATTATCAGGACCATGATTTTCAAGTTCAAGCCTCAGTGAATCTGGTAAGCATGATTCCCATAAATTCTGTGTTATGAAATCAACTAAGTGACAATCAACTAACGCTTTATATGTCTGAATAAAATTAAGGGCTTTTGAAAAGTGCTCTTCGTATGTAGTCATAATTGTAGACTGTTCTTTTAATATATAATCTTTTAAAAATCAAGCTGATCAGCTTCAGGATACAAGGGATTAATTTTGGCCAATGAGCAAAATTTGGTGTATCCAAATTTTATGTCGTCTAATGTTTTTAAAATGTCTACAGTGTCATCATTGATTATCGGAAAGCTCTCAATATCTTTTCTGAGTTTCTCTGCAAGCTTAGTAGCTTTTTCACTCAGAGACTCCGTTTTCAAATAGTACTCCAAAACTCCACTATAGAATCCAAGCTGTGCTGCGAGTAAACTTGCTCTATGATAACCAAGATGATATCCTTCGTGAGGTTGAGCTTGACCAAGTTTAAAACCTTCTTCGTAGCCTGATCTCTCAGCTATTTCCTCCCCAAGTAACAAATTGTCAAAGGCTTCATTTATGTCTTGATTTTCCGTAGACTTAGACATTGTTAAGCATCTGAAAGCAAAATCGTTTGAGAAATTATTTAAAATATTCAAGCATTATAGCTTTAAAAGCTTCCCAGGCCTACCAATAGTTCCCAAGGGTAGGATAAGAGCTTCTTTTTATCAAACCTTTCATGCGTGTTCAAAAGACTATGCTTTATACAATTTTATTTTAATATCATAGAAAACATTCGGTTCTTTACCACTTCTACGAATACTTGCGAATGCATCATGCTAAGGATAATTTATTATGGTACTCGTGGCTGTTCGGGTAACTTCGGATAGCTTCGGTAGCATCGAAACCGATTGAAAGCATCGAAGATTCTAGCGGAGTAAACGCAGCCAAGTTCAGAATCGTGTGATGTTTGCGGTCGGCTCGGCGTTCTTTCCGTGGCGTTTTTGGACGGTTTCTCAGTGGAAAAAGCCGTGAAAATCATGCTTGCATTGGGCCCCAAGAAGGACGGCGGTCCAAACGTCAAGTTCTTCGAATCCGCTGAAATTCTCGCGCAGCTTGACCCAGTCAAACAGTGGCTACTCAAAAACTGCAAGAAGGTTTGTCCATCTACAAACCGGCGTCCAAACCCAAACGCCAACGACACATTCCTTAATCCGATTATTCTATTCTTAATTCTCTTTCAATTGTAATATTGTATACAGTTTCTGCGTTCAGGTCGTTTTATTTATTATTCAAGATTCATACGTTTGGTTTGGTGTAGCTCTGACTATTGTTTTTGAAAATGTTTTATTGAGTCAGGGCAGGCAATTATTTGGCAATATAAGGCTTCTTTAGAAACATTTTAATTATATGTATGCGTTTCTTGTTTTAGTATGTTCAAACGGATCCACCTACTAACAAGAGTTTGGCAACTCTGGTCGTACAGCTTCTGCAATTCCAAGAAGACAATCTTGGCAAAAATGTTTCTAAACCACCTATGACAAGATTACCTGTGCGTTGATTTCATTTTAGAGAGTCTAGTCAATGCTTTCATTTTTGTTTCAATTTACTAGACAGATTTTTCTTACAGATGAAATGTTTTTTGGATTTTAAACCTGGAGGTGGATTATGTCAGATCTTATCGACAGCATTTCGCTTCAAACAAGAGCAGGGATGGCGGCGATTCGATTTTCAGGTTGGCAAGGTAATTTTTAATTTATGCCCTGCATAGAGATGATTCATGCAGAGTAATGTGTTTTTTCACAGGATACTGATGGATTTTGGCTGATCCATAATCCGAGTATTAAATAATTCATTTAGAATATGTAGAATGTGTATCGTTGCTTTATGTTACATTTCTTCATATACTTGTCTAATACAAATTATATCTTTTTTAGTCTGGATCTCGCATGGATCGTGCGATTGAAATGTTAATGGCTGCCGAGCGTGCTCTAGTGCAAAATCGTTGTTTCAATGTACCTTCTGTATTCGTACGACCTGACGTGGACAAGGCTACAGCAACTAAAGTAAAGGAAGCTGTACGTCGCCATCAAGGAACAGTAGTAGAGGAGGAAGCTGACGCTACACACATAATATATCCTCATGTGGATCCGTTAGAAGAAGAATATGCAAGACCTTGTATGCGTCGGGAACGTTCAATTTTGTTACACTGGTACTACTTCCCAGATAGTTATGATTCGTGGACCACATTAGATCTTCCTTGGGATTATCCAGAAGGCAGTACAGGCACTAACAGTACAAAGTATGTATTTGACATCCTGACACCGCAGTTTAATAGCAAAAACTATATCTAATGGAGTTATATGAACTGTTTAAAGATCAACATACAAAGTCTCTGCTACCTGGGCGCTTGATCTAGAGCAATATAATGAGTGGATGAATGAAGAAGACTACGAAGTGGACGATAGCGGTCAAAAAAAGGTCCATAAGTACAGACTCTCTGTGGAAGATCTTATGGCACAGCCTCCACATCCTCCACCTTCATCATCAGCAAAGAAGCAGAAGAGAAAACGTTCTCCTAGCCCTCCACCAAAGCTAGGAAAACGTAAAAGGTGAGAGGAACCTCATCCTCGCGTGTCATAACCTAAAAAATCTTAGTAATGACTTATTGTGTTCGTTACGTAGCGGCCGTGGACCTGCTAGTATCCAGGGCGCTTCGTCGTCCTCCTCTACGGCTGCTCCTAAAAAATCTCGTGGCGGCGGTGAAGAAGAAGAAGATCTGACACAAGGAATGGAGGATCCCCCCGCAGAACCAAGGATAGTCGAAGTTGTCGCCGCACCTGCGAACCCTCCGGTTACCGGGCAAGGTAGTGGAACAACTGGTGGTAGTGGTTTGATAACTACTGGAAATAAAAAGCAAGACAGTGAACTGCAACCTTTGAAATCCGGGAATATGGCTGACCTGGACGAACCTGCAGAAGGTATGTATTCATTGCAAGGAGAGTTTATTTTATTTTCACTTTCTGTAAGAAACTCATATCATTGAAACTATTTGTCCCTAGGCGACAAGACCAGCGCTCAGAGCAGTCAGGATCGTGAGGAAAGGGATACGAGTAAGGAACGTGGGGAAAGTGGTAAAGGTGATGAACCAGAAGATAATGTTACAGAGCAAACTCATCACATTGTAGTGCCAAGTTATTCAGCTTGGTTCGATTATAATTCCATACACACCATTGAAAAACGCGCACTCTCGGAATTCTTCAATGGAAAGAATAAATCGAAGACACCTGAGATCTACCTGGCTTACAGGAATTTTATGATAGACACGTATCGCCTCAATCCTACTGAGTACATAACCTCTACGGCATGTCGGCGAAATTTGGCTGGGGATGTTTGCGCTATAATGCGAGTACACGCCTTCCTTGAGCAGTGGGGATTGATTAATTATCAAGTGGACGCGGAATCGAGACCAACGCCTATGGGACCGCCACCTACATCGCACTTCCATGTCCTATCCGATACACCATCTGGATTGGCACCAGTCAATCCAAATCCACCAAAAACGCCACAACCTTCTGCTGCCAAAACACTTCTAGACTTGGAGAAAAAGCCGATTGTTCCTGGCTCCCTAGTTCCAGAGGAAAAGAATGCATCCATGGCTAACTTTGGTATCAAGATTGATCAGTACTCCAGGAAGCCTGCAGTCCTCAAGAACAAACAGGCTGCAGGTGCTACTAGAGATTGGACGGAGCAGGAAACACTTCTTCTTCTGGAAGGATTGGAGTTGCACAAAGATGACTGGAATAAAGTCTGTGAGCACGTAGGGTCTAGAACACAGGATGAGTGTATCTTACACTTCCTTAGACTGCCTATCGAGGATCCTTATTTAGAAGAAGGTGGTCCAGAAGGTCTAGGGCCACTCGCATACCAACCTGTACCCTTCTCCAAAGCTGGTAACCCCGTTATGAGCACTGTAGCGTTTTTGGCTTCTGTTGTGGACCCAAGGGTAGCTGCTAGTGCTGCTAAAGCTGCCATGGAAGAATTTGCAGCGATCAAGGATCAAGTGCCCGCGGCTTTGTTAGATCAGCATTTGAGAAACGTTCAAGCTAGTGCTAATTCTGATGGTAAGTTTAAGAATCTATACAGTGCTTTTGAAAACTTTAAGAAAATCCTGAACGCCATTTTTTTTAAAGGTAAATTCGACCCAGCGGCAGGCTTAGCACAGTCTGGTATAGCAGGAACAGGTCCACCGGAACCTCCAGATGACTCCACAGCGACCTCTACTACTGGAGCAGCACCTTCTACAGCACAAACCTCACCACACTCGACGTCAGCTGCTGAAAGTAAGAAGGATGAACAGCCAGACAAGCCTAAGGAAGGTACCGAGGCGGGACAAGTTCAGGCTCCGAAGAAGGAAGAAACTGCAGAAGGTGAAAGGGAACAGCCGGAGAAGATGGAAGTCGACTCCAAGGAAACCGAGGAGGATACAAAAAGCAAAGTAGACAGCGAAGATGCCGATGCAAAGGAAAAGAAAGAAAAGGTTAGTTTATCCCCGAATACATTTCTCACTGTGCCTCGCTATTATAGCCTTGTTCCATTAATAAATTATAAATCCTCCAGGTCGTTCGAGATGCACAACTCCAGTCGGCAGCGGCAGCAGCGCTCGCAGCAGCAGCAGTGAAGGCAAAGCACTTGGCAGCTGTCGAGGAACGTAAAATAAAATCCTTAGTCGCCCTCTTGGTGGAGACGCAGATGAAAAAGTTAGAGATCAAGCTACGCCACTTCGAGGAACTCGAGACGACGATGGAACGCGAACGCGAGGGTCTGGAGTATCAACGTCAGCAATTAATAACTGAGCGCCAGCAATTTCACCTGGAGCAATTAAAAGCTGCCGAATTCCGTGCGAGACAACAGGCTCACCAACGACTGGCACAGGAACAACAGCAGCAACAGCAACAGCAGAGCCAACATCCACCCTGGCAAGCAGGTAGTCAGGCACAACAACAACAACAACCACCAAGTCCCCAAGCACAGGCCCAACAACCGCCTCCCCACACTCCTCCACAACAGGCGTAACCAGAATGATAATTTCTGATTTCTGATAATGGTGCCCTAATCGGACACAGTGCTGGATAAATTGACCAGGTATATGGTGAGCAATGGCTGCACGGCCAATTCATTTCATGTTTCATTCTCTTTGTTTCCATTTTGACCAATCAGAGTTTGCGGCAGTCAATGAACCCAGATTACTCGTCAAAGGGTTGGGACAAGAAGTGTTTAGCAAAGAGATCATGATAAGGTTTCCCGCGAGAATTGACTGTGCAATCGATGTTTTTTTTTTATTGTTTCGGGGTTGATTATAAGATTTTATATCAAGATGGCCGCTACAGCCGTTGAAAACCTGACTAACGTGTTCCGCTTTGGCACGAGCTGTATTATTCCAGTTACTCCTAGGGCTTGTCTATCGTTGTAAATGGGATAGTTGAGTAATAAACGATAATTAAAATTCTGACCCCCGTTTCGACGACCCAGACTTCACAACAATTGTACTTGCATTGTAAACTCGTCATTTCTGTAATCGACTCGTGTACAATACACTGCTATGTCTACAAAAATTGGGTGCGAGTTGATTGTTACAATTATTTCTGTCATTTAAATTTCTACAAAGCATCATTGTGTATAAGCTCTATCACCAGGTCCGTCATCAGTTTGGCACACTTTGCTCCGCCTAGCGGCGGTGCCCATTTTGCATGACCCTCTTCCTTGTCGACCTCAGCATCCTCATACAGATCTGGGGCCTCATCACTTGCACATGTGCTGATTGGTAAAACGTCCAGGGCGAGACCTACACCAAAGCGTCCGCATCTTCTCATTTCCTGGGTCAGACTAGAACGAGAGTTGATTAACCAAGTGAAAGAGCTCGTTAGTGTACTTTATAAATAGAACTGTTACTCACTATTCCCACATAATTGAAGCGTTCCTGGTTGTGTTTGGATTCAACGTCTGCAGACACAGCATCAAATGACAGTGATAATGGCGCAGCAGCTGCGTCATATGTACACGTCTAACGTCACCACTGGTGCAGCAATAAAGAAGATTCACCAAGTCAAGAGCAAGGGAGCCAACTCTAGTCAGTTGGAAGTCAACCAGGTACACTGGCTAAAATGTCAAAGTTAAAAAAATGTTCAGATGCATTGTCCGGATTCTACTTACTTCTGCTTCATCAGTGGATTCATCCTTGAAGAGAATATTATTCGTCCAGCAATCACCGTGACAGAAGACAGTCAGTGGGCCCTTCGACGCAGCTAGTTGACTCATCGTCCTGAAGAAGACGTCCTCGTGCAGAAAGGCACGTAATTTACCCATTATCTCTTCTCGTCGATGCTCCATCTTAACCGGCAATGTCTTGGACACCATCGCTATGGCATTGTTAGTAGCCACTCTGTAATACTGTCTGTACCAATCCTCATTCTCTTCGCGAAAAAGAGCCTCTTTCACGCCCTGACCGTCGTCACCGGTGGTGAGCCTCTCGAATTGTTCAGGTCTTTTGAAAGAAAGAATGAAGATCAATAATTTCATATTACAAAGATTGTCCAATCTCACACTGTATACTGGATTCTTGCCTTAGATCATGAAGAGTCAAACTCAGAGCGTGAAAACCTGCTAGCGCCTTGAGTACCTGCTTCAGACTTTCAACCTGGAGACCTTGTGTGCGGTCAGCCATCTTGAAACCTCTCTCTCGTAGGTCCTCCATAGCAATAATATCTTCTCTGGCTATGTACACCTTGGCTACTCCACCAAAGACACGCTTTCCATCGGACTGTAGCTCATCCAGGGCTGGCCAAACTTTTGTATAGAAGACAACTTCGTTTTTGAACAGTGCTTCACTCTTGAAAGCTTCTCGGTGCTCTCTGGACTGCGGTAAAGCCTTGTAGATGATGGCTCGTTCCCAGGGTACCTTTTCACCAGTTCTCAACGTCTTCAAACCCTTTACACTCACTCGATATAATATCGACGTGTAGTTGTCACCTCTTCCGGAACCAGGCTCTTCCTCCAGATCAGTAATCTCCACGTCGACCTCATCCTTATCAAGTAACTCCTGGGCGGAATCCAGAGTAAGCCGTACGGTACCCATCGCTCCTACCAGCGCAACGACACGGATTGCACTGATTGACAGTCTGAAAATGATTATCTATCACTCCCTTTACTACGGCACTTGCAGCTCCCCGAGTAGTCAACTATGCAGCTGTGACGTTGTGCCAAAGCAATGCAGGAAATGAGTATTTGAGCGAGGAGGGTTCGCAGCTTCCCACAGTTCTTCTGTTTAATTCACTAACTATTCAGTGACCAACTCAAGGGACAAGGACATTGATATGTAACTTCACGTTACACTGATTATGATGTTAATCCAATCGTGGTTACGTGAAGGGTTGAATGAATCATAGTGCATAAAACTACGTCTGAGGTTTAACGTTGAACATTAAATAAGGATCAGATAGAGATGGAACCTGGATAAATTGCTAGCAGTTTTTTATTTGTCGATTTATCATATTTACAGTTATACAAAATCTATATCTAATACTATGGTTTGCACGTGATTAATTGAACTAAAAGATTATTCCTTGTTTACGGATAACTGGATCTTGAGAACCTCTTTTCCCACTAAGCTAACCAGTCTGTCTTCTTGAGATGGCGTGAGCGGTAATGTATTGTACACTTTTCTCGCCATTAGGCTGGCTTCCTGGTGTCCCAATTCTGCGGCATATTGTATTATAGCCTGTAAAAGGAACATTGTGATATAATGATCAGTACTGAGTATGTCGATATATAACATTATAAGATACAATAGTATAATGAACTTACCAAAGCTCCGGAAATATGACCTTGCTCAATGCATGCATTGCACAACTCGTCAATTTGTTCAATATTAGGCGTGCCCATGATAGAGGTTTGATTCTTTGTCAAGAACGAAATAGCTTGCAGCATCCTGTCAAACTGATCCCCGCGTAAGGAAAGAACAGCGACATTGCCCAGCATATCACCGGTCCACTGTAGTTTTCTTATTTTGCTTTCTCGTTGTTTCTGTAACAAATCCACGTTGCAATTATTATCACAATAACGTTGCTGGCAACTGGACAAGGTGTAATTTCATATAATTATGGTAATTTACTTGTACGAAGTCCCACAAAGCCCATGCAGATGCTGCGTATTGTGCGTGTAAAGGTGAATTCGGAGGTGGCCGACAATGTACTCTCATCAGCTCCAAAATATGCGTCACGAGGTTCCGCCTTTCCAGCTGATCAAATATTACCATGTGCGAGAAGAGTTGCGGAAGTAATTCTCTGCCAATTTCCGGTGGGTTACCCTCGACTGCGTGCAAGATACTCGTCATTACAGAAGGCTCAGGAATGTAAATATTTGGCACCAGAGCATGGTAGATCTTCATGAAGTCTTCCAGGGGTTCAGTTTCTACCAATATTGACATGTAATGGCGGAAATAGACGCTTTCCTAAAGAAAAATATATTTATTACAATTGAATTTCAATCTTGATCGAAGACGCTACTTGTGTCTAAATAAGAACTGACCTTGTAGCTGTCTCCGATGAACTTGTAATTGTCTTTTGCAAGAAGGAGTCCGTGTAGACGTTCAGCAACTACTGCGTCGTGAAGATGGTTCTTGGCGACGTCCATAGCAGTCATGAAGAAGAACGTATCCATAGGGTCCTGGATTTTTAATTCTTTGCCTTCAAGCTCTTGAATAATCTCTACTAAGACATTATTTGTGGGACCCTCTAAGGACAGATGATTTTCAAAATTATATCTCGCTACAGAGAAGAATAACTTTTGCAAAATAAAATGTTATTGGGTGTATTACTTTCTTGGCAGAAGATTCTTAGGATATAATAATAAGATGCCAGGGACGGCTCGATGCCAATCGTCGCGAATTCAATGATCAGGGACCTGGCAAGATCCTTGGCAAAGTTCTGTGATAGTGAACTAACAACTTTGAGACTGGCGTTAAGTGTGCCGATATTGGGCTGTACCCCTTGGGCAGCCATATCCGTGAGCACTGTTTGTAAAAGCTCTTTTTTCTCTATAGATCCATCCTTTAGGAATTGGACAGTCTGTATTACGTAGTTATAAGTTTCTGTATTAAGTGGAATCTTCTTATTCTGACATTCCTGGTATAATTCCCAAGCTTTATCCGCCTACGATTTCAAAATTAATTAGATTTGTGATCAAGATCAGTTGATTATTTTCCAAACAATAACAATACCTGCAGAAACTTTGCCAAACCTCGTAAAAGGGTATTGTACGCTGCTGCAGCTGTGGCCTCATCCTGATTCTTCAGGAATGTAAAAAGCTCTTCAACTTCTAGGCAGTTTCTGTGAAATAAATATAAGATGTTGGTTCGAATATCTTTAAAGAACTTGTTCTATAATTACATCGATATGTTCGTACTTCCAAGTATTTTTCACGTCTGACGCAGCCTGTCGGAACCATCTTTCTTCTACAAATTCCTTATTCATGGGATCCTTACTGTTGGTGTAACAGAGCAGTTCCAATAATGCTTGCTTGCTCGTAGTGCTAACTTCGCCTTGTAATAATTTGTAAATGTTAATAGCATCTGTAACCTGTCCGTGTTTTATTACATTTAGAAGTGTATTCTCAGAAACTTGACTTTTGTCTGTATACACTGGTTTGGGTATGAAGCTCTGAAAAATAGATTTTGATGATATTACAGGTCCATGATAGCAGAATAATTTTTATATCAATGTTTATTAACATATTAAACTGTACCTCGATTGGTGGGTCAGCAACTTTATGCTGAAAAACATCACGGTGTTCTTCACGGATCCACAAAGCAGCTTTTCTACCTGCCTCCTGGGCAAGAGCGTACGTACGTTTTGTAATATTTGATTGTGGGATAAAATATGGATCATCGTGGTACTTGTAATGTGGTGCAGTAGGATCCCGAGAGATAGTTGACTCCAATGCCTTATTTAAAAGAAACGTGGATATTAATAATCACGTAATCTCTAAAAGTAATATCTCTACCTTCAAAATGTCAGTAGGTCCTCGTTCAATCCTATGCGGTATCTGAATTTCTTCAGTCGGCTCTGAGCTAGTTGTGGATGTACTGAATGATGACTGTAACCGCATTATTAAGCTTCTGGCTGTACACCTAAATACATTTTTTATAAGCTTTAATGAAAGATCTTAATATCCCAAAAAAAAACTTACTTAATCATAAATCAACTAGATATCTTTTTAACCCTCAATACCAAAATATTCTCATAAATGTGGTCCTCTTTTCTCTAAGCAGCTTCATGACAAGTAATGTATTACATACCTACTTGAAAATCCACCACGTAAGGAATTCATCTTGAACAGTTTTAATTCAAATAATTATAGAAATGTGAAATTCCTCAACTACCACCAAGAGGTTATGCTATAGCGTCAAAAAAGGTAGAGTTAGTACACGCGCTAAAAATGTATGTTCCACAATCTTGCAGTCTCTGTTCAGCCCCTGATCACTGTATATCAGAGAAACATTCGAACATGCCCGGTTGCTCATATACAGGGGTTCAAATTATTATAAATATATCTTTATAATATAGGCAAAACCTTATCAAATAAAAAGATACGAATCTTTGTAAAATGCACGTTATATTAAGCCACATTTCATGAGTCAGACAGTTACACCAAATATTACACATAAATTCACATAATATAAAGGAAAAATAATACAATATTTTCTCAAAGAAATATAAATATAAAAAGTCCAGATAAAAAGATCACAAAATCGGCGAGCCAAAAATCTCCTTCTTGCAAGTGTATATGATCGTAAAGTATGATTTGAATAATATTAAACGTGACCCATAAATTGTTTTATATCCAGTAACCGAAATTGTCGAATAGAATTCAAAGCGAACAGCAGATGCATGCTATTCTCCTCACTGCTAGCCATAAAAATGTATTTTCGCTTGGATTCTCAAACAAGAAATTCCTCTGAGGATAAAACTTAATCACTCGTGCCCAGAAGAGAGTATTGCGAAAAGATGCTATCGGACGATAGCAAATACATTTTAGTATTAATTAAAAAAATTATAGCATGCCATAAGCACATTCGTTCCATAAACGATTCGAGTCAGAGTACCGGATATAATACAACAGACGACACTTTTGAAAGGTACTGTAGAATTTTGAAAAAATTAATATTCTCCCAAGTCCATCAGATTTTCTAATAAAAACACCCTAACTTTCATTTAGACTTTGCAAGTCACCCCAAGGGACCTTTACATGCAGTCTGTCTATGAGAAGGGATTTCAATGCTTAAAACTTGCAATTGATATTAAGATTAGATTTCATATGATTATGCAATTTTTATCAACCCCTTTTTCCTCGTGGACTGTAAGAGAATCGAAGAAATATATGTAACAGTAACGACTATCAATATTCCATAGAGATGTCTGGTACGATGTCGGACTCGCAGGCGACTTCTTCATAGTCTCTTTCAAGACTAGCTAAATCTTCCCTTGCTTCAGTGAATTCACCCTCTTCCATTCCTTCCCCAATGTACCAATGAACAAAGGCACGTTTGTTGTACATGAGATCAAATTTGTGATTAAGCTTTGCCCAAGCTTCCTCAATGGCGGTTGTATTTGAAAGCATCGACACAGCCCTTTGTACCTGACCAAGTAAAGATGAGTAATTTAAGGTAAAAATTTCATTGATTATACCATCCTTCACATTTTATAAAGTTCTTGTACCTTTGCCAAATCACCACCAGGTACCACAGTCGGTGGCTGATAATTGATACCAACTTTAAACCCAGTGGGACACCAGTCGACAAAGCGGATACTGGCTTTGCCTTTCATAGCAGCAATGGCGGCGTTAACGTCCTTAGGCACAACGTCGCCCCTGTACAATAAACAACAGGCCATATATTTGCCTTCGCGAGGATCGCATTTAACCATCTGATTAGCTGGATCGAAACACTCGGACGTGATTTCAGCAACGGACATGCCCTCGTGGAAAGCCTTGTCGACTGAGACAACTGGTGCATATGTTGCCAGCGGAAAGTGTATTCTTGGATAAGGAACAAGGTTAGTTTGGAATTCGGTGAGATCGACATTCAGAGCTCCGTCGAATCTTAACGATGCTGTTATCGAGGAGACTACTTGGCTGATAAGGCGGTTTAGATTGGCGTAAGATGGCCGTTCGATTCCTAGCTTTCTTCTGCAGATGTCATAAATGGCTTCGTTGTCTACCATAAAGGCACAGTCGGAATGGCCGATTGTTGTATGTGTTGTTAGGATTGCATTGTAGGGCTCTACAACAGCTGTAGATACCTGAATATAGTCGATTAACGTTAGTCAGCTGATGATATTTTGAAGTGCAGGAAAAATAGGCTATTGTTTCAGGTCTACCTGGGGTGCTGGGTAAACTGCAAATTCCAGTTTACTTTTCTTTCCATATTCATCGCTGAGCCTTTGCATCAATAACGAAGTAAATCCTGAGCCTGTGCCACCGCCGAATGAATGAAAGACAAAGAAACCTTGAAGTCCTGTACACTGATCGGTCAGTCTTCTCACTCTATCCATTACGGATTCGATGACGTCTCTTCCGATGGTATAGTGACCTCTGGCATAATTATTAGCAGCATCTTCTTTTCCTGTTATCAGCTGCTCTGGATGGTACAGTTGTTTGTATGGACCCGCGCGAACCTCGTCTGTATTTGGGGTAACGAATTATTGTCTGTCTAAGCAGATTCAATTTTATTTCATTGCGTTTACTAACCAACTACCGTTGGCTCCAGGTCCACCATTACTGCTCTTGGGACCATTTTTCCGGAACTGGTTTCATTGAAGAAGGTATTGAAGCAGTCGTTGGTACCGGAAACTTTGTCGGAGGGCATAGTGCCATCTTGTTGAATTCCATGTTCAAGACAGTAAAGTTCCCAACAGGAATTACCCATTTGTACACCAGCTTGGCCGACATGCATGGATATACACTCGCGCTAGAGATGAGAATGATTAGTCCTTCTCAAGATTCGAGGGATTATTAATCTTGAGAGGCTTGGATAATATTACCATTTTGCCTGTATTAGAAGGAATATTCGCCGAATTAATTAGTATTGTCTTATAAGACTCATTGAGGCTGTATACGAAGAAATTTCGAAAAGGAAATACAAATAATTTTGAGGCCGCTTGCGAACTGCTGTAACTGAAAATGTAAGACTTGTGATTTTGTTGATCCTGGTAGCTTGGTAACTGAAAAAAATTGAAAAATCGAGGGCCAAGATTCTTGGAAACACTTCCGGTTTGTTTTTCTTCATTGTTCCAATATCCGGTTGAGCAATTGTCATTTACTTAGTCGAGTATTTATCGATAATCGGTATGTGGTGTTAAGAGAATTTGTATTTTTCAAGGGTGCCGAACAGATATCGCTGGGTGTTTCCTCAAGTGATAAGGCAGTGCACCACCCACTTTTACTTTGGAATTTGACATTTCGCTTGACATTATAATTTGGTTTAATATTTATCGAATCTAAAATGACTACTGTGCCTCCCGTGAAACCCCCACGGGGTGTCAAACACACCAAAGAAACCGTAAGCAGATGCATTTCCTAATTGCATTTTCCTTCCTTCAGAAAACAATGTTAATATTTATCAACACATTGCACTAAGGTTATAAAGACTCCAAGCAAGAATTTGCACCTGATTTATTTATTGAATGAAGCTTATTTCAATAAGAAATGCGACCTTTTCATTTTTTCCATTTTTTTATTGCACTGTTTATGTCGTACACTGTTAATTAACTATATAAGATAGTACTACATGTAAACCATCACTAGAATAAGGAACCCTTATTTCTATACTTGAAATGTATTTATTTGTCATATTTTCGATACCTCATTTTTCAAAATAATTTTATCTTGGAACCTTATGTTTTAGAGTGGTCTATTAATGTCGGTAATCCGAGCACTCTCAGCAAGTGAAACCAATGAGCAACGGGAAGTAGAGAAGGAAAAACTAGAGAAGGAATATAAACGTAGTGATCAGCGTCTAGATGAATTAGTTTCATTACACGATCAAGATCTTACCGAAGTCATGAAGGCAAGTATTGCTGACTGTAACATTTAAAAGATTTTAACATACTGCTATTAGATACTATATTGAAATATGCCTGAGTAGATATTTGGTACCTTGTCCGAAAGGGTGACTGCATCCAGAGAAAAAATCCATGCAGTAAAAGAAAATTTGAATGCCTGTAAGCAGTTGTTGAGATGCAGAAGAGATGAGTTAATGAAACTATGGCTAGAGGGTATAGAGCACAAGCATGTCCTCCAACTTCTTGATGAGATGTATGTCATTGAAATTCAATTTAAAATCTGCCTGATTTGCTAAATAAACATAATATATCTCCAGAGACCAGCTGCGGGACGTTCCCTCGCGTTTAGAGCATTATTTAAACAGAAAGTTGTATTTGCATGCTACGCAACTTCTTGTTTCTTCCATAACCCTGGGTGAAGGACCTTTGGAGGGTGTCGAAGCTCTTAGAGAGGTACGAACTGAATTGGAAACGAAGAAACAGCAACTCCATCTAAAATTACTTGAAGAGTTGAGTAAACACCTGTATATAGAATCCACTAGAGAGATATTGCTCAGGAGACAAGGTTCAGGAAGGGATTTTCAGCGAGGAAACGAATCCCGGAATTCAAGAGGAAACAAAGTTCGAAGAGCTTTATTAGATGTTATGTCAGCATACCCTACGGGACAAGCACCTAGGTGAGTTCAACAAACTCAAAAAACTTAGAAACATCCCTTTCTGATCTTCACGTGAAATTCTCTATATGTTAATCAATTATAATCCGCATGGAATAAATATCCTTTATATTTATAGCAGGCGGACTTCATTGGTCACTCTGTAAGTCGTGTTTCTTATGTAAATAGCATGATATGTGGCGCATAGTTTTTAGTTTTTTCAGTTCGCATCAGCACTGTGTGAATTTTGTACAGGAAATATCCTGAACGAACATTTTATATTTAATATTTTATCCTTACAAATATTTGATTTTTAAATCGGACAGGGGTATGAATAACGTAAACGTAGAGGACTTAAACAATATTGTGGAGGATGAGGATTCTTCTAATCCTGAGGAGAATTCTGAGCACTTCCTTGCAATCATAATCGAGTGCCTTGCATTGCTCAACAAAATACCAGAGGCTGTGGAGGTATCGTAACAGTTTGAATGCCTATAATATTAATGTACATTAAATCCAATCTACAATGAAATTTATTAACAGGCAATAAAAGTACAAATGCAAACAGAGCTATTGAATATAATAGCTCGAACCTCGAAGCAAATAAAGGAATCAGCTGAGCATCAGCCAATCTTACCAAGACCTGTAATTACTGATTCTACTGAAATAAAAGTAACCAGCAATAATGGCACGGGAAGCCAGGCACTACTCTTAGAACTTCTTCAAACTGTCTTTGAACAGTTTAGACTCGTAGCTGCTGCTCATTCAACAGCCTTGCGTAGTTTCTCCTACGTAGTGAAAAAATACAATCTAGATGTACGCCTCTATGAGATGCCTGACGTTTGGAGTAAAGTTCAGGCTGTTGTAAGTTCAACTTAAACTAATGATACATAATCTTAATCACTTTCTATTCACATTATTTATCCACAGCTTCAGTTGCTTCTCACGGAATACCTAGACATCCAGAATATGGTGGATGATCCTTTTCAAACTCCAGCAACGCTCAATGAACCCACTAGCGATATTAACACATTTTTCGCACGTCGTAAACCCCAGAGACAAAAGAACAGTTTACTTTTTAAATTTGACTCTTCGTCCCATCCAATGGCGCTCAATAATTATTTGAAAGAGCACTGTTACAGCAGTTTCACACTGTCGGTAAGTCAGAACTTATAACTCATGCAATGTCCTAATTTTACTGACACACTTTTTCCGTTTCTCTTTTTTTATTTAGAAAAACGGGCAAGCTGCAGGCGATAAGAAATTAGTGTGCGAGCCAGATCCGAAAAACATAACATTCATATTCAGACCCATGATGGAATTTATTGAAGAAATCGAACGAGCTCTGGGCTGCAGTTCTAAGTAAGACATCGGTTCCATTTATAAGAATAATGATATAATTAAATATTCTAAACTAATTTTAATATTCTTATCAGAAATCCTTGTACATTAAACGCCTTTATCGCCGACTACGTGAAGGAGGTTTATCTAGGTAGGCATCACGTCCTGGTGGCTACCACTATAGATGCTGCCACAAAGAGTCCAGAAGCTTGGAGAGCTACAACATCTCCGGAATTAATGAAAGAGATCGGCTTGACAAGACCTTTGCTCCAGGTACAATAAATTAAAAGTAAACTCATAAAATCCTATCTTAACATACAAGTAACGCATGTATTCCTTCAGAGTACTGTGAAGGTAGAACAGTGTTTAGCAGAATTACGATCTCTAATGATAGCACTGCCTCTACAAGGGGAGCATTTCTGCACCCTGGCACTTAACGTGCTGCACAATTACCGTGAAACCTGCCAAGCCGCTTACAGAGGTATAGTACAGCCAGATAGCGAAGATAAGAGAGTCTGTTCTGCAGCGTGGCTCAAGGACGACGACATCAGCAGATTTATAAAGTAAGATTCACCAAGTAGAATATTCAGGTACCCGGACCGAATACCGAAACATGATTATCAACAGGTCACTGCCGAACTGGGCGAATCTCAAAAATGAAAATCATCGTGGTGCAGTCGGTAGAAGATCTATGAGACGTCAGGAGACTCAGGAAGAGGAGAGTCCCGAAGAGGTGCGACAGAGAAATCTCCGGGAAGCAGAGATCCTGGCCAGTAACCTTGGCGAGGGTGGGATAAACTCTCACGAAATCATATCGGACGTCAGTCAACTTCGTTGTCTAGCTCTGCTCCAGGAGAGTATGGAGTGGTTCGCTCTTTCTATACGATCCGTGGTCTTTGAACTGAGACAGGCCAATGCATCTGGTGATAACCAGACGACCTTACCACCAATGCCAGGTTCTCTGGTAGAGTCCCTGCAGCAGGTGGCCGACGAGTTCGATGAGCTCGCCAACACGTGTATCCTGGTTCTCCACTTAGAGGTAAATTAACGTCAAAATTATTAAACAGAGATTCGTAACAGTATTTTCTCCAGGTCAGAGTTCAGTGCTTCCACTACCTCTTACCCCGAGGAGAGTACAGCCACCTCTGTGGTAACGGTAGGGATCCCCAGGAAGCGGATCCAAGAGTCGAGGAACTCAGCAGAGTCCTTCAGCACATCGACGAAGCTTTACAATCTACTCTCCATCCCAAGAAAACAAAGGTAATTTTTCTTTTCCTTTCTTTCTTTCAAGCTTCATTCACGATGCTCACCAGACGTTAAATATCACAGTACATCTTCGAGGGTCTGGGTCATCTCATAGCCAAGATCCTGATAACATCCGCACAATACATAGAGAAAATCGACGAGAGTGGAATCCAGAGGATGTGTCGCAATGTCTTTGCGCTACAGCAGACCCTAACGAACATCACAATGGCGCGCGAGTTAGCCCTAGATTATGCCAGGCAGTATTTCGAGCTTTTTTATCAGACTCCAGAAGAGATTCTCAACGGCGTCCTCGAGAATGGAGCCCAGTTTTCTGAACTGGAATACATGAACGCCTTTCAACTTATCGCCAGAAGTCAGCAGGAGTATACATCGGTTAATAAACACCTTGAAAAGCTATCAGAGATACTTGGTGAGGTTGGCGTAACTGTATAATGTCACAAAGAACGTATTAAACAAAACATATATGTATACTGTAAAACCTGTAAAGTGTAACAAAGCAGTAGTCCCACTCCCCATCACGCAAATCATATTATTTTTCGTATTTCAAATGCCTTGTACGATATACATGCCCAAAGTCACGATTGGCCAAGAAGACAGTAGTGAATCAAATTTCTATACATTAGAGTAGTATATTTATATTTTTTATAGCTGTAAAAATTTAGTTATACCATCAGTCTAGCTGAAAGTTCATTTTCCTGTTGTTTCCCTGAAATAGAAAAAAAAAAAAAATCAAAATCATCGAACGAAATTTCCCAATGAGATTTTTTGATTTTCAATTTTATTAATTTCTTTGCTAATGCAGTAACATAATATGCTCTCAAATTTTTTTAAATAAAGTATAGCGCGTGACTACGACAGTGTTATATAACATTAGTATGGAATGTTACTTTTATTTATCATCTCGCAAACTCTATGTACGTACGAAATAAAAGAACCTTGTTTTATAAAAAAAAAAACAGTATTCCAGTTTACTTATTTCCGTATAAAATCAATCTCCAGCGCTCCGTGTTCTCTATTTACAGTGGCCGATTAATATTACGTTTCCCACTCGAAGTGAGTTTTGCAAATCGTGCGAAACTGATGAGAACTAATATTTGACCTGGCGATAGAACTTACACGTGTAAACGTAGCCGTAGAGTTTTGAAAATTCGACAGAAATATGCGAGCTCTTTGACAGAACTCAATTCAGAATCTCAGCATCCCTTACGTGCTTGCGGTCAGTGATGAAAAATTGTGGATGAATAGAAATTTTTTTTTCATAACTCTTGTGCCACCCAAAGTCGGTATCTTCATTTGATTTCTACCAAGGCCCATTTTAGAACCATATTCAGCCGATAAAATAGCTCCGAATAACAGTGTACGTACCTTGAAAAATTTTCTCCAAATTTTACATACGGATATTTACATATAAGTATACACACGTGTGCCATCCGAGATCTCAGATATAATCGAATCAGTAAAGCAGAACGTAAGAAGCTGTACTACAGGAATAAATACGAAAAAAAGGAATTCGTATTTCTTGCAAATAGGATGAGAAAGAGATCAAGGGTGTACATACATACAGTAATAGATGAATGTGTTGGTGGATGAATCCGTTATTATTTGCGAGTTCATTATTTGTTCGGAAAAGGATCGCAATCCTCTTGAAGATTATTTTCAATACGCGAAGGAATCCATATGTGGACCAAGGGATGAGGCTGGAAAGTGGGACGGTACGTTGGTTATTGTGCAAAAATCTCCATTCTCTTATGTAGCGGTATGTGTAGGGAAGAATGAAAAAAAAAAATGAAGAATGATCAGACGCAAAGAGGGTTATAGAGCGAATCGGTATATTGAAAAGACGGAGGAAAAAATATTTTTTAGAAGGAAGTGAAATGGAAATTAACTGGCTCCAGGGGAGGAAAGTGGCGCTAAAAGACACTAGAAAATTATTTGTCAATTTTAGGTTAGGTCACCCAAGAAAGTACACGGAGAGATGTACTTACTAGTCTCTGGCACATGGTGACACCGATGACAATTTGAATCGGTCATAATTATTTATTAAGGTAAATTTCTTCGCGACTAACCTGATCGGCTTTTCTATTCTTATGGAAACGTATAGAAAAATTTGGTAGACTCTAGAGAAACCTGTGAGATAATATTTTCTCCTGAAGATATATGTTAGCTAGAATCACAGTACGGTTGGAGGGTTGAGGCAGACGAACACAGAGTAACCAGCAAAGGTGGGCGAGGAGGGTTACCACTTTGGATCAGAGAGCAACTCTGCTTGCTGGTATATAAGCCCGTGAGATTCATCTTCTGGCCAGACGTAGGCTCACCCTTGAAGGCCTCCGTTAGGAAGTACTCCAGGGCACCGGCAGCAACCCCAATCAGGTAATTTGAATAATTGTGATAATTAATTTTATTATAATTTTGATCTATGATCTAGTAATATTCTAGGGGATTATATAGATATATTATTTAAAACTGAATTACATATATTCTATATTATTAATAAATTTTTATGTAGCCTTATACACGTAATGTCTGTATGGCGGTATTTTATGTATACTCGTGAAAAGTAGAGATGATTTGTTTTTAGGCATGTGTGAAATCATTTCTTTTTTAATTTTTTAGAGACTAATTGCAGAATCGAGTTGGATTGAGTTTTGGACTGAAGTGTAATTATTTTGCATGTAGATGGGACAGTAATATTTTTGGATGTTCATGGATGTTGGTTTAAAAATTGTGCATGGGTGGTGTTTGTGTTATTTTATGGTTTTAATTGTTTACGCACCTTCACTAAATTTTTATTGTATTTTGCGTTTGCTATAGCATGAACCGAAACGCGAAACAGACTCTGGTTCAGATTTTGATGCTGGTTGCTGTTTTCACCACACTTTTGGAACTTGGTTGTGGTCAGGTTACATTTTCAAATGGATGGAAGCCGGGGAAGCGCTCGTACGGTACCGGAAATTGTCGACTCAGTTCGAAATCCATTGGATCGATTTGTCAGTTGCTCTTGGTAAGTGAACTAATCGAAAGAAAAATATATAATTTGTGGAATAGAAAAGTTTTTATAAAATATTGTAACCCGCGAAGACAGTTTTTGTATTTTTCAAAATAATTCTTATCAGACCGAACTGAAACAACTGGCAGCTTGCGAGGCCCGTGCTGTTCTTCGTTATTTACAACCGGAAGAGGATACCTTGTCAAATCAGCTAATTTCCGGTGGTCGATAAATGGACGATCAGCATATAAAACGTGGATTAAATATTTATCCATATATCGAATAATATTTCGTCTGAAATTAATAAACGAACTGTCAAACAATAAAGATTAGGGATAAATATATACATCACTGAGAATTAAGTTTTAATTTAAAAAATTGTTTTAACTTTTTTGAAATGGATAGGATTGCCGCCTTTTTTCATATCTATCCTTCGTTTTGTCTCTTAATCTTTTTTTCCTTCTTTCTCCTGTCACGGGAGCCAGAACAGGAAAAATGGCGAGTTACACAAATGCTCTTCTACCGAAAGACAAGTCGGACGCCGGCTTTTCCTGAAACTTTAGATTTAGAAAGGGTGGCAGCCGCAGATAAATCCCAGTGCGAGCGAATGCTAATGGAGACATAAAACACGCGGAGACAAACTGACAACTGTGTTTGTTGAAACCGCAATCTGCTTAGCACTCTTTCGCACGCTTTCTTCATACTTCTTTTTTTCACTTTCTTTCTTTCGCACTCGGGCAAAAAGGGTCAATTTCCTAATGGAGCACGGTGCTGTTCAGAAAAAAAATAAGGGACGTCAGAACGCGCGGGAAAGAAATTTTTTGTGAAATTTTCATTGATACGTTTCGATAAGAGACCATTCTTTTCACACAAATATATTTAATGATCCTTTTCTTTTCGTTTCGCCATCTTACGTAGTCGTACGATACCATTTTAAGCTATTTAAAATCTTTTCTCGTATCTTACCGACAATTTCGAAGGTAACTCACGCTTCCTGTTTTTTCATAGAGATTTTACTCACAGGATATTACTCTGTCGGTATGTCAGTACTACTTCTGGAAAATCCCTCCAGATGTCACTCTGTATTCGCATTAAATCGAAAACGTGAAATTTTCTAATTTAACAGAAAGTGTTCAGGTCGATAACTCGATATTGAAAATACAAAAATTAAGAAAATATATTGTTCAAACAAAAAGTAAAATTATTATTAGAAATATTCTGAAACAGATTAGTTTATTTTCATTCTCTAAAGATAAAAATAAATCTCACAAAAATCTGGTGTTAACACTAGAGCCACCATCACCAGTCAACTTCACTGTTTTCAACGAAAATTTGTCCTTAAGAGAAATCTTCGGTGTATCTATTGTTAATATCTTATCTCTTTAGTAATGGCCGAACCCTATGACTATATGGATTCTAATTGTATAAGGAAATAAAATCGAATCCATCTGTCGTCAGCAAAATAAAATGATGTCCCGCATAGTGAACAAAGGACCAGAGGACCCCTGAGTATAACAAGAATATAAATGACAAGGAGAATGGGATATTTCTTCGAATAAAACGATTCGGCCGTTCGACGCACCTGCTCGCGATTGGGAATCGCGTCGGAAGTAGCCTTATTATTCAGGACTGGCGCAGTTTTTCATGCATCTGCAGAGCCGTCATAATGTTCTAACATTCATGGCGGCACCCGCCGAGTCCAGGACCGTAAAATTCATATTTGCCCAAAGTAACGTGAACCTCTCCAGATTCCCAATAGTTAAATGTCTTATAAAAAAAAAAGTTCCAAAAAATCAATCCTTAAAATCATTTAAAAAATTTTTTTCCAAATTAATCTCCACAAAAATCAACGAGACTTTTTAATATGTTCTTCGCGAGCCATGAAAAGAATTCTTTATCACAAATTTATGTGACACGATTGACCATTTCTCATATAGGAACGTACGAGCATAAATTATACTGAACCATCGTAAAAATGTATGCTTAACCATATACTTGTTTTATATGTCCTATATATATGCATCTTACATATAATATATATATGTATATATGTATGATAAGTACCGTTAAAATTATAAGTCTGAAAAAAAATCTTTAATTTAATGTAAAATTTATTGTAACGATTCATTTACGCAAATTGTAAGGTCCAGTAAAAGGTCTCCTTGGCGAAGGATCCACGTGTAAAGATGCAAGACTCTGGGTAATAAGGATCCCAAAACCAAAGAAACCAGGAACGTCGCTCAAGATTATGCGAATTTCGAAATTTCCCGCGGCAAAACAGTCTCCAGTAGGATTATACTAGACACGGGTATAATCCTAGGGTAAAATCAGGCTCGCGCTGACACCGTGCATTAAATCCGGGGATTCCCCGTTCGAGAGTTACAACTGCATTTGGCGAATTGGTTAACGATCGACAATCGAAACGGGTCTGTAATCGTTCTAGTTAAAAGTAACTAGACGAGTATCTGGTAACTATTTTGAAAATCCATTAATCGGCGTCGATAACAAAGCGAGAAATTCCCGAAGCACGCCGCTGGCTTATCACTGTCGATAGACTCTCATAAACTGGGCTCAGATTGGTCCTGGTGAGCCCTGCTTGCCGATAGTAGAGATATCACGGGACGCTAAACCCAAATTCGTGGACAGTGCACCTCAAAATTGTTGATTTCACGTGAATATCGACGTTCACCGTTACCACGGTAGGTATAACTAAATGGCGGGAAATCGTCGAGAATTTGAAATGTCGATAGTTGAGAAAAGTAAATGAATTTAAATAATTCACTGTGCCCGATACTGTACTGATAATTCGAGGTTAAACAGTTAATACTGGGATGCTGTACACACATAAACTCAATCGTGGATTGATCCTGTAAATCCCGTGTGAATATCAGCCAATAGGAAATTACTATGAAACACACTGTAAACAGGTAATATATCCTGCCTACTATATTCCATTCGCAATGAATAATATATCCATACTATTTCAATCCGTTCTAAATGGACAAGGCCAAAATTTCAAAATAGGGATTGATCAAGGGTGCGAAACAAAAATTATTGATTAATAAGGCAGAGTGGGTGGCGGGAGAGGGGGGTAGGGGTACGGATAAAGAAAAGCGTACACGCGTGGCCTCAGGTAAGGGGTGCGAGGAGGGGTAGTTTTTGAATTGTGAGGGGGTGCACTTGGGGGGGTTGGTACAGTCAAGGAAGATAAAAAGGGAGGAATCTAGTAATCCTCGGAGCTTCATTTGCACCAAGCGAGCAAACCACCCCTTTAGCTCTGCACTCCTATACCCAACCTGGCTACCATCCCCTTGGCCATCTTTATATTAAGGTTTATATTCAGCATTTTTGCGCCAGATTAAACGTAATGGCGCCACCCATAAAAATATGCGGGGTCGGGCTTCAGCGGCCGAGTCTCGCCGATAAACTCGGCCCTGAATTAAAAAGTGGATGATGCTCCGAATGAATTTCACTTCCGGTATCTTCATTATGTATATTATATATATATATATTATTGTCCTCTTGACCGTCTGAGTTTATTGACTCCCTGCCGGGTGCAACGGTAGGTGCAGCCCTTTGACAACCACCCCCACTGACTTCGGCAATCACGACAACCCCATAGAAAAAAAAAAGAAAAAAAAAATAGGACCAAGTAGAGAAAGATGGCAGCACTGCGCAAGGTCCGGGAAATTAAATTAAAAGTATAAGTGAGCGGCTCCTCTTTTTTCCACGAGATTAAAAAGTAAACGCTTCGCGTAAAAGTTAATAGCCGCTGGTCGGGTGGTGAGAGAGAGAGAGAGAGAGAGAGAGAGTAAAAAAGGTAAAGAGAGAAAAAGGGAAAAAAAATACAACAGAGTAAAAGAGACCGGCCGAGGAGTGGATAGGGTGAAAGGGAGTAAGAGCCGTGGACGAAGAGAAGGGATGAAGAATAAAATAAAATAAAACTCAGCACGAAATGAAAATAGGTACAGGGATTCCGTTATCCAGCTTTTATTATTTTATTTCGTGGCTCCGATTATATGGGGGGAGGTCAGGGGTCGCGGTGGATGTTGAGGACTCAGGGGGATATGCAGGAGGTAATTTTGAGATTTGACCTCTTTCATGATACAGAACCAACTTAGATAGCTAGGTAGGGACCTACCTACATCAACGAGAGCACCCCCAGCATCGATTGGCGGGGGGGGGGGGTAGAAAGGGGGGGATATGGAACCCCATTGCCATAACCAAGAAACTTGTAAAAGGCCACGCGTAACCCTATACTACACAATGTGGCGGCTCTCTAAACGTGGCACAGCCAATTAATGTTTTACGACGTCATTAGGGCTCTTAATTAATGTTGCTAGCCTCCAAGACTAAGAAAGGTATCGTAGTACCCGTTGCATAGAACGATCCCTGGTGTTCCTTGGCTCCTGCTCCGAGAATCCCATCAAGAAAAAGAGACCCGGATTCTCGGATCGATAATCCCCATATAATATTCACGTGCCGTACCTGGAACTGTATAGCCGTTAATTGAACTCGAAGTAACAATCAGCCCATGAAATTCTCAAGAGTTCAATGCTTTTACGATCTACGGGAAGAGGATCAGCAATAAAAACTACCAACCTCGCCCCGTGTTCCACGTCTAAAAGGAACTCGAATTATTCCTGGTAATATTTATAAAAAAATAATTTACCGATTCGTTGAGATGCAATTAATTTTTTAAATCCACCAATCAAAACACACTTCGTACCTTAACAAAGGCTTGTACAGACCGTTACGCTTGTCGATACGCAACTTCGTAATTCTACGTGCAAGAAGGGATTGATAGTCGTACACGAGATGGTCGAGGGTATTTATTGATTTTCTCGCGAGTGCGGCTCGATGCTGAGCGTCGGGACGTTGGCCCAGTTATACGGGATTATGTTAATGTAATAAGGCATCATATGGCACGATAATGCAGCGAGGCATTTCCAGCGTGGCGAGAGCGATGGATGCGCCGCTGCTGCCACCTAGCGGTCAATTCGAGAAGAGCGTGATGAAATTCCACAGTTGAGAATCTCGGTGTCTGTTTGTACGTTTGATAATTATAATAACGTCTGACTGTAAGTTTAAAACAATAACATACGCCGTACTGTTCAAATACAGTGTAAGCGTATACGACATATACTAAATCTATACAGATATATAAAATTCCTATAACCACATGGCCAGGGCAGGAGTTTTGGTCGCGGTAGAAGAAGCAATAAATTGTTTCGGCAAAGGACTCATCGATCCCATTGGCGGATGGCTCGAAAACGCAGTGCTAAGGGCAAGTGCGAGGTAAGTGGCTCTGAGGGTGGATACTTTGTTGGCGGCCAGTGGTGGTGGAGCCTGGCGGCAGTAGCGAAGAAGAAGCCTTGGGCCACTGGCAAAAGGGAGAATCGTGAAGGGCACTTAATCGAGGGTTTAGCTCCGGCATCTGGCGGGGGTTGAGCGACGGGCTGGCTGTGCTAAACACGCACTTACAGACTGCGGCCGAGGGAGCATTAGTATCAATTAGTAGACACGTCGGTTGGGGTCCAAAGAACTCGCCCCCTTGCGAATCTCAACACTGCGTGTAGGCAACGTATAAGCTTTGTCGAGGGTGAGTTAACCAGATTTCGTAAAATACTTGAAGTTGGTAACAAGAGTATTTTTGTGAGTTAGAACAAAAAAAAAATTCAATTTTTTTTAATTTTCAAAAAATTAATTCACTCACGTTACCTTTATTCGTGCACAGCACTGTAATTATGACACGGATATTTGCCAGCAGTCAGCGTACTGAGGGATGATAAAGAATTTTTGAAAATCTACTGCGCTCGTAGCCCGACTTAGAAAATAGTACCGGTATAAGGAACAAAACATAGGTAAGCACTGAGGGGGGAACGTAAGAAAGATTTAGGTATTTTCACCCCGTGCTGGCAACAATATTAAGCCGACTACATCCCCGCTGATTTATTAGCATAAAGTTGGTATTTATAAACGCGCTCGTGCGATAAAGCTTCGCTAAATCCGGGTTAAAATATAATGTTGATACACTGCCGAGGGATATCGTGCCCTCTCGCTTCCTCTCACGTAACTTAACCTAGTCCGCGGGAGCGCGAACCTCATTTGCAGATAGCCACCCACACCTAAGGGTGTACTTTCATTGTGCGTACCCCTTACGGCTGCTGCAGTTGCATCGCTACTTGTGTAGACTCCTTGCTGGACCAGTAGCGACATTAGAGAGAGAGAGAGACGGTAGAGGCCAGACTACACGCAAACTTACATAACCTCATTTACGTGCACAGATGAGAAAGATGATAGTCATAGAGCTAGCTATATATATTTTATACGTATATATATACTTTGATAGAGACACAAAATATACATATAAGCATATATAATTATCTGCATAATATAATCTCACATTAAACTGATTTATCGCACGTGTAATTCATCTATCTGTTTAGCATGTAATTCGAGTCGGATTAACGCCATTGCTAATGTATAGTAAAATGTCGTAACGTCGTCATTTAATATATCCGATTGTAGGAGTATATATATATACTTTGGCTATAGGTACGTATATTAATATATGTTACCTCCCGATATATATATATATATATATACGAAGTGGAGTCCGGCTTTACTTCTTCATTAAGGACTCTTCGAATTATGTACGTAGGAGTATTGGCTAGTACCTAGAAGCACCGGCAGATGGCTCAGGCTACTCCATATAAGGGTACAGAAAGTTTCCATAGGGCACAGCTTAGGGCGTGTATCCATAAAGGACTTCCACCGCCCAGACAGCAAGGAAAGGCGGAGCCTTCGAAAAAGCTGCATCATCCAAAGAACCAAGGGAACACGAGCGACTCGCATTGTGGCGTTTAATCACTTAATTTATGCCCACCTAACGCCGGGAGTAACTTCGATGCGGCGTACTTATTCTCGAGGTCGGACAAAATTGAAAAAGACGTGAGTCACTGGTCATCGATTCGAAGTCTTACAGGTGATTGGACTATACTAAAATTTGCATATACTCAGTTCACGACAGTGATCATAATATGGACTAATTTTGAAATTAATAAAAATAATTTTTTTTTCACGCAAATTTCCAAACCTTTTAACGCCTGTCATAACCACAGTGACGGAGTCTTCGTTGACAAGAACACCGAGAGCAGGGAGGAGTTTTATGTGAAAACAATTCAGAACAGGCGATAAACGCTGATAAAGCACCAGGTGTCAGTCACCTGAGCATTAATGGACCGATTGACTGGTATTTCGGAGGGGTGGAGGGGGCGGGGGGTAGTTACTGCTACCCTTACAAAGCGTCTTGGATGCCCTGTGTAAAGTGGGGTAACACTTTATGGCCTCTAAATTAGGTAGTCAAATAATTGTACCGGCGAAGCCTACGAGCTGGCTTTAACGACGCAATGGAGAAGCAGTTAGAGCTGTATTTCGCCCCGAACGGGAACAAACGCTCACGGGTGAGTTTATAGCCATGCCAGTTGGCAGCCATTACGATTCTACTAATTACCCTAATTCATTCATGAGCCTCGATCAAACCCACTGGCTGGAGTTACATTCAATTGCCGAATTCTCCCGCCCGCGGCACTGCAAGCGACTACCGGAGTCATGACAACAACCGTAATCACTGCTTGAGACAATATAAAACTTTATGATTATAAAAAAAAATAATTTTTATCGTAATCGGCATAATAATAATAATCTATTTATCCCAAAATCAATTATTATTTACATAAAATTAATATTTATTAACGATTCACCTAGACTCTCCACATAACACTTGAACACCGCGGTACGCGTACTTAACCTAACGTGTTGCCCCATAAGTGAACCAGCGAGCTTATGCCGTAAGTATACCGGAGTGAAAAAATTCAGAGCCACGATATTAACCCTTATTAATATAAATTACACAGCCATATATTAGCCGTAATACGACACACCCTTTACACTGGGGGGTTGCGGCCCACCTTTATAGAAACTGGAGTGAGTCCCAGCCTTCCCTGTTAGCCCAGTCACAACCGACCATATTTAACGTCGTTTGCCACATTATTATTACCAGCTTCCTCCCTGATTTATCGTCCGAATGTGCAGAAAAAGTAAGGTACGCATTTCTTACATAACCTATACAGCAAATAGAAATACAGCCCCAAAGTACAACACCCTATATATATATATCTACCTATATCTGTATATATCAACCCGTACCTCCCCCCACCACTCCCACTCCAAATATATATACATATATACTTAAAATAATATTGTATACCATTGTACCAATGTATAGCCGGTACCTAACCTAGCTGTCAAAAACTAACAGTAGCATCATATCCCATCTCCATACAGCAGTCAGTAAAACCAGACTGTCAACCATCCTGGGAGCCACGACGGAGCCACCAGTGGCAGCTGTATGCATTTACCATTGTCAGAGTCACGTATTAGCTCGCGTAGTTTTCGCTGCCGGAGTCACCAAGTGCCCAAGGGAAAGGTATACATATATACATATACGTATATAGGGTGAGCGGAATTCAGAGCCACCCCATAGGCCCCACAGTCCTTTTACCGTCACGACGCTCTGTTTGCTTTGTATTGACTCCCGTGGACGACGTCAACGAGCAAATAACGGGGATATGGAGCATGTTAAATAGCCCTAATCCGCTATGGGCCGATTGACCGTCCTTAGAAAAGCTAAAGTCTTCTGCTTAGTCGTTTGGTACATAGTGTGTGTGTATACATATATATATGGTTCATGACTCCACGTATGATTTCCCCTCTATACCGTACTTTCTCCTTGCCCCTTAATCAGGTCCTCCATTTTGTGTCGCGTTATATTTTCTTCTTACGCTTCTTCTCCTTTCTCCTGCATCTCTTCGTTGAGAATCCAGCAACGAAGAGGAACTCTCTGTCGCGGCGTACAATCCGACTCGGGCGTAACTTTCGGTGACATAAGGAGCTTATTATATTAGTTTGCCTAGTGTAATGAATTGATAGCTATATGTTTACCGACATGCAATAACTGGCTCCGCGACAGATGGCAGAGCGATACCGCGCGCCGATATTACGACTCAATCACTCCCCATCGATCACAACATATATTACATTATTAGGAGAGAGAAAGAGAGACGATATTATCGAATATCGTGAGACATATATATATACGTAATTTTGTATAGACATTATATACTAATTATACAAAAAAATTTTTTTGAGGAACCCTGAATGCGTGTTCGTTACAGAAAATGAATTTGACAATAATCCAGTGTAATAATTATATAACTAAATATGTCGTATGGTAGACTTTGGTGACAAGGGTGAAAGGGGGGGGGGGGGGTGCGAAAAGTTAGCGGAGATTCTCGATAAAACGTCAAATAGCGTGAAAGACAAAGGGAAATTTTGTAGAGGGATAAAAGTGCAGAGGCACAACCAACCCCCTTATAATCTTATATTCCACCCCTTTATCCGGGGATTCGAGGGAAACTCGTCGCTCGATTGGTTGATGTTCCCCTTTTCCTTGGCTAGGCAGGAGAGAAACCGGCGGCAGCTACCCCTGGCTTGGAGGATCCACCACCCTTGAACAGGAGCCGGATGAGATGGGCGAGAGGGCTGGGGTGGCTGGACCGGGTCTGAGGAGAGATCCCACCTTAAGACAAATCGAGGCAATCACACGAGATTCTGAATAACAAAAGTATCCTTGTGAGGAGAATAAGGGGCTCGAAGGATCTGAGTGAGGGTTGGTGCCTTCGCGGGGGGAGGTTGGTAGCATTGATGGTGTTGGTACCTTGGTTCACCGGTAGGTGCGCCTCTTCTGTGTTGGATGGATAAGATGGCTTGTTTACAGGAGGGAGCTGATACCGTCAGCCAGGATGCGCACCAGCTGCGCCAGAGTCGACGGGAACGAAGGAAGCCATTGAGAACCGCAGGATGTCCATTTCTCTTGGATTTCCCTAAAGAGGCGTCGCGACGTTATGCGCCCTCTTGGATGATCCAATGGAGGATCTAAAAAATTGAGGAAGGATCATTTATTTGGAGAAGAGGTTACTGTCGTTAGTACCTTTCGCTCTGAGGATCCTGCCGATTTCTGTTTCATACTTGGAAAGGCTGTAGGGACACCTTCTAATGGCGGCCGATTATTTAGCTTGTATTTATATATATAGATTAAGCATCCAGCGAGATGCTTGGATATAGAGAGAGGCGAGATATGATACAACGGGATAACCTGAAGAGGCTAATTTGTTACGCTTAATCACTGGGATTACAATTTGTTAGGGATAATTTTGAAAAATTGAAAGATACAATTTTTTTTTATTTTATTCTATAGGGATTTCTGGTAGACAAGTGCTACGGTATTATTTGTATGGTACAGGGACTTGAATTTTTGGTACTGAAGTTCTTATAGTCAGGAACTGTGTTTGAGATATCTGAGACGGTAAAGTTCTTGCTCTAGAATGAAGAGAGAGAGAAAAGGACCTTAGTCCTGCGGAGGTCCTGAATAGCTTTGTTACACATTTTGGGATTCGTGTCTACTGCTAAACGTCGGCGGACGTGACGTTTCGGGCTGAACGCCCATAACGCGACTAATGGGATCTTTTGGTAGTGGGAGGATGCTAGTTACTACCGGTTCTACGTAGCATAACTGGGACAGGTGTACCACCCCCTTAAAAGCAACCACCCCTAAAAAGGGTCTTTGTCGGTGAAATACCACCCGGTGCGTACCGTACGCTAGCTGAGTTCATTCATAAATTCGACTTCGGGATTTCATTGAGAAAATCCTTGGGATTTTAGGTCTAAAGGACTTATACCAAAATTCCCTAGATTCTTTTTTTCACAGAGTCAAGTCTACCATTTATACTTATGCCATTTATTACTCTACCTTATGCCGTATAACGTAACGTTAGCATTACGATGCATTATGCGTGATATCGTTATAAAAAGAAATGTTTAAATAAATAAAATTTATCGATAGCAATCGCGATCAAAGATGATAGTTAAACGTTCCCTGTAATATTTCCTGTTTACGTGGAACGTGAAAAAAACCAACAACAAAAAAAAATGTTAAAAAGAGCAGAAGAGAAGCAAAAGAAAATGGCGCCGCTAATAAAAAGTCACGCGACGCCCGTGACACAACAAGACAACGAATGGTACGCGCACCCATTGGAATATTAAAATAATCCCTGATTACTTTAATAAATCTTCCCACTCCTCCGACTTGATGGCAACCCTCCATTCCTACCTAGGATCGTATCCTGCCGTTCGCAACCCCGGGCTCGACGAGTTCGCGATGGCAGGAATAGCAGTGGCAGCAGCAGCAGCAGGAGTAGCAGTCACATCTGTGACTGTACCCCTAATGAGCACGCTATTTTTCACGAGTATTTTTATCCCGTTTATTGGCCGCTCGCTTCACAAACTGTCGGCTGGATATTAATCATCCGGCTCTTACGACTCCGGTTTTATTTCTTCCAAGGATGAAGGCGTGGGGGTGCGCGATGAGGAACTGCCGAGGGAACCAACGAGAGTCCTAGTGCCAAGAAGAGGGGTCGGAAGGTGGTGCGGAGTTGAGTTTCTTCATTATTGTTATTAGACCAGGTCCAATGAAAGAAACTGCCATGGTAGACAGACACCCAGAGAAGCTCAGGATCGACCCTGATGATAGAAAAGTAAAAAAGAATTAGTCCAACCTCATCTATAAGAACAAGTAACTGTATAAGACATACTTTGACATCATTGATGACTGATCCAGAAATAATTTCATATTAAAAACTAAAGTCAGTTTAAAGGATGACGCGTCCTTTCTGAATCGTAGTGGGTCCTGGATGGATTTATGATTTGAAAGATTTTCGTGGACCAGGATTCCTTAACATCTCCTTGTATTTCATTCTAGGATCCAAAAGGAAGGATGGGCATTTTCTAGGGATTCCCCTTGACTCCGGCTACGTGATGAATGGCATTCTTGACTCCTTTGACCAGGATCCTGACGACCTAGCGAGCGGTTAGTGTGTTTCCGGTGGTGGCTTGATGGCGGCCCTGATCGACAAAGGGATTAAAAGGAGGTTTAAGCCGAAACCTTCATTCCGGTCGGACATTAGCCTATTACTGGGGTGCCATGAGGGGGATGAACGACGTGGGACTCCACCTATAGTCCTTTTGATATAGTATCTCTCTCCAGACTCCATATCCTTCCATCCAACGTGATTCCTTGGCCGCAATGGGCCAGATTAACGCGAGCCCAAAAAGGACTCCTTAAAGGAATATCTTTTTCCATTGTCCTCGTTCTGGCTGTCGCTTCTGGATTAAAATGTTTTTTCTTATACTCGCATCCATATTCACTCGTTGGATCCATTGAGGAGACGTCCTCTTGTTATTTCCTGTAATATTTTTTTCTTTAGTCTCATCAATGACAACCTAACCTAACTTATACGTATATTCTACTTATTCCGAATAATGACTGCGTTAGTCAATACAATAATAAGGAGCGTAACCAAAACTTGAAACGAGATAAAATAATACATGATATATACGTTACTGAATGATTCCACTCATTTCCCCAGGGCAGCTTCCTCTTCATTGGATACTCGCCCAAATGTCACCCTTATTATTCCAAGTAAGAATAACACGGCGACATCGATACAGGATGCGGGAGCACCTGTAGATCCTGAGTTGTTTAGGATGCTACAACAGAAGGAGAAATATAGGTGTAGGAAGACGAAGCAGAGAGAGACGAGAGATGAGAAAAGAGAGAACAAAAAAAGTAAACGAGGATTCGTCAAGATTCTCGATATTTCCAAGTGTTTGCTGAGATAACAGCCTGTGCAGTGTCGTTTGTCGTCTGGTGCAACGGGCGGCGTGACGTCATGTTTATAAAATAAATAAAGAAATCCCTCGGGGCCATCGATTGCCATCGTCGATGAGCCTGGGGAAGTAAAGAGAAAGTTATGGAAAAAAAAAGGTGAAAAATATATAATAATAGTTGGGAAAAAAAAAAGAAACAGGAAACTTTCCTTTGGAGACAAATTTTTTTCACTTAATCCAGTTAAGCGGAAATGACACTTGCAAGGTATACTTACTATGTGTTTAGTATGGCATAGTATAACCACTTCCTGTTCGTTGACGAGTCCTTTTGTAACGACCGATATTTCGATCTTCCTGTAGCAATGTAGAGGGTGCGAACTGCACCCTGGAGTATCGTAATTTAATACCAACATCCCTTACGACGGATACGTAAACTGTTTGAGAATTCTCGACAAACAGGTTAGACGCTTATGTTATGGTGAACTTTTTTTTTAGTATTAAAAATCATGGCAGGGATACTCGTGTTCTGGGATTTTTGTAACTGGTACGTCTTTTCATTGAGACAGGAGGGGAGAATCAGTGCTTTTGAGAAATTATACAGAAAAAAAATTCAAAGGCTAACTTCTTTTCTCGTAGAGAGCCATAAAATTACAATAATTCCACGTTCGAATGGGAATTCAAAAATTTTCACAGGTACGACACCAGGAGTTCTTCTGCTGTCTCCGTAGGATACTTTTATACTTGGAAGGGTCTGTTGTAAACAATGAGTATCGCGATAAAATTGACCGATCGTAAAAAGAAAAAAAAAATACAGGTAACCCACCAGCACGCAGGTAGCCATACTGAATACGTAACACGTATTCGTCCGTGTACAATATTGTCGAATCGTATGTATATATCTGTACGATAAAAATTTAGAAACGGAAACAACGAAGCGTCCTGCTCGCGTAAAATTACGTCATACGTCCGTTTTATCGGCATCGAACCAATAAAAGTCCCAATAATAATGTCGAATGTTTTCCGATGCACCATATTTGATTTAGTGTCGGCCATTTTGTGATCGCGTATCTGCCTCGTAAATCTCGCGACAGTGGCGCCACCGCATAAAAATATCAAACGTCGATGTGTCCCGATGCTACGTAAAATATTACATCGAGTTACGTGCGTTCTTTCTGTCCTTTGTATATCCGTCTCTCCGGTCCTCTCTTTTACCGTGTCTCTATCAGTTCCCGTCCCATGATGCTCCGAATCCCGACTGTGACCGAGAATAGTCGAGTAGAGCCGACCCACCTGATCCCAATCCAGACACCCATAACCTCACGTTTTCTTTTCACTGTAGAGAAAAATTCGCAGAGAACAGAAGACACGGAGAACCACGAGGTCAATCGATTCCCATCCGGATAGGGTGGAAGGGCCGAGAAAGCTTTGAGACATCTGAACGCAGGATGGCACCAGTCCTGATTTATTTGTTGGTATCCAGCGCCACCGATATTCCACGAGTACGACAACGCCATATCCAACTCGGTATCATTCTCGCGAAGAATTCTTTAGATCCAAAAAGAAAATACATACCTGGACTACTGCCGAGATTCGTCCATTTCTCACCGACATATATATATATATATATCTCGCACAGAATATAAATAACCAAACTGTCATTACACGCTTTAGATAACGTCATAACAGTTTACAGAGTATACCAAAAGTTACATAACCTATACGGTACAATATAATAATCGTGTTTACCACAGTCTTCTATAACCCAGTCTAATATAATACGTACACGATAACTTTGCCCGGTATTAATCCTTACGAGCAGTCATATGATTAACGCGGCGTACGGTCTCGTCACGTGACGTCGAACTAGTCACGATCTTAGCCGAAGTCAAGCGAACTTTGCCGAAGACGTTTGGCCTAGCGTAAAGGAGCTTCGTATTCGTCACTGCAGGTAATCGTAGTACCAATAAGTGTCAGTCACAGTGTAACAGTGCGGCTTGTAAGAATAGGCCATGAAAACATTCGAAATAACCAGTGCCAAAGTGGCACTTGATACTTAGCCAGATAAACTGGCACGATGGCACTTTCCGTTTAGAGTCGCCTACGATAGAAACAGAGGGAGTCGCCGGGCTTCCTCTTCCGAGCCAGGATGAGGCAGTATATCGCAGTTATTGTCCATTAGGAGCGCGAGGCGGCCATCCACGCCACAAACTTACTTTATGATATTGCTGCCTGCCTGCCTGACTGGCTGGCTGCCTCCACTAGATGCCTTCGCCGTTTCATTGTCCTCTTGCTTACTTCCACGCTCCTGGTACGTCTTCTTACTCTGTCTTATTTTTCTACGTTCCTTCGCTGCATCCACTACGCTTTTCGTACTCGCCGCCATTTTTCTTCTGGCGTCTCTTACCGACCATAGCAAATAATAGCCCGGCTCTGGCGTCCGTTTAATTTGAGGAACGCCAGCAAAAAAGTGTGGAATTGGTCAAAGCGTATCGTGGGGATAGCGAATGGCTGGATGGAAGGGAGAAAGAGAGAGAGTTTAATGGAATTATCAGGAATTGCTTTTTCTTCGGTTTATTACTTGCCACGTGCGGCCATATTAAGATCCCACGTGCCTTGTACACTTTTTTTTTTTCGGATCTTCGAACTGAATTTCTCAAATTGACTCCATAGGAAAGGGTATCGACCATGGTTTATATGACGGATATCACTTTTCTATGTCTATCATTCCCGTCATCATTAACATCGCAATCATCATAATCCCTATCAGTGATTCTATGTCGCTTTGGTTATCTATTTCCGTTATCTTCATTAGTCCCTCTATCGTTGCTATTATTATTACCTACCAGTATGGACATTGCGCTGACTTTATTCTGTACAATGAATAATTCAAAGGCGCGAAATGGGTAATTTATAAAATTAATAGTATGTATACCAACGTAATTTAAAAAAAACTTCTTTACACATTCCACGTTTCCAACAATATGATTAACACTTTAGTGGTGCATTGTTAATTGTCCAGCCATCGGTATAAAATTGGCGTAAGGACGTCGGGACGCCTTACTGGAAGATTCCTGAAATAGGGGCAGGGTGCAGTAAATGCAGTGACTGCCCAGGGGTGAATTATGACGCCTGGGCAACAGCGTTATGGGCACGAATTGAATGGGGCACGATGCGAACGGAACGGAATGGAACGGAACGGAACGGAATGGAATGGGTCTCGCGGCGCACGAGTAACGACCAATTAGATAACAAAACGTCAAACAGTAAAACCCGTCATGTTTATACTGAAGGGGATAAAACCCGGCATCTATTCCTGACTGCACTGTGTGCTACGGGCGCGCTATAAACTACACGTTATATACGGATATAATGTGCCTCGAGCTTTTACTCCATCTACGTCGCCACAGACCCTTTATACATCGGAAGACCCTTTACGTTTACAGGACATCTTGGCATCGAACTGCGGTAATAATTTTTTTCTCACGATACTCAATCGATCAACGTTTAATTACAGACTGTACTCGCTACTTCTCTATACAATGGTTTCAATAATTACAATAATATATTAATGCTGATTATTTTTTTATTTTGACTTTTTATCATTTTTTTTGTAATACCTTCTCCTTTATTTATCAATCGATCGTAACGATAACGTGTATTGGCTGCGCGCTCGTAATATATGGGTCTCCGTAGTTAACGCTAATGGGTTATAGGGAATCTTGGAGCGGGCTTTACGAAATAGTGAAAGAAATTCCATTGTCATGGATTACGATACTGCCATAAAACAAGGCGCGTAAATTATTTTGACAGGGCGCAGTGATACATTATAGAACTCGTTGGATTTAATAAGATTCTCTCTGTGAATAACACCCAGTTAACCTTTTCTTTTTTTTTCATTCCCCTTCCTTCTCCCTTGGCGTCCTCGTTTCCCGTGGCAGAGATAAAATAGAAAGAAAGAAAAAATTTATAATAGATATACGCGCGAATCCGTACTTAAGTAAAATCCCGTAAAATAGGAAAACCATATCAAATACTGTCACCCGTGTCGAACCCTAAATACGTACGTGAAATCGGTAAGGGTAGTTGCTCGGGTACAGGAGGGGGTGGGAATCAGGATGGTTAAATTGGCATGACAGATAGAGGGTGCGAGAGCAGTTGTCGCTTAGTAACATTACGCCACGATGAAACTGATATCCACCCTGTTGTCTCCCCAGAGCTAGTTCTAGCCTAGCTAGCCCAGCACAGCTACCCCTAGCTGTTACAGAGAGACACCCCTATCGGTCCAGGGCGTGCAGATGATGCGTCGTGAAGGCAGCGTTACATTTACTCAGAGGGCGAGAGACCAGCAACGAAATAGAGAAACATTCCCGAAACAAGACCCACCCTTAAGTCTAGTTAACCTTACGCAGAGCATCCCCTGTACCTAACTACCCTTACGCGTCACCGCCGACTCAATCATACTTACGTCAAATCCGAACACCACCAAACTACCCTGTCAAACGCTTCCTTCATCAGTTTCTACTGTTATTTGCAATCGGATAAAAAAAAACATCCCTTGCACGAATCAGTTTCTACTGTTGTTTGCAATCGAAGAAAAAAAAAAACATCCCTTGGACAAATACAGAAATTGAAGCCTTATTATTTTTGGATATAAAAAATTTTTTCTCTTTCCCTACTTAGAATCTAGCCAAAGAACTGGTTCGTGTCCTTATTTTTTTTTTAACTTAATTACTCAAAATTCTCAAAGATCAATTTTCATCCCTCTCTCTCTCTCTCACCCTGAACAGTATATACACAATGTTTCTCCCCCTTGTCTATAGATCATCTCGCGATCCCCCTGCTGACTTGTTATTAAATTAATCCTTCGTTTAGCCAAATTGATGCATTGATATCACAGAGCACTCATAACTCACAACACCCTCGTGGCGCAACCCTCACACGAACCCGTAGTGACTCTCCTGTAGGGGTTGTTCACGTTGCTACTGTATTCTCGCACTGTATACGTAAATCCAGCCACATATATAACCCACCGACAACACTACTGAATGCTCGCTTCTCAGTTCCGCATCGTCTACGTCCGACTGCTGTTTATTAATGTAATTGTTTAACATTTTGCTAAATAACCGGCGTTGATCTATAGTCACGGCGCCTTTTAATCGCCGCATCACGATGACGCCATTAAGACAAATGCTCGGCTCCCTCATTCGGCTCGTTATTATTCGTACTTGATTGCGCATGCGCACTGCCTACCACTCTGCGTGATTTGTACTTTCATTTGCTGGATTAAAACCGGCGACTTTTACAACGATTAACGAACCTCCATGCCGATACAACCTGGTGATGCACGTTTATCGTATCACTACTGCAGTACAGTGCAGTGCACAAATATTGATGAGGTAATATACGTCCCAGTCGAATAACACGTAGAAGCGCAGTGCATCGTAGAAAGTTTATGACAAAATTTTCTTTTTATACTCTACTCTACCTATATCTTGACTCTATGATAAATATTACGAAAGTCTCGTATCGCTCGTGAAATTGTGTTTCTAACGTAGTACGAATTTTCGTGATTTTCTTTTCTGCGCATGCGCGATGAAATAGCTTGGAAAAAGAAAATTTTCTCGGGTCCTCGATAGCGGAGAATCTAATCAGACGATATCGCTAAGATCGGACAGATGGATGAACATTAGGAAATTGTAGACCAGGAGGGTAGAAAAACAAGAGCCGCCCATCTTCTTGCATCTTGTAGTCCTTAGTGGGAATGACGGATGAACCAAGATGAAATAACGTCTGCGATTATCTGCTAGTGATGTTTTCTTGAAAAAAAAAAATTTTTTCAGCTTTTATCGACAATTTCTATTTTTACGTTTCCAGTTAATACACAGTGTGTGTACTGAACTTTATATCCAAGTCTCGACCGTATATCCTGTATACCTGTCTACCTGTAAAGTGAAAGTTTACCCGGCCTCCTTTACTGGACTATTGGGTAGGTCGGAAATGGCTGCTAGTCCGATATTTGTCCATTGTGCGCGCGCGAGACAAATTGTCCTGAAAAGGAGCCAGGGACCCTCTTAGGTACATCAGGATCTGACAAACTGGTCGTGGCGAGTCCGGAGCCTCTTTCGATGCCACATTATCGGACCACTGCGGACAGGCCAGGCCATCTGTATTTTCCTGAGGGTCTTCGATTAAATTGTTTTCCCCTATCCGATCGGTCAAGGACCTCCTTTGGATAGGATCCTTTTTCATTCCGCTATTCTCTTATCCTTCGTTTCTCTGCCTAGAATCAATACGTTATATCTTGCGGTATAGAGAAAACAATTAGAGTTTTTTTTTTTTGACGCCAAAATTTTACTCACTCGACAGTTGTTTTAACCGGCTTAAGGATGCCTCCGAAATTTTATTAATTTGCATCTTAATATCCTTGAGAAATGATTTACAAATATTCTCCCTTGTGTATTAGCGCCTGTGCCAAGTCTAAGGGGTAGTGGATAGCATTTTATCAGTGGGTACTAATCCAAGAAGGGATGTTAAGCTTGACGGGGGATGTACAGGATATAGAAGGACTAGGGCGATAAAGGAAAGGAATTCAGACAAGATTGAACACTTACCCTTAATTAGTCCAGATGACAATGACATTGTCGTGACAGTCGTATCCAGGGTCCAGTAGAAGTCGAGGACGAGTAACTTGTTTACTGCGAATATATGATCCGTTATGGGTTCACCCTGCTACCGACCCTGTAGTACGTAGCCATGGCCGCTGATTAATTAAGCCCAACTGCAACTTCCTGATCGTAAAAACTTTTTGAGGAAGCTATACATATAGGTATAAATCTATGTGTAGGGTCGAATCATCCCTTAAAAATATTATTGGCGTAAGAAAAATCTTAGGGGTAGTTAAGACGTGGGGGGAGTGGAATAAAAATAAAATTTGATAATTTTTCAGGCGCGAAGCTCTTTCGATTAAGGGTGCAAAGGGTTGAAATGGAGTCTAGTACAGTCTTTACCTTCACCCTGTATGGAGTATGGAGTGTACAGGCTCGCACGCTCGTTGCTGAAGTTGCTGGGCTATAATAACGTATAAAGTAATTAAGGACATCGGGCGACAGGATGCTGGGTAGATGAGGACCCGGGTCTCTCCCCGTGTAGGAGAGAGAGAGAGAGAGAGAGTACGCTCTAGAGGGCGGACAGGTTGGGGAATGCGACATTTACATAGTAATTAAATCGCGCCAGCGAGTGGGACCGTTGGGGGAGATACTGGAGCTCGAGCCATTACAGACGCATTAGATTGCGGTAAGCACTTGTTTATGGCGGCTCCCGCACCGCCGCGCCACTGGCGCTACTCGGCCATTCGCCAGCTCGAGTTTCTTTCTGCTCGTCCTTTGTTTTTGCGACCGAGAAAACTCTTGGTCGAGCTTGGAGACGAAGGGGGACGACGGAGAAAATGGACTAAGAGGTAAATAAAAATTACATATTTAAAAATTGTACGATAATAATGGATATTACAGTTTGATGACGTCACGTGCCGCCGAGTAGGTAATTTGTCAGAGTGAACGTATATACATAATTTTAATCAAACCAGGGGAGGTTGAAAGGGAGGGTAGATGAGTGAAGTGTAAAAAGTTAAGGGATGATCCTGATGGAGAGAGGTCCCTGAGAAATATCCATGGATACGTTTCTCCAGGAATGTAAAATGCTCAAAAGGGATGATCGGGGCTTCTAACCACCAATAATTTCATCCCTCAGCAAGGGGGGTGAGTCCTGGGGCCCCGACACGAAATCCCTGGTTTTACTTTGAATACCGCATTGACTAACTTATCTAATCTAATTTAAATGCGGACGGGGGACGCCTGTCCCGTACTTACGGGGGTTGCGCCTACCCTTACGGTCTCTACCGTTGGGCGGGTGGGGACCTCCGTCTCCCTTACTCGCAAGGGGTTACACGGAGTAGAAGAGCGCGAGCGCCATCCCAGGGAAGGAGGGTAGAACCACGGACTGGCGTGTCGAGGAAAGCTAGCTGGGGCGTACAAACCGCTGTGTAACGCACCAAATTGAGTGCTGAATCCGGGATTACATCGGCGGCTTCCTTCGAGCGAGGGAACCAAAGGGTGTCGAGAGGGCTGTGAGATGCCACCCGTGAAACCAACAAAAATAGGGGAGGACGAAGAGGGATGAAAAAAAAAGGAACGAGAATCTCCCAAAAGGAGTCAGCAATCCTGAGGGTAGAAAAAAGTCAGATACTGTGATACTTACTGTGTATTCTTACAGTGATTGGTCTGTAAGAAATATTCAAAATTCCCGCCTTTGTTGGCATAGGGACTTTCTCAAATGTCCCTAGCAATCAAAACTTACACGGCATTGTTCCGCTTGATCTCAGAAACACATGAGGAATATCTCATATGATTATTATCAGTAGGAAGATTATGAGTTCTAGTTTATTTAGTTTGTCTACGTTGCGTAACCAGTGCGATTACGGCTTTATCGTGGTATCCCTGCTTGTATAATTAAAATACAGATCGATAGATAGCGGGGTGTATTGTGAAACGCGTATACGATTATATCTATACCCATAGAACGTTCGGTTTGTGAAATTCCCTAGAATGTCGGGCGTCGGACAAACGCTAGTGGGAAACACATAAACCAGCATGTGACTGCTCCAGGGCTACCAATCATTCGATCTATACCGTTACGTTTGCCCACAGATATAAACCTCATACCAACCTCGGCCAATCGAATCTCCAGAATATTTTCCACGCGGATTGGCTGAAATAACACCGATACTTTCCTATTTCCCGTACCAACTGCCCACCGGTATTTCATTGACCAGGATCAGCATTGGCATCACTGCTGGTACCAATATACGCGTAACTGGAATGTCACAAAAATCCTCAGTACTTCCGGTACACGGTCTGAAGTCAAATAAAATTTTATTACTATACATATATATATTTTTGTCATACGTCATTATTACTTGTCAGGATGGTAGTTCTAGTAACTTTTTTTTTCTCACGTATATTGTGACCACTGAATTCTCTCCTCGGGATACATAAGACGACTTGGTGAAGCAACTACGGGAAAGAGGACTTAACGTTGAAGGGATACAGGACGCAGTAAATCCGTTGACTATAATTGTGGGATTACCAAGATAATTGAATGTCGCGTCAGACGGGAGCGTCGCGACGGCCGTCGTCGTGGACTTGTAAATGTTTTTAATAAAAATGTAAATATATCCCCCATGGGACAAATGAGCCAATAAGAGTCGTAGCCTTTCTATAGTCGACCTATCGAATACGGTGTCCTATATATAAAATGGCGTTAGGTTCATAGATAGGTTATGTACTCGTATAGGAGTTAAGTCGAAGGTACTTTATGTAAGTTACTTGAAATTTGTTTTAATGTAAATATATAACCTAGAATTGTATTATTCTTATTATTATTATGTATATATATGATTATCCCACGATGCAAATTTCGAATTGCACGAATATATTCGTACTGGCCACGCCCCTGGACTACCATAGGGATGGCACACGCACAAGGGCTAAAGATTATCTACCCCATTCCGCATTGTAATCCAATGAGATATTGTACAAGGCGGAGGAGCGCGGGCTCACTCTGTCTGTTTAATCATGCAATTAATTAGCGTGGGACGCCGACGCCGACGTCAACTTGTTACAAGCGTCTCTCTTGGTATCCGATTGCATTGCCCTTCATGACTCTGGTGGTAAAAAGAACATTTTCCAACCCTTACATTCTTCCCTAAGAATCAGCACCCGGTCGTTTCTTTAAAATTAAATTTAAAAAAAATTGTCAAAAATTTTTTGATCACCCTGTATATGTACAATGAAACGTTAAAAATAATTAGGGTGGACATTTTTTACTTGCAGCTTGTAGTAAGCGGTTCTGTAATATTTTACTGTTGACTAGTATCAGGGCCGTGTCAAAGGGTGACTTTGGTTTATAAAGCAAACCTACGGATTTCCGTTCTATATGAAGCCGATTGGCGGTTGTCGATTTTCCAGGGAGTATCACGGATTTACGCGAGGTCTCGTCAGGCGCAAATGTTTGCATCGTCCGCGAGGACGTTGACGTTGATTTATCGAAGTTTTACGGATAATGGGAATTTATTGCCGAGCATTTTTACGCATTGCGTAACGCAGTTACCACAGCGTCGATGTATTTAAAACGTCCCGCGTCGTTATACGTGCTTTCAGGTGTATATAACATCCGATAACACCTCACTATGGTTTATACATGTCACAGTATATAGGTAACTGAATTCATTGTTTTTGAAAAATTTTCTCATTTTTCATTAAATCAGAATTCATTTTTTTTTTCCTCCATGGTTCTCGGCAAGGATCATGTACCAGCGATCTAACACGGGAGTAGGATCACTGCTTGAACTATAAATCCTGAGAACTGTAAACAGAGGGTGAAAAATATTGGGGATAGAGAAGCCAGATTTCTTTTGACTGGTTCGATAAATGCGAGAAAGTCACCAAGGCTGTACGCGGTAGCTACGCATTGAGGAGGCATAAAAATACAAATAGATACAGTCAACCATAGTCGTAGTAATATTCGGTAAGAATATCCAGGTAAAAATCAAACAGTAGAAAAGCGTCCCACCGGATGTCCTTGCACCATTGAGAAAAGGATCGTCTTTGTCCCACGTAACGTAAGAGGAAGATAAAACTAACCTGAAATAATTATGTACACCGCGAACGCGTCTCCACATAAACGTTTAATATTGGAGGTTAGAAACGAAAATATTGAATGAAATGAAATACAAAAATGTCAGTACCTGAAAATCGACCGTTGATAAACGAAGGCCTATCGGGTGGACAGTCGCACGTGAATAATCTTCTAGGATGCGAAGTATGTCACTGAGATAAGGAACAAGGGAAGGAAGTAAGGAACGAAGAAAGGTGTCCCGTAATAAAAATGCCCGATATTATTGTAGGCGGACGGGACGTTATTAATGCTCAGTCGACAGGTCGTAAAATGAGCTTGGAAAAAAGGATGATAATGCTAGGTGAAATATAGGGGCTCGTCGTATTAAGCCTCGACGGATCGAGCGGCGGCCACATCTGCGCTGTGACAGCCAGCCGTGAAGAGAGGGAGACGCTTATTAAATTAGTGCCCCGTTCTTTTTAATAATATTCGAATCATCACGCGGCGTCACCTTTTTTATAGCCCGCACGTTCGCACATTTTCAATCGCAACCATCGACTACGAACAGTCTTAGAAATCGCACTGACTTTTCCGAAGAAAACAGAACGGGGCGCCGCGCAGCGGCTAATCTACGAACTAAGTTAACTCGTTTCGCCTCTACCGTAAACACGTCAAACTTACTCAGTAACGATATCTGATGCTAATTGTGTACGTTTTTTCTCGAATTCGGATCCCTCGTTCGGGCGAGCAGTCGCTCGACTAATTTGTCCAAATTCTGGGTACTTTCCTACAGGCCTTCTATTCGGGGTTACCTGAATACAAGATATTTCGTGGCCGTTTGTAAGTGCGTGAAACGGCGGAAGTCGAGGGCACGTATATACCCATTGAGCGACATACAAAAGCTTTTGATCCGTCTGAAACGAAGTACATTGGACTGTTCATTCTGAATGAGGTAAGTCAGTGTAGGCAACTACAGAAGAAAAAAAAAATTCATCTTTTTATACGAAAAGTCATGCGGTTCCTCGTTCTACGTTGACTATAGATATATACGAGTACCCAGTTTAATTACCTGTTCAGTCATCGTGAGTGATTAAATTGTTTTTATATACCCAAAACCAAATACATATACTGTATATATACATAGGTAACTATTTATATTTTCATTTAGAATATATACATCCTCGATATCTCGCGTATAATAAAAAAAGTAGACAGAAGAGCATCTGCCGACACGTGTGATCGGTAATACGTCCCTAAACTTAGAAACTATCAACCGCAATAATGTCACCGGTTTTCCGCGCACGCACAGTACCGATCCATCATCGACTGGTTATTATTTAAGCCACGACTCGACGTCATTAATTCCTCATTGACCAATGACACTGACGCATCGGCCTGAATTTTTTCCCGTCTCTCAGTTCCATTTTTTCCCACCAGGTACGCTCGGGTACATAGCGGTTATGCACATTACAATATCCAAGCAGTGTGAACCAGCCCTTACGCTCTTTATAAAATCTACGAATCAACAGTGACACCTTAACCTCCAAATTTAATGAGCGTTAACAATGTTTCAACGTAAGAAGATACGATCCCGGGTTACTTAGCATTGTGAAATATTCCAAAAATCTCTTTCACGCTATTTACCTTGACTATGGTGACTGTGTTGGCGGGATACTGACGTTAATAACCGCCGGTAGAAAGGGAAGCACGAGGGACGAAATGAAGGGTGGAATACTAGTAGGTTAGCCCGTGCCAGAGTCACGAGGAGCAAATTTACTGAATGGGCCAATATAACGCTCGACTGAGTATCCTGTGTACAGGATGAGCGATAGCTGGAAAAGAGATTCGTTGACTCGAAGGTTCCTACGCTACTGTACGTTCTAGTCCACTATATAATGGCGCAGTATAACTATAGACAGAACATATATATATATATATATTCCAGAGAAACAGAATGCAGCTGGTCCTTTTCAGTATCCGTGTCAAAAGCTGCTGTCTGTCGTATTTGGACAGTATTAGCGTTAAATTTCACGTCAGGATCTGTAGCAGCGACAGGACAATAATGGCTATGGAAAAAGTCCTCGAAAGTCATAGTTGTACGCGTGAGTTTCTTGACGATATAATTAAACTTCATCACTGTGCCTGGTTAAGAGTTATTGAAATAAATGAGAAATGATACATGCTGCTTGAATTCCCAACGAAATAATTAGGATCCAGTTAGTCCCAGGGTGCGCGGTTTATAAAAAAAAAAAAAATAAAAAATGTTGACTTCTGTATATGAAAAGAAATATATATACATATATATACATACGTATAAGGGGTTCCTTTGGTAAGTTACTAAGGGCGGTTTTCTATTGCTCGTACAAATTGACACGTTGGGGTTCGCGATTATGATTATCCACGCATCAGTAAGTCTCGGTCATTCACTGTCTGACTGTGCTAGCAATTTCGTCTCGCTGCACAATAATCATCGTCATAGTCATCGTCGTCATAATAGAACGTCATTATAATGGAGCCGCCTGTACCCGGGTGCTGCAGCGCACCGGATTCGTTATATATATTAGTTACTATACCTGGGACCTTTTTGTCGCTCTCGCGAAAATTCGCCTTCTCGTCCTGTCGTTAATAAAAGTTGATGTGCCGTAAAATTAGGTCTCAATTACATTGGTATATACGAATGGACCATTGGGGATGGATACATATATACAATACGTTATAAATGTGTCAGATGACAGTAAGTTCAGTTGCCAATAGAAAATTGAATTTTACAATATAAAAATATTCGTGGGTCATCGTATGACCTTTTAAAAATACGTACGAGCTAGATACAAGGATTATTTTAATGTAAAATAAAACTTTTAATTATTGTCGTTTTTCAAGCGATTTATAGAAAGAAAAATAATACCGGGCAAGAAATTGTAGTACGGATTCTAGTGTGTAGAAACGAAGCTAGTATCAGCAGAGAGAACCAAGTATCCACATATGTCCAAGGTAAGGTACATACATGGTCGTAGGTAAAGTGAGAATCAGACTCCTGAAATAGGTTCCCTCCAGTGCTTGGTACAAGTCGTTATAGGACACGTTATATATGTATAGAAAGCAGCCATATAGACGGTAGCCAAGTCCAGTTCGCTAGCCAAGCCAAGAGGAGGCGAAGCCAGGGCCGGGCAGGGCTGCTCTTGTTTTATTCAGTCGGGATCATAAATTACGAGTTTAAACACACAATGAAAGACGCTTAACAAGAAGCTAACGCGAGATTGAGAGGCCCCGCCCAGAAGCACGTTCGCCTTCCGGTGGAGCAGCACTTGACAACCAATCCTGCCATGGTTCCGCCCTCCTGCGTTCATCCGTCCCACGGTCCATATCGTGAGCTGGTGTGCTCTCCTCCTAAAAGCCCCACTTCAGCACTGTTATACGACGGTGCTCCCACCTATCAGGACCTGGAGAAGGACTCGGTCTACCCCGTGAAGTGGGTTGTGCTGGCTACACTCGACTCGCATTCCATTCACGGACGTGCTCCGGCCAGAGTACGAACTCTACTGCTTCTTGGTCTCTTCGTGTGTCAGAGTGTTTATCCTGGAGCGTCAGTGCAACTGGGAGACAGTCGAAGAAAATCGTACGTCGCCGTGAATCGAGGAAAAATCGTCAGAGTCAAGTAACTCGACGAGGAGTGTTGAAGAGTAGAAAAGGAAAAAAAAATGAATGAGTGAAGTTTTCGGTGACAGTGAAGTGGTGGGACCTGTATACGATGACTTGAAAAGGATGTTTATTAGAGATTGAAGGTGTTTCCTAGTACGGAGTGAAATATATAATACAAATATATATATATATATTAATATAAAATATATTGACGAGGGAACAGAGGGGCTACAGTGTACAGTGATTTTTCATCTCATACATAGGAGTATAATAATCCTCTGAAGAGAGCGCCATACCGTAATTTCGATTATCGTGATTTATTCGACCGATAATATATCGACCGTATAATTCCGTGCCGTGGTGCCGTACAGTCGTAAGGTAATTTTTATTCGGGCGGGTGAAAGGGAAAGAAAAAGAAATTTGAAAGCGTAGAAAAACCCGGCTATTTTTTCTCCAATTTCGAATTATGCGTGGTGCGAGATGGTTTGCTCCCTGACTAAGAACTGCGAGGGTGAGTCCGCCGCTTTGGTAGGGCAAGAGAACGCGAGATCAGAACGTCCGGAAATCGTAGACGGCGCTACGATGTCTTCCTTGAGCGACGCTCATAGACGCAGTCATCTAGAGGGTGAAAGAAGCTCGTCGGCTGGTTCGTCCTTGGGTTCGTGTTCGCCTCCCCCACCGTCCAGCCACTCACCGCCGCCACCCAGACCACCCTGGCTTCATGACTTTCATGCGGCAGCCTCGCCACACGTGTTGCAATTTCTTAATCTGAGCGCCGCCGGCGGTGGCATGCTTGGCAGCCAACCTCTGGCTGCCCTTCACTCCATGGCTGAGCGGAGTCATCAACAACAGCAGCAGCAACAAACTCTTCAACTTTCTGGTATCGGTGGACAGATCGGGAATCAACCTCAGGGACAGGCTTCTCCCACGGGAAGTGGTAAACACTCGCCTGCTACCTCCATCACTTCCGTCGGCAGCAATCCGCATGGAATCGACACTATATTGTCGAGACCGGCTGCTACTCATCCTCAGGCACCGGTTTCTGCGTCGCACGGTTTACCTCCTGCACCTCATCCACAGCCGCTCACTGCACCGCGTTACGCGATGCATGCTGGTTTCACTGCCTCCTCAGGTTGGTAACTCTGATATTGTTTAATCTAATTTTTGTGTTGGATACACAAATTTTTACGGTAAATATTTACTTGTTGCTCGGAGCGGTTTTTTTTTTCGAATTACAATCGCGTAATAAAATTTCTAGTATTTTCTTCTATTCGGTATTTAGCTTTATGTTGTACCCTGAGCATAATGATGCTGCAATAGTGTATTTATTGCTTTCTGGTTACGTTTCGATTAGATTAATCCCAATCGTAATTAATTAACGTACACGTGGTTTGTATCGCTTATCAATCCGTAATTGATTATTGCATGAGTCTGTCGGTTGAGATAAGTGCCTAAGCGACGGCAGATGAAATTTTCTGTTTTATATTCAAGGAAAGCAAAGACCGTGCGCGAATATTATTAAATTCGTCTAAGGTTTTAATAAATATTAAACTCTGATCCGTATTAAATTTTTAACGTCAATTTTTTATTTTAACAATACATACTGTTCTGACTCTTTATAAATCTTATCTTATTCCAGGAATGGGTCAATTTCAACAAAGAACAGAACCACGGCATCCTGCTGTGTATTGGCCAGGACTCCAGGGATTAGTTAGCGACCCACTGGCATGGCGGGCGCGATTACATTCGCGTGAGTATATTAATTGAAAAAAATATATAACAAAAAAAATTAATAAAAAGAAAAACGCAACAATCTTCAGCCACAAAAAACCAAAACACGATATGGGGTTACTGTGACGTTAAAAATTTTCAAATTTAAACGCATCCCACTGGCAACCCTCAAAAACAAAGGAATCTAAAGTTCTGCATAAAGTCTACGGTAAAGTCCCGTAAGATGAATAAAAGGAGAGAACGAAATATCGCAGACATATAACATTTATGGTAACCATGAGAGGGCGTAAAATCACGCGAATAAAGTAACATGCGACATGGAAGATCGGGCATCCCCTTTTAAAAGGATAGATCAGCCCTCGCGGTAACACATGTGGCAGGGCGCAAGGAAGGAACGACGGTCTGATGATATATCTATATACATATATATATAATATATAATATATATATATATGTGGGATAAGAGGGTGGAACGGTGGTAGTCTGTTTGCTGCGGCGTTGGATCTAGAATATCATATTCAATATCGCAAAACCACCCTCCTGCCATCACCGTCGACCAACCCCTACCAACTATAGGAGCTGACTGTTCTCTTGGTTTTCCTCACCTACGTGAATAACTCCGTCGATATTTTAACTGCTGCCTGGCAGGACGCTTACACATGGTTATACATATAGTGCGTGCATCTATATATATGATATATTGTACGTCTATATATCTCTGAGCGTATATAATATTTTATTATATATATATATATATATATATATATATATATATATATATATATATATAAAAAAAAAAAGT
>JARQSW010000477.1:280301-327624 GCA_030142375.1 Calameuta pallipes | reverse complement strand
ATATATATATATATATATATATCAAAGAAACGTCGATCGGGCAAAAGTAAGGGCACGTGGAAACGAGCGTCCCGGGAGCAACTCTTACTCCCTTTACATTTATATACGTTGATATCCCAGGTGAAAGAGAGAGAGGGGGGAAGTCCCGTAAAGCGTATCATCCCTAAGAAATAGCCGGTAACAACTATCCCTTGTGTAAGATGGGGTTTATAGGTTAGGAAACGAAAAGAAAATTGATAAAGTTTTTCGAGGCAAAAAATAAAGATAAAAGATGCTGACCATATCAAGAACGCGAGTATCATTGCCATGTCTGGTGTTAAGGGTGCTCTGTGCGTAAGGGATGATGCTCTGTGCGTAAGGGATGAATGGATAAATATCACAGTGATGGGCGTACCTGTCTATCTGTGTATCTGTATATCTATATTTATGTAGCTACCTAGATACCTACCTATCTGCCTAGTCGACTAGGGGGTGGGTCCCTGACTGCCTACTGTACCTTGCGTATTGGGAATGGAGGGTGGAATGTGGTAAGCAGCTCGTTAGAACCCTCTCCAGGCCGGTCTGCCATTATTGCCTCGTTCCGTATTCCGTTACAAATTGCTTTATTAAATTAAAGTCCCACGCTATTCTCCCTGCTGGGTACTGGCTGGCTCAGTCGCCCTTGATTCCCTTTGGTTGCGCTGTGTTTCCATGCCCCTGTGTACGGGGATGACCACGAAAGTCGTTCTGCGAGTCCCGGAGTAATTTTCATGCTTGGACTAAAATGACGATGATAATGGATAATTTTGAAAAAATTTTTTTACATGCCGGTATTAAGGGATTTTTTTCTTTTCTCTTTTCAGTTTCACAGCAGCTCGGCTGTCAGCAAGCGATGACAGGGGCTGCCGGGGGTGGCGGTGGAGAACACGAGGGCGGCAAGAAGAAGCATACGAGGCCGACCTTCAGTGGACAGCAGATATTCGCCCTGGAGAAGACGTTCGAGCAGACCAAGTATCTGGCTGGTCCTGAGCGAGCTAAGCTTGCTTATGCATTGGGGATGTCTGAGTCGCAGGTCAAGGTAGGCTGCCCTTTGATATTTTTAATGGGGGATTAGTATTTAAAAATAATATTAAGGCAGCAGATAAGGGATGTGATAAGGTAAAGGGTTCATCCGTGCCAGGGGCGAAACTTCCTGTCCGCCATTGTCGTCGCTCGTTAGCGAGATTTTAAGACCGCCAAAAAACAGCTTTACTCCATCAAGCTCCTAACGAGGCGTCGACCACCGCAGTCACTGCGTAGGAGCAAGAGAGGCATAAGAAAAAAAGCTTGAGAGAGACGTCCCGACGCCTCGTTGAGAGGGGTTTTACACGTACCGCTAAGCCAGGGGGTGGCCAAGCGAAAGAGGGTAGGAGAAAGAAAAATAGGGAACCCGCGTACCGACGAAACGTAGACGTGACGAGCTTTGCGACACCTGCGTCATCCCTGCGTCGGGACGTGTCCCAAGTGAGAGGAAGCTGGTAGCGTTCAAGAGAATAAGAGAGTAGAACGGAGCAGACAAGCGTATCTACCAAGAGAAAGAGAGAGCATAGAATGGACAGAGACGATAGAAGAAAAAAAAAGAGACACACGAAACCCTCCCAATGAGCGGCTCCTCGACTCCGTCTCGGTTTTCATCCCCTAACCATCCTTGATACCTATAGACCATCAAGGCCTCTCCCGGATCCTCGACAAACCTCTCCACCTCCCCTAAAAGCCATTCCACCCTCTGGCGACCCAGAGGGAAGCGCGAGCGGGCTGTCGATGTAGCGCTGTCATTGGCTCGTTCCGCGCCGCCATATTTACATTTTTATTGAAAGCTACAAGTCCGCGTCGGTGAGTGATGGGGCGGGGGAGAGGGAGCCACCGTCGGGTCGCCACTAGCGCCACGAGTGGGGAACACGACTCTAGGCTCAGACCCGCGGCAAGTTCTTCGGGATTGTGCGCTCCCCCGCCAGGCTGCTACCTCCCTGGGGGTGGCCTAGGGGGGGTCTGTATAACATAGGACTCGACCACTAGGTATAAGGAAGGGAAACGCTTACGAGGACAGGAAGGCGGGATAAAGACGCTGAAGAAGGGATTCGCGTATATACATATATATGTATGTACGGATGAACGCGAAAGAAGGAAGGACGCCTCTGGCTTCGGGATGGCTTTGGCTGAGAATCGAAGAAAGATGGAAGAGAGAGGCGTCGGTATTCAATTACCTCGGATTTTCTTCGTGAAGCGTCGATTCACTTCTTCGTATACCTTATACGTCGTGTATGGACGTATACTGTGCTTTTGTGTAGACGCGCTACACTGGCGCCATCTACGATTCTCGGGACGAGATTGCCTTTTCGAATTCGGTGACCGTTACCGTACTATATCCACTTCGGGTACCCTCTTTCCTCTAGTCTCGCTGTGCTTCCTTCACTTGAAAATATCGTTGGACAACCCTTAACCTCCTGGAAGACGAGCATCATTTCTTTCTCGAGCTACGTTTATAGGCTGACATGCGAATGAGCTCGTGACGCGTACGACGCGCGACGCTGCTGTGCTTCTTCTGTGTCTCTTCGTAGAAACGCTCGCTGGCGCTTTTGGACATTGGGTAATATTTACAAGAGTTGACAACGTCGCTCTTTGATTACGTATATACAGGTATACTTGGTACACTGCGAAATTATGAAGTTTCAATGTATTTTTTTTTGTAGGCCCATCGAATATTTTCCACTACCGCAAGACTATGCACTTTGTCAATTTTACGCGAAACCGACGATAACCACAAGAACTGCGCCGTAAATTCACGACTATTAAAACCTGCGAAATCTAACCTGGAAGGAGACTCACCCCTCGATGAGATCGACTTTTCCCTATTAACGACACCCCCGGGAGTTCCATTAGTGTCTGACGCAAGGGTGGATCATTCGTACATAGATATAATACAACGAGGGAGTAAATGCTCCGAGGGGGCTGGGGGGTTGATATTTTCGAGTTAAGAGAGCCTGAAAAAAAATTTTTAATTTCATAACGTTCATATATCATCTTAAAACAAGGGTAGTCGCTACGTGGTACGCGAGGGGGTAGTTTCGATATCATCCCTTATACAGACTCTTGTCCTAACCTCAAACATAAGACTGTCGGATGTTCATTGGGAAAAATCAACTGTTTAGACGAAACTGGGAGAGGGCCTGATCTGTCGCGTCAAGGGTAGAATATGGTATAGTCTGTGCCGTCCAAGGGTTGGGAGACGCGTACAGGGTTGTTTACGGCAGGGTAATCTCCTCGTCGACGGATATCAATATCGATGACGTCAATTAGTACCGACGAAACCCTTCGCCTCTTCGTCGAGCTGCCCAATTTTCCTCTCCTACCACCCCCTTTCGCCCCCCCCCCCCCCCCACTCATGCTCATGTATCATCATGGTGGTCTATGTTCATGTCTATATATACATATATATCTATAGTCAAACGGCAACAGAGCAATGGCATGGCGTGGCGTGGCGTGATAAATCACAGCAGCAGGCGGTCTGTGTTCCCTTCATTCACCTCCCACACGCACCTCATCCCCCTCACAATTGGACCACATGCACTTGACTCCATAATATCCGGCCGATTCTACTTTTACGATCGATTTCCCTGTTCGCCATTATTACCCTTAGCCAAGTTTGCCCTTTGAACCCCCCACGCCCCTTAATCTATATATATTTTTAATCGTCATATCTTGTAACCCCTCAAACTGTTCACACAAGTATTGACACTGGATGAACTTTGAGTGAGGGTAAAAAAAATTTTTTTTGGAGGGTTTTTTTTGGGTCATCGGAAAAGGAATATTTTTCGTAAGTGGCGTGGGGATAAGGGGGTGGGGGGGGGTCGGAAATTTGGAGATAAGACGACAGCGTGGATAAGCATAGGATGGGTGCGGTTTTGTACCGAGCTAGAGGGAGAAAGATGGACCCAGAGCCTGGATGCTGGGAAAAGTCGGGTGGCGACCAGAGTCGAGGCAATAAAATGTTCTGCCGCGAAATTTGATTCCAGAATAAAAATGGAATATCGGGAATAACACGAATCGGTGAAGCCATTTGATCTCCGTCGGGTAGCCGAGCTCGTGGCGAGGGGGGTGGAAAGCGAGGGCAGGGAGGGTGGGAAACATATCGATATGGGGAAACGGCACGAGAGTGGAATACAGAGGAGGGTATTATCGCCAACAGCCAACCATCTTCCTCGGTTCTCTCGGGCCGCATTACTTACAATTTTGGAAGATCATTCCGAGCTTCCCACCCACCCACCCACCAATACACAGACTCGTAGAACACGAGAGAAAAGCGCCAGACTTGTTTCTCTCTCGTCGTTTTATCATTTGTCCGCCGGTGGCGCTGGCGATCAAGATTCTTGGCAGCCAAAACAAAATGCCCGGACCCCCCCCCCCCTCTTCCGGGGAACGCGATTACGTCCCTCTGACCCTTACCCCCGACCCTTGGAAAAAGCAACCCCTGACAAAAATTACGGAACTTGTGTATCGCTAGCAGTTCACGAGTAAAAGTTTGAAATTTATTGCGTCACCTATGTACACACGTTCTACGTGTGTATATATACACGTATATAGAAATACATACGATTACGTCCCTCGTATGGTGTAAAAGTGAGGTTAACGACCTGGAAGAGTTTAAAGTGCACACGTCACACTTGTCACTCTCCACGGATCATGAAACATTCCGCAAAAGTTTCACGTCGTTTCTGCAACACTTATTTTAGATTTCAATGAATTCAAATGTCCCGCTTTTATTCCTCGTACGAGAACTCGTTCCCGTCATGCATCATCGTGCATACGAAAATCTAACCTCAAATCGGAAATACGTCCGGCACTTATTTCGTGCAGGTTAATACCGTATTGTGGATTTGTAGGTTATGTACATCCAATGTCAGACCTCAAACGATAATTTAAACGATCGACAAAGGGTTCAAGGGGTTTGTCGCCTTGACGCTCCTGCGGTTTTCGTCCCTTGGTAATTTATAATGATATTAAAGTCCGAGTCCACTTGTTCCCCTGGTTTATATGGACGACGGGGATTGCTCGTAACAAATTGCCCGCAACAATCGAAAGGATCAGCCGATAGGATCGTAGGAGGCGATGGCTGCTGCAAATGACGGTGGTACGTAGCGACAGTGGTGACCCTTGTTGGTGGCGTCGGCGTCGGCGTCGGGGTGAAAAAAATCGCATCGAGCAATAACTGCGGTTTTATCCTTGGCTTTAGAGGACAATGAAAACGGGTTCGAGTAATCTAGATTTAATAAATCTAACAGTTGGCAGACATGTGCAGCGACGGTAGCATCAGCGAACGACGTAGCCGGGCGTTTAAGTAAGGGCTGGGGGGTGGTTTGACACCGAAAAACCACCCTTGGTGTACCGCGTGCGTGACTAATCCGCCTTGAAAAAAAAAAATATCAAATGCAATTCTGTAAATCGTATCGAGCAGGGTTGATTTAATGAAAAAAAGAATTCTGATAAGGATTTGGTCTCGTGGGGTGTTTTTCTTCTTTCGATTGGGATACGGCGGGGTTCGGCGCGACTACCCCTTGTCAAGAACAAGAAACCAACTCGGGAATTGTCGGCCATCGAGATTTGTGGCCCAGTTCAGCTAATATTGGGGGTCGATATATCCGGTTTTCTACCGCGATACTACCCCACTACCACTGTTACAATTACTAGCATCCCTTATACAACCCCTTTGCCATGGACACAGCACAAGAGCAAGTAGCTCGTCTGTGCTGTGAGAAGGGGTAATTTTTTTTTGGTATACACTGAGCAAAGGCAATAAGGGTTGATGATAAGACTACATATCAAAGAGTATTATTTATTATCGACCTTCAATTGCATTGTTGATATATATATATACTTTTTAATGAGTAACAATTCATTATTATTTTCTTTTTTAAGGGTCCGCGTTACCCTTTTCGCAATAAGTAATGAAGATTGCCGAGGACGACATCTTATCTCGTGGGCTCCTTTAATTTTCAACCGAGCAGCCATTAACTTTTACGAGAGGCGTTTACTTTTTAATCCGTTTAGCGTCTCGCGCCCCCTCCTACCCCCTCCGGGCGCTTATATTTTTAATTTAACCTCGTCGACTTGGCGGCCATTGAGCGCGCCTGGAAGCCACCGCCGGTGCAGAGGGAGGAAGGGGGGTGGGTTTCTGGCTATACTGACAGGGTGTAGCGCGAGGGGGTGGTTGTGGTCCTAGAGCGAGCAGCGAGTATAGCTTCGTCAGGGGTTAGAGGAATACGGGGTGGTTTGCGGGTGCAATCGCTACGGTGGCGCCCCGTGCTCCCCTGGCGCCCGTTACGTTAATTAAATACATTGTTGCGGGGACACAGACTCCCACTATGTACTTGGAGCTTTATAGGTGCGGAGAGGCACCTTAAGTGAGACCCGTTTTCAACGTAACGCTACCTGCCCGACCTTATATCTTATACCTAGAAATATAGTGAACTACCCTCTTGCACGCTATTCTCAACTAGACCTAACCTCTTTCGTATATTCTCACCCTTAAGAACTCTCGTATCTCAGACTCGTATGCACGCGGACAAATTCTTTTTTCTAAGGGTTGATTTCGTATTCTCGGGACTGTGTGACGACACGTACTGTAGGATGATTTAAAAAATGAGCATAATTTTTGAGAGTAAAATTTGAGATTGTTGAAAAATTTTCTTGGTATGGAAAAATAGGGGTGGTTTTTTTTTTCATTGTTCGGAGCAGGTCAATAAATTGTTAACATTGGTTCTCAGGTGTGGTTCCAGAACAGACGGACAAAGTGGCGAAAGAAGCACGCGGCGGAGATGGCGACGGCGAAGAGGCGTCAGGAGGAGGTCGAGGGTGTCGTGGCGGAAGGCGAAGAGGGTTGCAGCGACGCCGAGACCGAGGGTAACGGGGAGACGGCCGCGAAGAGACTCAGAAGAGAGCTGGAGCAGCAGTACGGGCCGTGATGGGGATGAAGGCTGTTGAGAATCTGCGAGGGGTTGAAAAGGCGTGGCTACGGTACTGGCGGGTATAGCCATGGGCGGCGCTTAAGGGTTGGAAATTCATCCCTCTCTTGGCTCGTGAACAATCATCCCCACACGTCGGACCATCCGACTCTACGTCGTCCCACCATTAACCAACCCTCCGAGACCGCCGCTCGTTCGGGGTGCTCAGTTCGACGTGGGAACCGGAAGGACGTCATCGCGGCTGATTTTACTCCTGGAGGATCATCCGCCCCCTAAAACACTTGGCGGGGCTGCTACCAATGGAGCTCCTCTATCGGCTTTAGGGTTAATCATTATATTAATGGCGTCGGGACGCTCTGCGCTCGCTGGGATCACTCACTGACAATGAGTATGAGGTACAGGAGACCTGGGTCAGTGTCTACCTAGGCCGAGAGGAAGGAGGAAAGCTGATATATATCATTATAAGGGATGATCAATGGAGACACGATGATCTCAGTGAGAGAAACTGGTTGGACCATAACCAAGGGATGATTTCTTGTATATTCTGTAGATAACGTGATTAACGTGAATGTGATATTTGGCGTTTAAAATTGACGACTAGCCAGGCGAAGTCCATTGACGTGGAATTATAATTGATCTCGATAAATATTAATTGACAATTAATAAAAAAAAATTTTAATTTTACGCGTATCCCGTGCGTCGGACACGGGATAAAAAAGATCGTGGGCAGAGTCACGCATTGGGAAACGGATAAAGGTGTATAGGAAAAAATAAAAATAAAAAAAGAATTCATCCACTCGATTCGTTCGACAAGGTAACAATACGATTCGGTAGATATTTTCTTTATCTTTTTTTTTTTTTGAATCGATCGATCGATTCATATGTGATTTTCGATAAAGTAAATCGAACAGGACGGCATAGGGAATGGACCCAAGGGATGCAAAATCATTGCACTAGACAGTTTAAACTCAGCAGCGTAACCTATATTAATTTACAACCCCTACAGAGGAGTATCTATTAATCATTGTACAGTAAACGCTAGACTAAGCCCCGTTAGCTATAAGTAGAGAACCACCCTTGTATAAAGCACTGTATAAATTATACATACATGTTATCTACCGCTTGTGTAATATAAATATCTCTGAATTTAATAAATGGCCAATACAATATTGTAAGGGGAGGTGTGTCCGTTTAACTTTCTATCGTTCACCCCTTAGTTCTCTCGTTGGCTTCTACCACCCCCTACTTTTCTTTTTTTTTTTCTTTCGCCAATCTTCATCCCCCTCCCTCGGCCCAGGGGTACTTTCTCCTTTTCTCCAGACTTTTTCCCGTTCGTCAATAACACCCCTCGCGTAAGCAATCCCCGTTACTTCTCGATCCACCCTCCTATTTAAGAGCCAGGAAAGCAACCCCCCGACGTCGGCGTCGCCGGGACCTCTGATTGAATTTCCTCTCGAAGCGTCGGGACGCTCAGCAGTCGTCGTCGATCCGATTATGGCGGTAGAACCACGGCGCCAGCTCTGTCTTTCTTATAGGGGGTTCCCCGGCTTTCCTACCTCCTATACACAGTGGTACCGTCGTTCTCCTCCACTTTTATCGAAATACCGGACCGTCTTTCAATTCTGCGAGATCGCTGCTCGGCAGGGGTCGCCGGAAACGAAACAATCGCGATCCACTCGAGAGGGTTGGCTTTTCAATAAGTCGAGGATAAAAGCCGAACCGGAGGGATAAAAGATTGGCTCGACGAGATCCACCCCCCCCCATCTGGGAGGGATCCTCATGTCGTGCGATAGATAACTAAGTGAGGATTCCAACTATAGTCTGTTCTAGATAATACCTTACTTTTTCATTTTACTCTGTTTACATGAGAACAGAGTATAGATATATATTTATGATACGACATAGTAAATCTATTAGCACTACAGTAAAATTGTATCAAGAATTAAGTACCACCCGCTATAGTCAATCGTACTACAGTGCACGAGTCTCGGTGACCGATCCACGCAGTCGAAGGACACTTGGAATCAATTTAGTAAACGATGGATTAATTTAATAAGGGTGCCTTTCCTTTCTCAACAGGGGATGATGCTACCGAGCGTAACGACGTGGGGGGGTAGTACGGATTCAAGCAATAGTTACAAACTAGTGCCCCATCCACACCCCAGCCACCACTACCGCCGCCCTAACGGCTATTCATTTAGCTAACAGGCTGTTATGATTAAGTTTCCGCGTAAAGGGAGCAGCCCCACTACTCTTATTTATACACACCCCTACAACAACCACTCTTCGAATGAACACTCGACTTTCCTTCCTATGCGTTTTACTTTCGCCAACTGTCTACTGTGCGCTGCATACTCATTTTTCCTAAGGGATGATATATGGCGCGGGGCCTTATGACGTAATCAAGAAATTATTGAATTTTGGAAAATTTTTTAAAAAATACAAAGTTATTTAGATTCCTGTTGGATTAAAATTTTAATAAAACAGGATTCGATAACATTGTAAATTGACTGATAAAATTTCATTATATTTTTCCCGACCGAATGACACATTCTGTTTAATCAGATTATACGAAAAACCAGTGCGAATCGATTCCATTAATTCACTTGCCGTCGTACACACAATCGCCACAACGTGAAAGCCATAGGTAGAAATAAAGCCGAGTATCCACGAAGATGCGCGAACAAAGCCGAGATGAAACGAGTGAGAGCCACGTGTAAGTGTGACTTTACCAAAGTTCGTACGTCACTTCACTGAATTGTCTCTACGTCACGTGCTCGCTGGACCACGTATCCCTTACGGGAGGGTGTACAATCCGTGTGTACATAGGTGCACACATGTCGAAATAAGGGTAGTTCTTTGTCCCTGATGTCTTCCCGTAAGTGATGGTGTATTTTTATATTCGATGCGCATCACACGGACGATGTGTCACCCAGTGCTGTGGGACATCATCCCCTATGTAGGACCAAGTCCAGGATAGTCACTTTGCAGGGATGTTTCTGTTAGATGATATCGAGTCCACCATACACCCCTTGACGTTTGGGATCTGTTAAAGAGAGAAAGTGTGTTTCGAGAGGAGAAAAGAGAAAATTTTGCAGAATTTTCATATTTGAGAAAAAAAAATTCAAATTTTAACCGTCAGCGAGGAGATCACGTGAGACGTCAGGTTAGGTTAGGTTTGGTGTGCGGGAAAGTGGCGGGAGGCAAATAGAGAAAGGCAATCCCGCAACAATCGGCGGTGATCCTATCGGCGTAGATATCGTCCTGCGACATTTTTATGCCTCGACCACAAGGGCGCCACCCACGGGATTTACTGCTACTAACCGACATGCCACAGTACTACCACCGTATTTATGTATAGGGTATAGGTATGCACGTTACGAACGTACAGATTCCTACTTCCAGTAGGTGGTAGGACTGTGTGTAGGATTCCAAGATGGCGTCGAAAGTACATCATACACGGAAAATGGAAAAACATTCGGCATTATTATACCTGCATTTTTTTTTATTGTAAAACCAATAAAACGCGATAGATGGCAACCCGAGCTGTGGGCAACCGTCGTTTCGTTCGCCGCTACGAACCGCAATCTCGTCAAATATCAAAATGCCTACCCCTTTCTCGATGTAGAGCAACGTAATAACCCCAACACGAAGCTCTTTGTGGGATACCAGTATGACTTCCGGTTTTGACACTAATTAATTTTCCAGCACAATTACAAAATTGTTTGATCATCGAAATCGATTGTTATTTGAATCATCGCTACTTTTTTCTCAAAATATTTTCAGCTTGTCAAAAGAAATTTCTAAAACTGTACATTCAGTAGCAAGGAAACAGGAAGATGAAGACCAGAATGGCAGGAAGAGTCTCGGTCGGTAAGATATAGAGAAAACAAGAGAGTAGAAAGGGATGAGTACGTAAGGGGTGGTGGTCCCGGGTAATAATGTAGAACCGTAGAAGAGCAGGAGCGGTGATTGTGAGTGCGATTGCGAGGAAGGGAGCGCCCGAACAACACTTTTATATCTGCCTGTAGGATTTTCATATCGTTTTATCGCTCCTACATTTGCTATCCGGCCATGTTTATCTTCCGTCTTCCATTCCGCCCTATAGGCCAGGACCAACCAACCCCTAACGCTGTCCTCCTCCTCATCGCGCCGCCAACTTTCCTCCCATTTCTGCCTTCCTTCTTTTCTTCACTCTTTCTCCCCCTTCGCCCCTCGACCCTCTTCTCCTTGGTACCCAACCCCACGGCAATATCATTCTCATTCATTTTTATCTGACTTCTGTACCTATATATATATATATATATATATATGCGTACAGCTCATCTCATCCTAATATCAGTCCCCAGCATCCCCTCCGTCTATCCGTCTAACCTGACTGTTACTATCAGGCCCCGTCGTTACGTTCCTTCCTTTCGTCTTCATTCCAAGTCCTTGAGTTCTTTGGAATCGTCCGGAAGCCACCCCTGTTTTTCCTATTGGGGATGAATAAAAAAAAATGAAAAAATGAACCACCACCCCTCACTGCCTTTAATACTTATTCTCAAGAAAATCAGTGTCACTGTCTCCGACTAGTCTCTTCTTCTTTTTTCATCTTCGATTCTTCTCCCATCACGTATCCAAAGGGGATGAAAAGCATTTCGACTGCATCGCCCTGGTCGTCAGTCATGAATTGTGGTAACTACGTAAAATCCTATTTCTTTACACCAAGTGTCACCAGGGTCGTTCAAGGCGGTCGGTAGGCGGGGGGTTGTCGATGAGTGCCGTCGGCTGCCTCTGAAACAAGTTCGAAAAGACTCGTAAATAGTACGGCGCCATTTTTACGAGCTATATGCCTTCGAGTGATTTCGGATGAGTGCTGTGATTAATATTACTGGAGTTTCCCGTAACTCGTAAACTTAGCATACGCAGTTCGAGTACTTACGTCGCTCGTCGTTCACGCCATCCCCTCGGTGTGGCTGGGTTGGCTACCCTGACTTCCACCCTGCCTACTTGCCTGCCTGCCTGCCTTTTGACAGTCTCTCCTCTCCTCTACGTCTCTCCTTCTCAGAGGTAGTTCGTGTTGGTACCGTTAACTCCCGGTGGTGGCACTTCCTGCACTGGTGGTGCTCCAAAGAGATTTCCAGGCCGAGAAAGGGTCTCCGAGGCATCGACACTGTAAATTTATAGCAGGATTAAACCGTTAATACCTACTCGCGCAGGCTCTAAATCAATGGAAAATATTCTAATTGGAATATGAAAAAAGTTGGCACGCTTCTCGACTGTGTAAGAGGGTACTGGGGGGGAGGGTTACTAACTTGCTACCAGGCTCTTACTGGGAAATGGGGCTCGGTTCTCAAGCGGAGCTTGGAAGGGACAGAAATTAAATTATCTTAGCGGGAGTTTGACAGGAGAAATGAGAAAAACTTTTCGATTAAAATATATATGCGAGTGGCTATTGGGCTCGTTGCAAATGGCGAGGACTTTCGGTGGACTGGAGGGGGGTCGCTGGCAGCCCTTATTCAAGCACTTACTACTTAGTTTACGATCTTGGGAATGAGACTTTATGTCTTTGAATATGTAGCCGTACCTGTATCTGTATATATAGCTTTTTCATTTCAGCCTCTCCGACATATTGGAATATCGTATTGTTGCTCCTGTTAGGAATTGTAAAGCATATGTGTTGATTGCTCCAGAGAATTCTAATTTCCAAACATACATATTATTATTAGGGTTTATTACGAAACATCGACACGTGATACCTGATTCTATTAGGTCACAGGCGTTCGTGATTCTCCCCCATATTACATAGATAATCGTGAAATTATCATGAGCCTGTAAATACGGCCAACTGATTTGGTCCATGTTATTATGATATGATAACGCTGCATATGCCATCCAACGAGATGAATCTGTCAAGCATAGTAAAAAACAGTGTATTAGGATATGGAAAAGAAACAGTGAAATAAATGTTTTATCAAAATAGGATTTTAGTAATTAAAAATTTTTTTATTTACTAATCGATCCTGATAAGGAAGTCATCGAATAAAATGATAAGCCAGCAAGAATTTAGTCACGCTAAATATCCCTGGATGAGAAAACGAGTAATTCTTACCAGTCATCCCAGTAACGATCCGATCGCAGACACATTAGGAGACGTTTGAACATCAGGCGTCGCGACGCCAAGCGTAACGCGAAATCGGCTCCCTAATGGAGTGTCGCTCTGCGTTATCGTTATCGTCCCGTCAAACTGACGACACTCGAATCCCCGTTAGGACATTTTTCATGTGGATCGGTACGATCCTATACCGATAAAGTCCGATTAGTACCCGTCCTAAGGGATGATCAGTGACCTAACCTAAATTTAAATAAAGTGATGAAAAACCATGAGAAAATTCACAGTCGTACCATCGGTACATGCATAAAATAACAAAAAATATATTACATAATTTCAAAAGAAAATTGTCAACCAAAAACATTTCTCTTTGAATTCAAAATTTTCGCTAAAAAAAAAGTACACGCAGAAGGTGCGTTGCATGAATTTTGTAAAATCATTTAAACTCGCGTCTTCGCCCCCCCAAGTCCTAGGGGTTGTTTAAATGAAACACAACGCTCTCATGAACACGGCGACAGCGCAGCAAACTCGACTTTAATGCTTTTCCTCGCGATTCAACAATCATTAGCACAGGAGCCGAGTAGCATGTGGAAAATAGCCGTGGAGGTAGCTGCTACGTAGATATAGGTTATGTACGATGGAAGAGAAGACGCGTGTACCTGGCAAGCTCTAGCCATATAGAATATACATATACTCAGTTCCACACCTAGGTCAGAAATTTATATAAGGTTACAAGTGTATATCCATATGCGTACAAGTCCCAGACATGGTACACGTGCATAAAGTATCCAGGCTGTAGAACGAACTCACCCCTGGAGCCCAGCTGCCGACGTCCTCTCAACGGAAACTTATTCCCAAGGAATAGTTGATGACGCCGCCGCCAGTTGTTCGACAAGTGTCTACATACGAGTTATTGAACGTCTTAGAATGGGAAAGAAATGTAGATTTAGGCTTTATCGACGTCATCCCTCCAGCCTCCCTTTAGCCCCTTTCGCTTGTCTAAAAAAAAATAATTCCAGTAAATTACTCGATTGTCGGTATAAAGTCTGCGATGAAAAATTACACGACCATGAAAATTTTTTGAGTGCGGCTAGACGGGTATAAAAAGAGTAGATCACAGGGGGTGGCTATCCCAAGGGATGAAACGGTGTCCTATCGAAAGCCAACCCTCGATAGGAACGATAGGGGTGCGACATTACGTTACAGTGTATGTATATACACTACACGGAAAGGGCCACGTGACCAAAGGCGTGACAGCGTAACGCCCTTCTTGAACGATGTTTGTACTCACCCTTGTATAACAGCGATTCAAAATTTCTTTGATGCTAAATTGATAGTGTCATTGGCCACGTGGCGATGCCACATCGGCACGTTTTAATGGTACTGATACCACCAGGATCATTCTTACAGCCCACGTGTCCCCAGTGTTTTGATTGAGATTAAACCGTTGCGTTTTGTTATCTGCCTACTCGAATAGACCTAGTGCACGCCTGCAGGGGGGACATTTTGAGTTCAATTTAAAATTCGTGTGTAAGAGCGAATAAAAATATTAACGACACCAGCTCGATTCCCTGTATTAGCAGTGGCGGCAACAATAACAAAAGGCCAAACGAGCGAGATGCTCAAACTAGCAAAGGTTCAAGGTTGGTCAGAGCAGAGGCAAATGCATTTAACGATTCCAAGAGAAAAATAGTGACAAAGACTGCTGGTGGAGACGCACAACGGGGATTCAAGTAACTAAGAGACAAGGTGACTCGAGGTTAGGTTAAGCATAATCAGCTGAGGTTAGGTAGCCAGGAAAGAAAGAAAGCATCCAGTCAGACGGGCAGGTAGGCAAAAGCAAGCAGTCAAGCGAGCAGGCACAAAGCTCGTAAATTTAATAAACATTAAAAGCACATTACGGTGAAAAGACGCGAGGTGCTCATCACGACGATAAGCCGAGGACAAAGGTAACCGTTCATTCGTCCCGGGTCTTCTCTCCTTTCTTTCTCTTGTTCCTTTTTTATTTTCTCTCTCTCTCTCTCTCTCTCTCTCTCTCTCTCTCTCTCTCTCTCTCTCTCTCTCTCTCTCCTCTTTCTCTACCTCCCTCCCTAGCCCCACTCATTCCCCGTGATAGCTCAAGAATAATCCGAGTTGAATGCGACGCACCTGGTCGCTGACTATATCCACCATCTCGTTTCTACTATCCTTCATTCTCTAGCCTGATCTCACTCTCTCTCTTTCTTTCGGTAGGTCTAACCTAACCTCGTCCTCCTTTAACCTCCTCCATTACACATGACCCATCTCCCTGCATACACGACTGACCTGGCTGATACTCTCTGGCTCCAGAACTGGCAACGGCTTAGCCTTGCTAATGATGACCAATGAGCCACTCTGCCTATTACCCACCCCTGAACCTGGACACCTTCTTCGAGTAGCACTTCTCGGCGTAGCCCAGTAGCCACTGGGTCTGTCATGCAACGCGTGATATACCGGGGTGGTCTGACCATCCAATGACTTCACCTACTGGACTGGACTGATTTACTTGTAAAATTCTTCCATCTTCCTTGCCAAGTCTTGCTACGACGTTACTATTACCACTGTACTGTCTAATTCAGCGCTACTTGATGCATTCAGGATTTAACTCATTATAAAGCAGACGGGGGATGCGCGTCTACACCGCATACATTATACTGCCGAGAGTTAGCCAGTCTCTAGGCTCTAGAGGCGGTCCTGGCTACCTAATCAGATATGCAGATCATTATATCCCGATGCAACGTCAGACTGCACTATTAACAGCTCGCTGCATCTGCATCTCATGGATATGCATGGGGAAATGGAGGATTGTTGATGTGATCCTTGATTCGCAACGGCTTCGCCTTTAGTGACTCAGTCCTGAAATATTACAAGTCAGGATTTTAGAAACGTACAAAAAAAAAACCCTCATGAGATGAGTCCGGTTATTTATATAATAAACATACAGTAAAATTAGTACATATACAACACATATATTATCAAAAGGGATTACCAGTGCTTCCAGAAAATCAAGAATCCAGCGACTGCATTATCAGTCAAGTGTCCAAGGGCTGCGAGAGGGTAGCTGTAATTAGTACCAGGGGTAGTCCAGTGAGTCTGCTCATCGACTAGAGGTAGGGTTGGTCTGCAACTTGCCCTGGGGCTCCATCGATACCAGCTGGTTTGAGGATTTTGATTTACATCCGTTGTCTTTGATTAATTCTACCCTCCACCCCTTATATTCAACGATTCTCTGTCATCAAACATCCCTTTAAACCCTGAGGCTATTTTTTTCTCTTACCGGTCATCAGATGCTCTCCAGTGTCCAAAATAAGTATGGATCTTTTGCCAAGAACAGGAAAATAAATCCATACACTCCTTCGCACTCGTTTTCCTTCTTCCATAGACCCGCTAAAGCACGTACAAATAATTATTACTTTATGAACGCTCCTCCTGCCTAGGACAGTATTATTAACAGCGATGGGCGGAGCTTCCGTAACTTGACGTTCCTAAGCTGCATATTAATTATGAATCCAGACAGAGTCGCGGGAGGTTTACGCTTAGATACGTGAGGAACCATACCAAGGTAGCTGCCCGGCGGTTTTGTGTTGCGGAAACTGGTAAGATTTATGGGCGGATCCCTAGGACCCATAGAGCCGGCGGTCCTGACTTAATAAGTGAGATAAATTCGTATTGTTTAATTAACGCTCTTCAGAAGATCCCATAGTCACTCGCGTATACCTGAAATATAAATAAGAATCAATTAAAATGTATAAAGTCTACCTTAACGTGTAACACATATATTATTAGACCACGCGGTACGTACTTTTTATGGCTGATATTAAGGATATAAAATATGTATAAATAATTTTGTTTTTCTAATTATATTATTTACATTAGATTCTCTACGTAACTACTCAACATTACAGATACCAGACGGTATCATGGGTATAACGTAGAAAGCCCGTTACCCGTTTCGATCGGATTTTGCCATCCTCATAAATATCATGCCGGATTTTATCGGATTGACTAATCAAAGCCCGGAACTGGATCCGATACGTCTCTCGGCGTCCCACGAATTATACCAATGGAAACTGAGAGATGCCGATTTTAAATAATAAAGATTTACGAGAACTACATGATCGATGCTCACGAACGATTTAGGGTGAAATTTCGAGGCGATATATTTTGAAGCAAAAAAAAAATACAAAATTTATTAAATCCTCGCCACAGATATCCACGTTGATAAGATAATTGGTTGCTGATCGCCAGGACTGTATCTTGGGCAATTACTTGCTCATATCATTGATGACGATGTAACATAACCTAATTTTGTTTGTTTGAAAAATCATTAAATCATACCGGAAATGCTAACGTCAGCTTCTAAAAGCGCGGATGTGACCTCGGATACTTTATATCCCATATGGAGAGAGTATTGTTTTCCACATAAATTTCGCCAAGAGATTTTATCAGATCAACCAATCAGTACGTGGGATCCAATATATATATATAGAGAGAACTAATATATATATAGAACTACCTACCTTTAATATATATAGATAGGTATAGGATACACGTACCTATTGGTCCGTTCAGTGACTTGATTTAATACCCGACAGATTGTAGGAATTACAGAACATGAATTTCATTCGCTCGGTAAATTCGTAGAGAATAGAATGCAGGATATATATATATATATACATATAGTACAATAACAAGGTACCACTTAGGCAATTAGATACGTTACTAACTCCCATGTATACAATTAATGCACGCGTTCCTTTGTCGAAAATGCTAAAAATTAAAGATCCAGCTTGAAATTGATGTATTTTCGAAAAATCAAACTACCAACCTCCTTCTTAACTCCATTCAGCAAATTCGTCCTTGTTACGCGTACATGTTTGGCACGATAAAGCTCGTAGGAAATTTATACGTTTGATAAATCAGGTCGCGTGCCGACGCCCCTCACTTAATCCGAAGCTGGTTCTCTGGTAGATGAAGGGTGCACAGGGGTCGCTGAAGAAGGAAAGAGAAGGTAGAGTAGGAGTAGGTATCGCTCGTATTACAAGGTTAAATATGCTAAACGTTTTGCGGGAGAATAGCAGCTCCCGTACGGCACTCCTCCGCCATCTCCTGGCGCAATCACGCGGATTTGTATTTCCTAATGAGATCTTGAGATGCCTAAGCCCCGTTATCCATATAAATGTAGCCTCGTTACGCGAGGATCTTTATATATGTATCCGGTGCCGACGAAAACCAATTACACCGACGTATGAGAGATTTAGTACGTGAGAAATTTTGACGTTTCGTTTCGAACATTGCCAACGAAAGAGATTCATTAATCGTACGTCTTTGTATACCATTGTCTACCAGAAGATTTCCCCGTCGTCTCGTTCGTTCGTTTTGTCACACTTATTTTACTGCTGGATGCATTTTATTGTTTATTATGTAGGTAATAGTGTCCAAAAAATTGTCTAACCTTTCTTTTGACTACTGTTCTTGCCTTTCTTTGTGGCTAAATGTCCCCAACGGGGGGGCATGTGCCAGTTTTTGACAACTGTCAGAAGACGAGAGTGCGTAGTGCATAGACGATACAAGTCGTATAGATGCATTTTATTGTGTATTATGTAGGTAATAGTGTCCAAAAATTGTCTAACCTTTCTTTTGACTGTTGTTCTTTCCTTTTTTTGTGGGAAAGTATCCCCAACGGGAGGCATATGCCAGTTTTTGACAACTGTCAAAAGACGAGAGTGCATAGTGCATAGACGATACACGTCGTATAGAAGGTAAAGTGCGTAGACGAAGCCGAAATGAAAATACACGATATCGGCGACAGGTGGAGCCACTATAAAACGTATCTATATCAATACCACAGAATAATAGAAGGCACTTTCAAGCAGTATAAATCCGGCTGGATATTGAATGGTAGGTATTTCTATGATAGTACATACTGAATTTTATATAGCCAATATATACGGAAAGCTATAATATATAATACGAGGTGGATCTGAAATTTCGTGAAGCCAAGAAAGACAGTATTATTATAATTTCAAACATAACCATTATATCAATAGGGAAAAACGTACCGAGAGATGGCGCTGCTGTTACGCTTTCGCAGTTACCCGCTAGGGATTGGCGGGAATTTCGAAAAGGGTTTTAGCATACATTATAACCGAAGGTCTAAAAGAATCGTTATATCTCGTAGAATTTCTAATGGAAATGGAAAGCGTACAATTTTGTTAGCTTCTTAAAAAAAATATCACCAAGGAATACGATCGATAGCTGTAACACGGAAATTTCCCTATGCCGACAAGATACACGTTCATGCGTATCTGCTTTTTCATACGTGTGCACCTCTCTTGGTATATACGTACACGTGACGCACACTATACGCGATATAAGGGATGGTTTTCTGGGCAGTGGTGCGAAATCGTAGCAAGTGTCCGGTCGGCAAGTTGTTTCAGCATTACCATATCATTGAAACTTGTAAGAATTCAATTTGTATGGCACACGTGGCCCTCGAACGAGACGTAGGGATATTTGCAGATGGTGCCATCCCTTGGGGCCACCGTCCGTTATACATTTGGCGCAATCCGCATTCTTTTAACGACGAGTCCGTCGCGGATTTCTACCCTTCGGTTTCATCCCTTAGTTTATTTTTTCATTTGGGTGTCCTGTAAGGGTTGCCAACCACTCGGTCATAGTTTGGTTAACCTAGATCAATTTTCAAGCCGGCAAACAGTTTTACCATAGTGAGAAAAATTATTTGGCTGCTGCTTCGATACCTTTTGTCAAAACTTTCTACATCCTCTACCCTCTTGACCCGCTGCCACCTCATCTATTGGACTCTTGCTGAGATCTAGGGTCTAGGATGTTTGTATGGGTACGAACTCGGCTCAAGTACGAAAAGGAAGCTTACGCCAGACGAAGCTTTACAATTCTGCAAATTGGCCCTATAAAATTCCGCTAACGCAGAGTTATCGCTCTACTTGCCAGGGTACGCCAGCCAAGGAAACCGCGGCTAAGTGCAGTGTGCGGGTAGTTCGGCACGAACTCTAAGTAAATTTTCGCTAATGTGCTTTTCAGACGCTTATTGGATTACGGGTCTCTCGACGGAACTCGGTATATCTTCGGTGCGTCGGTCTAATCAAGCTTTTTGGGATTTAGTCACCTCCTACTGATTTGAGAGGATGGAACAATGGAGGGAGAAAAGAATGTGAGCTTGCTGGGATGATTTTTAATGAGGACATTCACGCGGCTGCGTATTCTATTTACGGTAAAAGCCATTTCTAATGCTTTCCAGGGATACCTTTACTAATAACTGTAACTGATGTGAGAACACTGACGACACGATTCACATTTAAAAGTTAAATTACTTCTATCCAGTTTGATCGCGGAGCTTGACAGACAATACAAATGGTTGGATTTAAATATGTAAAGCGGCTGGGTTTCCGAGAGATTTGGGGAAAAGTGCTTTGGTTGGCGCTGGGTCTGAGGAGTTGATAAGTGAGATGGACGAGTGACGCCTGAGTCGAGTTTCTGTATTTCACAATTTTACGATCCCTACATGGACTCATTTGAATTCGTACGATTCCTTGATGCTGGTATGGTTTCATTCTTGTTCGACGTAAGTTTTTAATAAAATTTCATATTTTTGTCTTGGTTCTTTTTATTACCCATAAAACTAAGAACGCGCGAAGAGTGCTTTAGTAGTGTGACTGACTGTGAGTGCCGACCTGATAGAAAAGCTGGTTTTGACGTTTGGTATTTTTGTGTATACCGCACTTGGACACTAGCGACATCTATTTGAGGTCGCATGCAACTAGATTAAGGTTATACCTGTTTTACCTGCAATTGTTAACTTTTGTGTACAACAGCCGCATAACGGCGTTGTTCACGGCTGTAAATAATTCAAAATTCAGTTACCGATTGTTGGTAATATTTTCTGTTTTAGTGAGGAGAAACAAAGCAGGACTCTCCCTTATCAACAATTAATTTTGTTCAGGTTTAAAAATAGATGGCGTTGCTATACTTAGTTTTGATTGGCTGACCACAAGCGTCGCTTCGGATCAAGGGGATTGGCTGAGTTTCCCGCCTTATTATATATATAACCTCAAAGAGAATTACGCGGCGGTTGCATTTATTGATAGAAATGAAGTCACGACTATTGTTAATATTTAGTTATGCCTGTTTCTGATATTGTGAATTTCAGTAATAAAAATTATTTTGTAAATGTGATATCAGATAAATCAAGAAATAACTTGTTTCAAAAAATGCCTAACATTACTTTTATATTATGAACCTAGAATGTATCCTTGTATAACATATTTATGGCCCTGAAAAGGGCCGTTTTTTTGGTACGAGGATGTCAATCGTACTGCGTTTAAGCACGTTCTCCACGAATTCGGCGAGCCAGTTGAATATCCTTGGGCATGATGGTAACACGTTTGGCATGAATTGCACACAAATTGGTATCTTCAAACAATCCAACCAAGTATGCCTCGCTAGCTTCCTGAAGTGCCATAACAGCAGAGCTCTGGAAGCGCAGATCGGTCTTGAAGTCCTGTGCAATTTCACGAACAAGTCGCTGGAATGGCAACTTGCGGATCAGCAATTCCGTGCTCTTCTGGTATCTACGAATTTCACGCAGGGCGACAGTTCCGGGTCTGTAGCGATGAGGTTTCTTCACTCCACCAGTAGCCGGTGCACTCTTACGAGCAGCCTTGGTAGCAAGCTGCTTACGTGGAGCCTTCCCGCCAGTCGATTTCCTTGCAGTCTGCTTGGTACGAGCCATTTCGTCTCAATATAACAATTTACTGTATCTCACGAAGACTAAATGCAATGTGAAACTTGCGTGCCTTTCTGCGCTCTCTTATTCCATTCCCAGGCTCAACGCTCGCTCATCCTGATTCGCTGGTGTAGTCATAGTGGGGGGTGCTCGCTTCTTATTGGCTGGTGGACTCATGGTGGGGATGGCCCTATCTGTACCCTATATAATGAGGTGCTTCGGAACCTTCTGACTCAAACGAATTTCATCGTCTATTTTGTTCGCATCGTCTGTATCAACTATCTGAGCAAACATGACTGGTCGTGGAAAGGGAGGAAAGGGATTGGGAAAAGGAGGAGCTAAGCGCCATAGAAAAGTTCTTCGAGATAACATCCAAGGTATCACCAAGCCTGCTATTCGTCGTCTGGCTCGTCGTGGTGGTGTCAAGCGTATATCTGGCTTGATCTACGAAGAAACCCGTGGTGTCTTGAAAGTCTTCCTTGAGAACGTAATCCGAGATGCTGTCACCTATACCGAGCACGCAAAGAGGAAAACCGTTACTGCTATGGATGTAGTCTATGCCCTTAAGAGGCAAGGACGCACCCTCTATGGTTTTGGTGGTTAAGTCATTGGACTTGACATACGTCTATAATATCAGACAAACCGTAAAACAAAACGGCCCTTTTCAGGGCCCCAATATTTTTATACGTTTTGGAATGGTATTCGTTCACTTAGATTTATCATGCTAAATACATGCAAGGATATCTTCATCCGTCTTTGAAGGCAGCACTTAAAAAATTTTATTCAATATTCTTAATATTTGCCTAAAAACTATTTTTCATTTTTAGTAATACTATTTTTTCAACGAATTAAATAAATTAGGTAAATACTACGCGTGATGAAATACCTTAAAGAACGCAAAGGTTTTTGTAGAGCATAATGAAAAAAGATACGTTAGTATAACTTGTTGAGAGATACATTCAGTTTCTGTCAATTGAAATTTATGCCTCACTTTAAAATCCATTGCGAGACTAAAGCGTAAACAGACTCGAATGTTATTGAATTATTGAAATTGCGATGCTATTTATGCTTGCACAGAAATGTAGCTGTACTTTAGATTATTGGAAAAAACAATTTGTGGAAATTAGTACAGCAGACATTATTTTGAAAAAATCATTTTTTATTTACAGTAGTGTCAACTTGTTTAGAACATATTTTATAACCGTTTACACCGTAAGTAGAAAGTACAGTACAGTTCCTGGTTTTTTCTCACAAGCCTTGTTAGTTCCTGAAACCATTAAAAAGATATCAAAAGTTAATTTCTAAGCCTGCTTTCAGTCGAACAAAAATTGTGTACCTTGTACCATAATTATTGACATAGCATAGACTAATATTTCATATCAGAAATTTGTACATATATGGATACCTAATCAGATGCACAAAATTAGCAATATGAAAGCGAACAGAAGACTATACATATACTACCGTCGAAACGTTATGTTAATATTTTTTATGAAAGCGAACAGAAGACTATAGACATACTACAATCGGAACGATATGTTAATAACATGTATGTATTATTCTGGCTACGTGATAGAATAATAAATATTTCATAATAAAAATTATAAACAATTTCACCTTCATAATGTTATACCACACTTAAAACCCAGTCTGCCAACAGCGTAACGTTCATGTCCTCCCAAAATCTTTAAATTCCATGCTATCAATTATTCCAAATCTTGTAGTACAAAATACGTGTGAAATAAAAAATTAAAAAATAAATATTATCAAATGACTAGTACCAATTTGATATATAAAAAATGATAATTTGTAGTTGAGTTAAAAAATTATCTCTTATCTATGTCACGTACCTTCTCATACGCCTGCAAGATAGACATTATCGGATTCATTGAACTGTTGGCCTTTAAACCTATTGAATACATTATCGAAAATTGTCAAATTCATAAATAATTAAACTTATTAAATTAATGAAAAAAAAATATGTATATGAACAATGATGAATATTCCTAAAGCCGTACGAAGAGACTGCATAGGGCACTAGCAAATCAATCCACTTCTATCCAGTTACATACCTCATAGAATCGACGAAAATTAAAATAAAATGACTAAAAATAATAATTAACCAAGGACAAAGATTTCCTGCAGAGCCATGTATCTCTGATAAAAAATCATCACCAAGAAACCAATGGTCCAGGATAACTGAAAGCCACGTCGCTATCAATGGGGTTGAATGAAATCTGCTCGCCTCCATCGGCATTTCATTGAACGATAACCAAGCTTCAGGAAACTTCTCGATAACAAGATTGGATAGGCACATAGAACAAAGCTTGGCCTACCTAAAATGCCAATAGTTCGATAAACAATTGTTAAGGAATGATTTTTATTAATAATTGCGACGATCCAGGCGCGGTAGCGGCAGAGGCGCACGCGTCGCCGCAGCCTTAAGTTTTTGGCCTTTATCAATTTTCAATGGTCTCGAAACTTTTTTGGCGATTAGTCGAAACTCATAAGCTTTCACCGATAACGATAAGTAGCCTCCAAAAGTAATCTGACAATGAAACAAAGATTATTAAACAATAAGATCAGTGCCGTACTCACGAACGATCATCAAACCGGGTGTGTTAAACACAAGCGGGTCTCTCTTCATGGTCCGCGCTCTGTAATACTAGCGCCACCTATGTTGAGACTCAACATTCAGATCCACTGGAGAATCAGTCTCGTACGGAACCTCCGTGTGCAAGGAAGCAATACTGCAAGTATTTTGTATTCGTAAAGAAGAAGAAGAAGATAAATCATCAATAATGGGTGACAAGGCAGCATCTCCGGTCGTAGTGGCTTCCGCACCAGCGGAAAGTAACTCAACAGTTCAGGCAGCATCGCCAAAAAAGCAGGCAGCATCAGCCAAGTCGAAGAAGCCGCGCGCCAAGCCAAATCATCCTCGTACGTCGGAAATGGTGAACGCCGCCATTAAGAGTCTGAAAGAGCGTGGTGGTTCTTCTCTGCAAGCCATCAAGAAATACGTTGCGACAACGTACAAGCTTGACGCCGAGAAGCACGCATCGTTCATCAAGAAATATCTGAAGGTTGCCGTGGCGTCTGGTGAGTTGGTGCAGACAAAAGGTAAGGGTGCTTCAGGATCGTTTAAGCTACCTTCGGCCAAGACCGACGCACCCAAGCCAAAAGTGCAACGTTCAGCTGCTAAGAGCGTCGCGACGAAGAAGAGCGTTGCTGCGAAGAAACCTGCTGCTAGCAAAAAGACCAGTGCAGCCAGCGTGACTAAGAAGGCTGACGTCGGTAAGAAGAGCAGTGCAGCGGCTAAGAAGCCAGCGGCAGCCAAGAAAGCTGCTGCTCCTAAGAAAGCCGTTCCTGCTGCTGCTGTTCCTGAAAAGCGCAAAGCTGCCAAAGAAGCTCCACCGCGAGTTGCCAAACCAAAAAGTCCGTCTAAGGTTAAGAAGGTCACCAAATCACCTACGACCAAGCCTAAGGCACCTAAACCCAAAAAGGCTGCTGCTGCTGCTTCTAAGGGAGCTAAAACTGCGTCGAAGAAGCCAGTTTCACAGAAAAAGTGAATACAAATCCTGGCGGGAGATTGAAAGAGAGAGATATGCGAACGGCCCTTATCAGGGCCAACACGTTTTTATTACGTAGACCATGATTTTTGGTTTCATAAAAGTTCATCCCTCATCCTATTGTCATTTCACTTGTACAGAACGTCATTTGACGAAATTTATTTTTAGATGCGGAAAAGGTCTAGTACCTTATTAATGTTTATAATTTATTTACTTTAACTGATCGGTTAGAGGGTAAATGGCTGTGACATTGTTCAGAGGAATTTGTGATATTAATTAATTTATGTACAGGACGCTGATTATGGCAGCTCATTTTTTGTGTAAAATTATTATGTACAGAAATCTCCTATACCTAAATATTGAAACGTAACTCCTACACAGTTTAGAAAAATCAATATTATACAGTCGTTCCACGAGCAAGAGATCCTATTTAGGGGACTCTGTTACCTTTAATGTTATAGAAGTGTGGCCCCTCAAAATCTATTTTACGCGTAAACGGATTATATCTATATAACAATCCCACCCTGTTGTTATATTCAGATTACATCACCCATAGCCGAAACTGGCTTATTCAATAACAGATAATTATTGAAAAATGTAGATTATTTAGATTAGTAATTAATAGACCTGTTCGTTTTAGTATTTTTAAGCGCTTAAGTGTGTTCGAAAATGAGTATAGAGCGCTGAGTGCATCGTTGTTTCTTTGTTTATTAAATGCATTGGAACGAGACGATATATTCTGTGCTCAGCTCATTTCTGAACACACCTACAGTGTTCCCAAGTACATAAAAGCACTAGGAACGAACAGGCCCATCGACTATATTATGTGAATTTCAAAGTAAGCGTATTAAGCTTTATCTTTTTCACTTTTTCATATGGAAATAAAATAAAATAATTTATGATATACGTCCATAAATTAATCCTAGTAGTTAAAATGATCATCGCGTCTCAACATCGTAATTTATGAATAACATAGTTTTCATTTGTACATATGCATTTTATAAGATGAAAAATAAATATAATACATTGGATAATAAATTATTTAAAGTAAACTTTCACGATTGAACTGTAGAACTATTCCTCGTACACAATTATTTGTGGCCCTGAAAAGGGCCGGTTTTCGTGTTCTTGGAGTGGTACTCGTAGCTCTCTTCTTACGTAGTCTTCTCCGTCTTTTTGGGCAGAAGTACAGCCTGGATGTTAGGTAATACACCACCCTGAGCAATAGTCACACCAGAGAGCAGCTTATTCAACTCCTCGTCATTCCGGATGGCCAATTGCAAGTGTCTAGGAATAATCCTAGTCTTCTTGTTGTCACGTGCAGCATTACCAGCCAATTCAAGTACTTCAGCAGCCAGATACTCCATAACAGCCGCAAGATATACCGGAGCTCCAGCGCCGACACGTTCCGCGTAATTACCTTTACGCAGAAGTCTGTGAATACGACCAACAGGGAACTGAAGTCCAGCCCTGCTTGAACGAGACTTTGCCTTTCCCTTTGCCTTGCCACCCTTGCCTCGCCCAGACATGATATCGATTTACTAAATTCTTAACAGTACAAGTACAACAGACGATCCTCCCGTGCGGAGCAGAGACGTCGCTTTGAGTAAAAAGGACGGTACATTTGGCCTTATAACGGTTTTCCACTAAATCCAACGGGCCAATAGGAGCGTCGCTTACTCTGGCTAATCGCTACGTGTCACCTGATTGGTGCGTAGGAAGGTCTTCACTGCCTATAAGTACGAGGCGGCACCCAGTGACCCGCATTAGTGCTTGAACTATTATTTGTGTTGCATTGCATATTTGACAGTTCGTTCACTTTCGTGACGATGCCACCTAAGACGAGCGGTAAGGCCGTGAAAAAGGCCGGAAAAGCCCAAAAGAATATATCAAAGGCTGATAAGAAGAAGAAGCGCAAGAGGAAGGAAAGCTATGCTATTTATATTTATAAAGTTTTGAAGCAAGTGCATCCCGACACTGGTATTTCCAGCAAGGCTATGAGCATCATGAACAGTTTCGTTAACGACATCTTTGAACGTATTGCTGCAGAAGCATCGCGTTTAGCTCATTATAATAAACGTTCGACTATCACGTCCCGGGAGATTCAGACTGCCGTGCGACTTTTGCTTCCTGGTGAACTCGCCAAGCACGCGGTCAGTGAAGGCACGAAGGCCGTTACTAAATACACGAGCTCCAAATAAGATGGGATATTATTAACGATGAACTCTGCAAGGCGGCCATCAAACCTATAACGGTCCTTTTAAGGACCACAAAGTATTTCTACGAGGAACTACCAGTTACACATTTATTTCTACCTAATCTTCGATTGTCATTGCTCTCGATAAAGTCAGAGCAGTATTCTTTCTATCTAGGGAAAAATCGTCTTTATTAAATTACAGATTAGCGGAGCTTAAATTTCCCAGGTTTATCTACTTGCTGGGACAGAATTCTGAGAAACATGATGTATCCAATCAAGTTAGTCATTCTCAGTATTTTTTTGCTTTCTTGCCTGAGTAACCAAATGTAGGAATGAAATCAGAACTTGGCATATCTCTTAAATTCGAAATTTTAGCTATGATAGTACAGATGAGTTCTATGACAATTACTACTTTAAATAAAAAATTCCAGTAAACGAGCTTAATGTCAGAATAAGACTAATATTCATTCTCCAATCAGAAGCATTCTGCGCCAGTCAAATATTCTGTAGTAAGGCTGCACGTTTCATACGAGTGGCGCAGAGTGTCTTCAAATAGACCAACGGGAAAAGCTTTGCCAGTTTCCTATAGTGCCATTACAGTTGAGTCCTGAAAACATAAGTAGACCTTGACAGAAGTCTAGCCAATTCTGCAAATCACTTTTTCAAACAGCAGTTTACGTGTATTACAATTCTGCAGTTGTTTTTCGATATTTTGAAATCTCGCAATTCACGCAAAGCATCGCTGTTTCCGCTCTGCAATGGGTCAGACTTTTTTTTAGCGACTGTACGGCCAACTGTATATTCTTGTGAACCATTTTTGTCGTCAACTGCTTCCTGGAGGCCTTATGTCGGCGGATTTTCCCGCAGTAGCTTATTTGGTACGTGCTGTGCTTTATTTACGAGACTGTACACGATCATACTTTGCAATCAGTAATTTAACTCTGTATTTTCCTTGATATAATTATGTATAGCTTTGATGAGCGTAATATCCAATTTATTTTACATTGTGTACACAGTTTATGTAGATTGTTTAGGAGCATTACGAAAAACGTTTTAGAACAATAAAAAAAAGTGTCATTGAAATTGTGACATTAAATTTAGAACCCGGTTCCTTGAAAGCCTCGTAAACGGATCGGACAATTTGGATTTTCAAGTTAGCTCTTTTGATTCCGCTATATTGATTTTTGACTTCGATTCGTAATGGGAGACCGCAAAAACTCCTTATGACACCCTCAGCCTGAAAAAATTGTCTAGACTTGGCTGAACAGCTGCTAAAAAGAATTCTTGTATGAACGAACAAAAATAATCGTTCTTTTTAGAAATTAATTTTTCCACCGCATATGTATATGTTGTATAGCAAAAATGACTTTTTTCAGAACTTTCTGGAAGCAGTAAATCTTTAATTTGAGCATTTATAGAGAACCGACAAAACGGACGTTAATGGGTTAATATTTTTCTTCCTGAGATATTATTAATTATTGTTGAAAAAGATAATCTTTATCTTTTAAAGACTATGCCATTATTACGAATAGGAAAATGTTCTAGCGTCAACATGAATAGTGTAGGTGACATTTACGTGGGATTATAAAGGATAGACAGTTAAACCAAGTACTGATGACGATGAAGTATATTACACCGAGCTCTCTGATTGGCGCGTTAAAAGTTTTTGCATCAGCATATAAAGTGTTTCCTGGAGTTTTTTTTAGTGTTGTATATTGGGGAAAGAGATTTGGGTTCCATAATGAATTTAAATGATTTTTTAAAATTCTTTTCCTTTTGCAGAAACAGATTTTTGACATTAAAGGATAACATTCCTAATGATATGCGGTAATATAGGAAATGGGATTTTTGATTCTATAACGCTGTAATGCAATTACTTTGTAAAACATATCGAGTATTTTTATTGAAATTGATGACCGGTAGAGAGTCAAGTAAAAGACATTGATGATGTACAAATAAAAGAAATATATTTTTTATGTTCTTTAACAACGCTAAATTGGTTAATCATCGTACTTTCGTAACAACATTGATCGCTTTGCAAAGTAGTAGCCAACTATAGATAGAGAAAATAATTTTATCAATTTATAATCAGTGGCTGTCAAGACAACATTTGATTAACATAATTCTAATGTAGACTTCTAAAAAATATGGCATTACAGTTAAGATTTATCATTGATACAACCGATATACAGCTTCAAAGTCTTACAATATGTTATTTGCATGAAAAACGTCGTCGTGTACGGTCCATGAACACCCTTTTTCTCTTCTATTTTTCTGGAATCAATTTGAATTAGAATTTATATTTATAAAAGTGGACTGAATGTCAATACTGCTGATGAACACATACATGTACAATGTTCCTGTTTACATTTGCTCTATGTACTCTGCTTATCTAACTGATATTCTCCCATGATTCGCTGCTACCACTACTTGTTACGGAAGGATGTCTGCTCAATTGTGGCAATTCGAAGTGCCATTTATTTCTTTCGTCAACACTCAGGTCATTTTGTGAGCTAGAATTGCATAACGGCGGTCGTGCCTTTATTCCCAGAGTTGTGGGCCTTTTGTTAGGGTTCTCGTCAAGCATCATTTTCAGCAAGTCAAACTGTCAAAAAAAATTTTCATCTGTTTCTCAAGTATAATAAATATTTATCATTCCAAAAGAGTGGTTGGTGTACCTCTGCTGGATAATTAGCAGCAAAATCCTTAGGGAACACAGCTTTTCTCAAATTCATTAAAGCAACCACTCTTTCCATTTCTGTTGTGAATGGTGTGAGAAGCTCGAATAGGATAATTCCAAGTGAATAAATATCTACTTTATAATTATAAACCTGGCCGTTCGTCTGTTCTGGCGACATATACAGGTGAGTACCAACACATGCAGTATGTAGACCAGTCTTTAGATTCATCATGTCTTCTTGCTCACTAGGAGTTCTTGCTTCGTCAAAGCCTTCTGTCATTGCAGTGACCAGACCGAAGTCACCTATTTTTATTTTCTCGTCATAGGCGAAGAAAATATTCGATGGCTAGAAAGATACAAACACCAAATTAAAAGAAAGAGGTATCTAAACGAAAATTAATGAAAGTTACTGCAAGTAACTTTAATACAATTAGCTGATTCAATGTACCTTGAGGTCACGATGGATAAGACCCTGCAAATGAACGTATTCCACAGCATCTACTATTTGCTGAAATATATTACAAATTCTTTGTGAATCTCTAGGTGTATCTTGTCTCTTAAGCCATTCACGCAAACTCAGTCTTTGGCACAGTTGCATTTGAATGTATAGGAACATTTTTGTCGTTTTTCGAACACCAGTACCTTCTAAATCTAGAGCTAGTTTAGATTTTTTATCAGCAATACTTTCCTTAGATTTTTCTTTATTGGAAGTAATGCTAGTTTGAAAGACTATCGACTCAGAGTGATTCATATTCTGCTTCGAAGAAGGTTTAATACTAGCAGCACCGATCGAGATAGAAATATTATTACTAGAAACACTGTTGTCGTCACTGAAATTTATAACTCGATCATGTCCTCTGACTCCTTCAGGATCCGTATCGAATACAATAAAGGAATCATCATCCTTGGTAGTTTGATTCAATTCGAAAGCATCGAAAGCACTATCTACAGAGGATGCATCACTCTGTGGTACATCGATGCACACCGAACTCCTCAGTTTGTTGTTTGTAACACTGTGTGATGTTTCTGACGTGAATTCCTGTTTGTTCTTCCATAGGAGATCGTGATTTTCCTGCCATCCTGCTGGTGGGCATTCCAGCCAAGCATTGAAGTAACGCACTATATTGTGGTGATCCAATTTAGCCAGGGCTTTTACTTCTCTCATTACGCGTTCCCTTGAGTCTCGACTGTAAATGAATGTTTAAAGACACCATAACAATGGGATTATGATCTACGAAATATGCTTAATTATTTACCTATTGGGCAAGGCAATTCTTTTAATGGCGTAATTACAATCATCTATTTTATTTCTTGCCTCAAACACAATTCCATAGCCACCTTTTCCAAGACAATCAATTTGCTCGAAATCCGTCAGATAACGCGAATAGAAATCTGCCCCATTTCCAACATCCTGGAAAGCTTTGTGATCCTCCTCTTTTGCCTCGACGTGCCTTTCCACAATCAAAGGCTATTACATAAACCTTTGTGTTAGAATTTCATGCGTATATTTATGATATTCTTTGGAAGTATTATGTGACTTACCGGCATCACGGCGTCCTTAACAATTGTCGTTGCGTTCAGGAGACGTTGTGTCAGCAAAAAATTTAAGAGAAATGCTGTAGTGATAGATATTATTACCACTTCCTTCCTAAACAATAGTACATTCCATGTTATTACTACTCAGCCATAATTAGTGATGTATCTGTAACTATTACTCACCACCAGTACCAAAGTGAAACAATAATTATTTGGACCGGAGTCTCCTCTTCGTCATTCATATAATCAGTTAAAGATGGTAGCTCAACATTCTCTACAATTATTACTGAATCACTTTCATTACACTGGTTACTAATATTCCAGCTTCGCTGGTCCTTGGAATATAGATAAAAGCCATTTCCTATGAATTCAATAATAACATATCACTATGAGAACGTATGATAACGTTTTTACCGTGCCATTACATACCGTTTATATATTCTGAATTGTACAGCACTGAAAGTGCTGTTGTACTTTGACGCTCGCTTATTTCTGAGTACATTTCCCTGTTGTTTTCACCCTGGACTACATTTTTAACCGTCATTGACACTGCAGTACCTGTTGGAAGAGAAATAAGACGTCTGACAATGGTAGAGTTTAATTAATTTTTTAGGCCATTATGGCAGAAGTCATATTAGGAGAAATATAATATTAGTTTGCTTTGAGATAATGTTATTCTATAGCTGATTACGTAGAGAGAATAAATGATCGTACTTATAGCAGGATAGGGTTGCCATGGAATCTTTGGATATTGCAGTTGCTTTTGCGGACTCTGGCTTAAAGCTTTAGAGAATGCTTCATTCTCTTGGACGTACAATTGTTTTTCATGCATTCCTAAATATATGCTGGGACTTGATGAAAAATCTGAACCCCATTTCCATTGTGAGCTATCGAATAAATTTACTTCTTCCAAGGCTTCTTCGTTATTTGAAGTTGGAGTATTCTCCTTCCTCCACACAGTGACGATTGGTGAATCAAACTGAGCAAGAGAAAAGTTTAATGATATAAATTCTTTAATCTTTTACTTTAAATTATATTGATTAGCTGTAAATTATGATGTTACCTTGTATTGCCATAATTTTACATTGGGATTGCTTTTATTTATGGCCCAAACTAGGCCCTCTGGTACAATAACTTTCAGTTCTATGTCCACAATATTCTTTTGTGATGGCTTTGCTGCTGTATCATGGCAATTGGTTGTTTCTGCTGGGAGAAGAGTTAGATCATGCTGTCCCACACTAAAATTCCACCTGAAATACAATACTTAAGGAATATTTGAAGTTGTAGTATGAAAGTGAAGTACGTTTTAAAAGTGTTACTACATTAAATTGCAGATTTAGAAATTGACCTTTCAGCACCAGTACGCGGTTCAACGGCTCGTACAGTTTGCTGGAGACGTTGAATAACTAGTACTTCTTCATCATTATAATTGTCATTGGTTTTGTTAGTACAACCACTGATATTACATTGGTATAATATTTTTCCTGTTGTTGCTGATACTCCTAATGAGAAATTAGATATGCCTTATTTGGTATTACTTAATGACATCTCTATATAACATAATTATTTGGAGTACATTTTATGTCATGCATGTCTGTTACAAAACCAAACTACTATAGCACAAAAATTATTATATCCATAACATGTGTATTACTATTTACTTTTAATCTTACCATATGATCGTGTTTCCTTGCCACCAGAAAACACTAAATCATCCGAATAACGAAAGGAAGATCTGAGTAGATGATCCGTAGATACTGGAATGCCTTCTAAATTTTCCCCATCAAATTTATACAGGCCACCATTTAACGATGGAATTAGTTTCACCCATTGTCCATTATTGTTAAGCTAGAATAATACGTAATGATGAAATACTTAAATCCAGAATATACTTTGCTACAATTTGACATACTTCTCTTCGATGGATACTTGATGATAACATAGGTCCATCATCAAAATCTAGAGTCCATTGTTTTTCTCCATGATGAGCTGCATCCAATGCAGATATTTTTCCATCCAGAGTACTCACAAATATCAAACTGTAAAAAGAATGATATAAACAATGTTTTATTCAAATTTAACATTAATGTCTTAGTTACCTGCGAGTTGGCTTTTCCGAAGTTGGCCCGCAAAAGGTCAGCTGTTCATAATCGGAACTGCCAACGAATACAAGATATGATATAAACACTAGAAATGACGCAATTTGTCGCTTCCATCCAAATGCGTTACTCATTTTCTATGTAATTAAAGGGCAGCAGCTTTTCCACACCATTATTGTTTAACTAACATACGTTAGATCAAGAAGCGCGTCGAATTTTGAAGACACCCAATAACATCCGATATGTAATCAGCTGCTCCGACGTACGTCGAAGCATTGCCAACTTGTTGAACATAAAACAACGGGTTAGAAAATGAGAACAGGAAAAAAGTTACAGACTAGGCTCCAGAATCTTTACAGCTTGTCTCAACACCTGGCGATTGGAGCAGGTGACGTTTATGAATCATTCTCATGATCTATACGCTTGCGCCAGCATCGACCGAGTGCCAGCGTGGCTGCTCTCATTTTAAAAACCATTTACTGCTCTTCGTTATCATCCGGGTTTGCACATGTGCTGTCTTCTGAAATAAGTTGTTTTTTAAATAAGTGGGAGTAAGTTAAACCAATTGTACAATGTCCACATTTCCCCCTAAATATTGATTGCGCCCAAATCGTAATAGCGTAGGTACTTCAGAATCATAGTGGTACAGCAGAAGTCGAGAGCTGGTTATCATCTAATCACAAGCATCCTCTTGGATTGTGCTTTGTTTGGAACACGTGAGGTAGCGCTCAGAAATATCATTAGAACTCTCGTCAGCTCTTGTGTTCCGTCCTCTTTTGGCTACAGAGTTGTTCCTGCTCTTGTAGATTGCCAGGTGAAGTGCAGTGTTGTGCAAAGAGTATTGTATCTCCGGGGAGTAATAGAGGGTCGAGGATGCAAGGTGTGAATGTGTTTATTACTTCCTAATTTCATTCTCCATTCGATCCCAGTTTCAGGGACGTTTGTCACAAAAGAGTGACAATTGTGCAAGCGATCAAACACACGCCAACATCTATCCTTTCCTCCAGCCATACCTGAGGACAATAATAGATTTGGCTGGAACCTACTGGCTGATTAAATAAATAGGATTGTCTCACTCTCTAGCTACTGATCTCCTACTAGTGGCTAAATGCATCTCAGACATGTCCAATAGGAACTCTTTTACCTTCCTATATTTTTTTACTTTATATTTTAAGGAATAGGCTCTTTCCAATCATGGAGATTAGAGTGTTTCATTTGCAATTTATTTAGGAATAATAGTCTGACACTCATTATTCATATCATTTAATTTATTAGCAAGTGTTTTAGTGCTAATCTGTCTCACTTTAGTATATTGCAACTCATTTGAATTAAAGTTATACTACGAATCTATTTGGCTAGGAGGCATGGAGAGTCAACAGCAATTTTGCTTACGGTGGCACAATTTCCAAAATACACTTCTGAGCTCCCTGCCAAAATTACTTGATGGAGGATATTTGACGGATGTCACTCTAAGTGCTGGTGGCAGGCATATTCGAGCTCACAGGATCATACTCTCAGCATGCAGCTATTATTTCAAGGAATTATTTAAGGTACTGCTATAGATTCCTCTTTGTTTTCTATGTTATTCGTTAAATTGCATTGCAGGACTTGAGTTCTCAGCAGCATCCAGTTATTGTGCTACCTGGTATGGAATATGCAAACTTATGTGCGTTAGTGACATTTATGTATAACGGAGAGGTCAATATATATCAAGAACAACTCCCTGCTCTTCTTGCTATGGCTGACACTCTTCATATTCGTGGGTTAGCTGATATAGCTGGGGTATGCAAAATTTATATTACCTCAAATACTTAAGAATCTGATAACTAGTGAATTTTACTTCTCGTACCAATTGATGATACTGGTCTCCAAGATCCCTTAAAATGGATTAATTCTTCCAAGAACTTTGCATGTGAAATATAACATCTATTTGTAATACATGAGAACAACACAGTCAAGCAAATCATTTGTGAAAGATAGACCTTATTGTTGATGATTGTACAGTACAATACAGGAATACTTATAACATTTTCTATAAATCATTTATATATTTCAATGTTAGAATTCAGTACTAGGAATGCAGACCATTAGGCGTTTTTTCAGGATTTCAGGCATATACACAGTTTCTATGTAATTAACAAAAATCGATTGCATGCAAAAATGTTGTATGATTTTTGTAACTACATTATGGCGATTGGACAATATGCTTCTCCGATTAACATAGATTGTTTTTGTATCACATGTTAAAAGGATATTGCTAGCAATTCTCTTCAATGCGGCTACACTGTTTTCTTTTTTTCTCATGTAGCCCATTTTTCACTACACTATATTGCTGTCATATAATTGATAAAAAAGACAAAAAACAGAGGAAAATTAGAACACTTGCTCGATCCTTCTTTAATCTTGATATCACCCTATGATCGTGTTGTTTTGTTCAGGTCACTTAAACACATTCACTGTCGTTCCTCAAGAAGTACTTCACAAAGGACTTGTCCTCCGCGTACATATTGTGTACATACGCGCATCGAAGGAACGATAATGAATAACAAACGATATCCACGAGATCAAGATCGTTGTGTGTGTTGCAACTAAATGCAAGTGGATGCATCCCATGGAACCTTACCCCATAGAATGAATTTAAAGGTACATTTAAAAAATAGCTTTCTTCACGATACTTTATGTCGCGACAGATTGCACTAAACGAGAAACAAAACTACAGAATAAAAGATGACATAGGTGGAATTCTAAAAATGATCCAATAATATGACAGAGGTAGCTGCCATAAGTTTCTCTTCTAGTCATCCACCATATGTTCAGTAGTTACAAAAAGAAATGCAAGAGAGAACCTGAACCAGTAAAATTAAAAAATAATTGTGGAATTAATGCCTCTCGCTAACAGCTTCAGTATCAATGCACTACGTATAAATTCGTTGTCCATCATGTAGACTTCACTGTTAATTCCAGAAGAATTCACGACACGACAACGGACTCTTTGTGAATCCACCTGTACTCGCCCAAGAGAAGGACACCTCGGAGATGGCAGTCAGGAAGGAATCAAACGACAGTACAGCTCTTGCCGAATCCCTAGAGTCAGTCTCGACGATGCACCTGACGGACAACCCTGAAGAGGAGTCATCAAATGACCAAGATGATACTCCCTACAGCGTAAAGACAAAGCCTTATTATTCGATAAACGATAAACTGAATCAGCGTGAGAGGAAGCCGACCCCAGGAATAGTGACTCCTAACAAAGCAGTGGACAAGGGTCAGGATAGTGGAATGGATGAAGGTATCCTGGTAACCGAGGAGAAGAGTCCGCTTTTGGAAAATGTCAAGCTATTACCAGTAGACAGCGAGAATGCAAATTTTGGATTTTTAGGCGGCGCCACAGTCGCCAATAGGAACGCCACTCAAGGTTCGAACAAGACAAGCGTGACTTGTTTGATCTGTGGAAAACAACTAAGTAACCAATATAATCTTCGCGTTCACATGGAAACGCACAGCAACAGCTCGTACAGTTGCACGGCTTGTTCTCATGTATCGCGTTCGCGCGACGCTCTCAGAAAACATGTTTCTTACAGACACCCGGTAGCCTCTCCCCAAAAACGTCCTCGTTACAGCCTGACAAAACCGTAGAATGGACGCTGGCATGTTTGTAGCCAACCTGACTCACGTATCCCTTCGTTAGGACGCTTTTCTGTCGGTCGTTCGGTACGTAGAAGTTTATTAATCTCCAAAATCCTTGTCCGACGTGATATGGTAGGAAAAGCGAATAAAAGTCATCATATGCGTCCATTTGTATAAAGAGAAAGCAGAATCAACAATGATTCTTATATCTCTCCTCTCTTGGATGCTGACGTGTGCGGATTGACCGGAGAGCGAGCATGTTCCTTCAAACCTATAGTGTTCAAATTGTTATTGTTTTCTTGTTATCGTTAAATCGTTTTAATAAAGACAATCTTAGGGGTTAGAAGTCTAAAATATTTTTCTTCTTCGATGCACTCTTCGTTTCAATTGTCAATCTTCCTTTCGTAGAGTCCTCGCAGAGATGTGTTTCATGTATGACGAGTGACTCCAGTAAATTCATACAATCTTTCTTTTATTGTATATCAAGAATCGTATTCAAAAATAATATACAATATTTGTGAGCTACAAATTAAATAAATAAAATGCATCTAAAGTTAGTTAAGCTGTATCGAAAAACGGATGATAGTACGGTTCGGCAGTTCAATTAAATCTTTTCTACGCGCCATATCTTCGTATTGCAGTCCTGTCCGACGGAGATGAGAGTCTCGTCGTTGTGCCAGACCAGTCGAGTGATTTGACTTTGCGGATGGGCGTCTAAAATAAATTAATTTTATTGTTACCAACGTTAATGCCAATTCCTCCAATTTTCAGAAAGTTTTACGATAATGGAATATACATTCTATCTGCATATCTATACGTACTTTTAATGATGGTGTGCTTAGCTGGATTTGTTACACTCCAAATTATTATGGTGGTGTCCAGACTGCCACTGGCAACCATATCAGAGTCAGGTGACCAGGCCACAGAATTTACACGTGCATTATGGAAGCCCCATTCTTTGTTGTGCGCAAGCTGAAACACAGAAATAAAATAATCATGAGTCTAATTTTTATATAAAACATTTCAAGTAAGTCTGATCAAGCAACGATGATAAATTTCACAAGCTACTTACCCTCTTTAAGTTCCAGGATTTATGAAGCAAGGTGTGTAATCAAGATAGGCAATTGTTAGCAATTTACAAAGCAGGGAAATCAAAGTTTACTTAACTAACCGTTTATTAATCTCCTTACCTTGTATTCTGGAACCACGTAGAGGATAACTTTTCTATTGGCGTCGCAGGCTACTAAGTACTTATTGTCAGGACTGTAAGCCACATCGGTGACTGGTCCTAGGTGTTCCAGTTCGGTTTTAGGCGTCAGTGTTGTACCTGACAGTTCATAAATGTGAACCTTATTGTCAGTGGACCCGCCAACGGCGACTTCACCATTTTCTTGATTTATGCTCACGCATGAGGGTTCATAATCGATTGGTACGCTTGACACTTTCCTGCCATCTTGCGTGACAGTGAGCTGTAAGTCAGGATTGCTTATAAATCAAATATTTTTATAACAGGTATTTATTAATGCTATTTAATTCTTTTTCTTCTATCAAAGTACCTGTCTGACGGAGGCAGTGACTACTATGTCACCGTAGATGTCCAGACCCCTTGGCTGAGAGTCTAATTTTATAGCAGAGGCTCCCTGGTAGGAATTCGTGGCTATGTCAATGACTCTAAGGGTGTCATCGATACCGGCAGTGTATACGACGTTTTCAGTTGCTTTCATACCATTTATTTGATTTCCGTGGCCTTGACCTTGGACGCGATCATTCTCGCCAGTCTCTGCATTCCAATTGGTTACATGACCATCGTGAGATCCTGTGTAAATTGTACCCCTATCGGGGCTCAAGGCTAACACTGTAATTGGTTTATTGTGACCCTAAAAGTTGAAAAAAAAATGTAGTTTTATAGTCAATGATAGCTGCACGTGTACAGTGATCTTTGAAATAGTTACCTTTATTATTCTGAGGGGTTTCTCAGGGTTATTGACATCAAGATAATTAATGAATCCACTTAGAGAGACGGTCAATAAGTGATTGCCTTGCCATAAGCAGCTAACCTATAAGGGACGAGAAATGTTATAAATTCTTTTAAGACTTTGTCGTTCTTATTTTTATTAGACAATGGGTATGTTCACCAGAAACACCGCTGAGGAAGCAAATACATTTGATTGGTTAATCTTGAAACAGTGGTGAGATTTGACCAAGCAAATGTATTTGCTACCTCAGCGATGTTTCTGCTGAACATATCCAATACTTACTTGTTGATCATCGACAGTTGATCCCATGTTGAATTCACTAACGACTGTGCGCGTTTCCACATCCCACAGTTTACATGTCTTATCACCGGAAGCAGTTAGGAGCTGCGTACCATCAGGCTTCCAGGCCACCTAGCAATGGAATATAATTAGGTATGGATCTGAGGGTCATTTTAAAATCTATTCTTATTATGCAAGTCTTTTTGTCTCGTACCCCATATACTCCACCCTGATGAGCAGGGGATCCAACTTCTCCAACAAGGTCCGAGGAAGTGCCATCATAAATAAAGACTTTTCCATCAAACCCTGCAGAAGCGAATAAATTTCCAGAAGGAGAGTAGCGTACAGCTTGTACGAAACGGGCATGGTCCTGCTTTGTCATCCTGAAATAGAATTCATTTATATTTAAATAGATTCAAGATAGCTAAGGTAACGCAGTACTAACTTGAACTTGAATGGAGGCCCTTCGAATACTGCAATGGTATTGTCCTCACTTCCGGTGATCAATCTGAACGGTCTTGCTGGTCTGAAGTCGCAGGAATTTATGGGTTTACTTTGGCCGGATATTTCACCCACGGATGTTCCAGTTTCCGCCATGAAGACATGGCCGAATCTATGACAATTCTTGTTTGAGACTGTTTGGCAATCGTAACACTGCTTGTAGCAATTATGATTAACTTTTTCTCTCACCTTTCTCTTCCCTCGCCAACAACAACCATTCGTTGATTGTCAGGAGACCAGGCGATGTCCTTGATGGGTCCTCCGATTGGATGAAATTCATTTTTCAAAATATGCTCTTTGTTTACAGTGTCCCAGATACGAACTTTACCCGACTGATCTGAAGTTAATTTATTTTATTAGTGTTTTAAATATAATGTATTCACCGTATTGTTTAATAATTGCGTACCTCCTGATGCTATATAAAAACCGCTTGGTGAATACTTTGCGACATTCACTGGACACGAATGTTCTGTATAGATGTCAGCGATTGCTGGATTCTAAAAAGAAATTGCAGAGTTTAGTACTTGAAACAGTTTTGTATAAAATTAAAAAACTTACATCAATGTTTCTAATGATGACACTGTTTCCATTAGTATACAAGAAATTCTTTCCTTTAGGATCAGCACCTAATACTAGAGGTTGTCCTCGTTGTGTTCTTGGCAGTGTAGCAAATATAAATTCTGAAAAAATTATTTGTGATCTTGGACTAAAAATGTAAAATCAATCATCAAAGGTAATTTTTCTTTAGACGTGGTTCAGGTAGCAGATGACACCTGCTGTCTACACGCTAGGGTAGAAGTATTAATGAGATTAATATTGTGATTCATCTAATCAAATGTATATATATTTGAACAATAACCCAATCTAATCTGTGTTGATTTATCATTAAAATATCAATTTTATAACAGAGAATATAGCTTGCCTATCTGTTTTTTGTAACTAATTAAAGTTCGGCTGTCAAACTAAAATATCTACAGCTGCTTAACACCCTGGCAAATGTCCAGATCAAAATATCAAAATTATTTTAGGCATAGATGCGGTGTAATATTCTTGTGAAATAACTGAATAATGAATTTAAAACACATATGCTAATACAGTGCAATTTGATATGTATGCATCTATTTCTGACTCTTGTGTACAGGCAATGCAGAAATTTCTGAATTAATTACTTATTATTTCTTATTTACTCACAGAGTTAAATTTATCATCAAGCAGAAGTAGTATAGAAATAGTTAAGCATTCTACAAATGCAGAGAGTATAAATAGTAAGTCATTCACTACCGAAACAAAGTATAAGAAACATATACAATTCAGTATTCACTGTCAAGATAAGGAAACAAGTGAATATTTTCAAACTAGGATTTTGATTCCAGTCAATCTTCAAAATCATATCTTATGACTGAGGAATAGTCATGCTCATGATTCACAGTTATTTGTTTCTCTATCTCTGTTACACATAGATAAATCGCTTTTACAATAAAATTACGGAAACAATACGCTTAGTAATATTACCTTCTAAGGAATATTGTGCAAAGTGCTTGAGATAAGCGAGGCGGAAATTGTGACAATTACATGGAGACAGAATCTCCGTTAACGAGCGGTATTTCGGAGCAAATCATAACGGTTTAATAAATGAAACAAACGGACCGCGAAAGAAAACAAAAAAAAACAGTAGAATATAACGCTTCGATTAAAATATGAAAGTTCGACGAATAGAAATCTATAAAAAAAATAATAAAGCGGCCGAGAAGATGCATCCGGCTAGTCGGAAACAGAAAGCATACAAGCAAGTGGCACTTATCAAACTTGAAGTTACAAGCGATCGACATTATTAAAAGTCTAAAGGAAATAATTCACAGAATATTTATTGATGACTTACTGGTTTCATAGGACATTTCTAAAAAGGTTTTACTCGCAGCGTAACACGTTTAACACTTTCAGCACGGTAAACCCGGTAAAACTCGGCGAAGAGGTCCGATTTGTCACCTCCCCAACTTAGTATCTATCTCTATTCGCTCCCCCACACACTCGCCACTCACGATTACTTGTCCCGCCCTTCGCCTTATTTGGTTGAAGCATCGAATATGAAAATAAGAGACAACGGCGAAGCTACTATTGGCAGATTAAAACGTTACCGACCTGTATCTCATAAGGTTGGCGGAAGTGGTGGAAGTCTATGATAACAAAATTCGGCAGATGCAGCGCCATCTCTTCGACTACTTGTGAAACTCTTAGCAACCGTCGGTAACAAAACTTTCTATGGATTTAAATACACCATTCCTTATTTCTCGACACACAGTAAATTTGACGAGGAATGTTACGGTGTTTATGAATAATGCAATTAAAATAATTGTCAGAATTTTTTTTTACGAAATCAAATCAAAAAGTCGGTTAACGTTAAATATTTGAATAAGTTTCACGAATCGTGCAAGAGATGGCGCTGATCGTTGTGTTTATTTAAATAGTAATTTCGTATCTGATTTACTATTTCAAATATACCTGTAACCTGTTGCTCTACCATAGATGAAATATAACTGTCCTTGTTCTTTATTATTATTGCTACCTTCCGTGTAACTTTGCAAAACTTTAAAGTTGAAAAATCTATAATTTTTTAGCATCATTAAGAAGCTAATACAACGTAAGCGTAAGCATAACCACACAGAGCATTTTTTTGGTTTGATGTAATTAGCAATTTGTATTTAATGTGCTTTTTTTGTAAAACGGCATTCCCGTTGCACAGTAAATTATCACAAGGAATCTCATACCACACTATAAAAACCAGATAAACATTTGTAGGTCTTGCTGGTAAAGTGCGAATTAACATATAACCCACTGAATAAATTGTCCTACTGACAAATTGTCCCAGTTGATCTCCGACTGAAATATAAGGTCAAGAGGACACTGTTTCATTGAAATTAAAAAAAAAGAAGATACATATACTATATGTTATACAATTGCAATGTAACGAAATAAAAAAAAAAAGAGATACATATACTATGTATTATACAAGTGCAATGTGGTACCAATCATCACCCATCACAGTGGATCCGTTTGAAAATGATAACTTTTTATTAACGTGGTAGCACGTTAAAATTTTACAATATTAACGCACATAACGAATCAGACTCGTCACTTATACATTTTTGGAATGAACACACAATTAAATGCTATTCCAAAATTGCATCTCAAAACAATTTACTCAATCCTCGTGTACGATCTAGATACGAGTTTAACATAGGAGCAGAGAGACGTCATGAGGAATAACGAAATCTAGAATAATCCTAGTACTCCTCGCCTCCTTCTCCTTCTCCTTCGACAGAATCCAGGCCAACTTCCTCGTAGTCCTTTTCGAGAGCAGCCAGATCCTCTCTGGCCTCTGAAAACTCTCCCTCCTCCATTCCCTCACCCACGTACCAATGAACGAAGGCGCGTTTTGAGTACATCACGTCGAATTTGTGATTCAGACGGGTCCACGCATCAGCGATAGCTGTAGTGTTGGCCAGCATGCAAATCGCTCGTTGCACTTTGGCCAGATCACCGCCTGGTACTACAGTTGGGGGTTGATAGTTGATGCCAACCTAATAAAAAAAAATTGGATTTTAATTAACTGATATATCCTAAAGACAAATTGAAATTTTTTTTAAGCAATAAAAACAGGGATAAACACCACATCCTGTTTACATAGATAAAGTTGGAGGAATTTAAAAAAGAAGGAATCAATTTCCCACCGGAAATGCAGTCTGAGATGAAGAATCACGTAGTCTAATTCATTCAACCATAACTCGGTTGATCTGACCGCATCCTTATTTCTATCATAATGGTAAAATATAACTGTAGTTTTCATTCGGATTTTCATATCGTAAAATTTTGAAAAATAACTCAAGCGTCTCAAGATCCCCCAAAAAAATTATTTAAAAGAGTTTTAGAGTCGCAAATGCTATACTGTATAAAATAAATAATTTGGTAAATACCTTAAACCCTGTAGGACACCAATCGACAAATTGAATAGTCCTTTTAGTTTTGATCGTGGCTATAGCAGCATTCACGTCCTTAGGCACGACGTCGCCTCTGTAGAGCATGCAGCAGGCCATATATTTTCCATGACGTGGATCGCATTTGACCATCTGATTTGCTGGTTCGAAACAGGCATTAGTCAGTTCGGCAACCGTAAGCTGCTCGTGATAAGCTTTCTCCGCTGAGATAACAGGAGCGTAAGTAGCCAATGGAAAATGAATACGCGGATAAGGGACCAGGTTAGTCTGGAATTCTGTCAGATCGACATTGAGTGCACCGTCGAATCTCAAGGATGCTGTGATAGAGGAAACTATTTGACCGATCAATCGATTGAGATTCGTGTAGGTTGGACGTTCTATGTCCAGATTACGTCGACAGATATCATAAATGGCCTCGTTATCCACCATGAACGCAGCATCCGAATGTTCGAGGGTCGTGTGAGTCGTAAGAAGCGAATTGTAAGGCTCGACGATCGCTGTACAAATTTGAGGCGACGGATAAATCGCGAATTCGAGCTTCGATTTTTTCCCGTAGTCCACGGAGAGGCGCTCCATTAGCAGGGACGTGAACCCAGAACCAGTGCCGCCACCGAAGGCGTGAAATATCAGGAATCCCTGGAGTCCCGTGCACTGGTCTGCTAGTTTACGTAGACGATCCAGAACCAGATCTACTATCTCTTTTCCTACTGTGTAGTGACCTCTTGCGTAATTGTTTGCAGCATCTTCCTTTCCGGTTATTAACTGTTCTGGATGAAATAGTTGGCGATAGGTTCCGGTTCGTACCTCGTCTACGAATTAAAGAATGATTACGTTATTATTGTATTGGAAGATACATTGATTTTTTTGGAAAATTAATAAAGATGGTTGGAGGCTATGAAAGTTAGGTTTTATCGTGGGAATTTTGCTCTTACCGACGACCGTCGGCTCCAGGTCCATGAAAACGGCTCTTGGTACGTGTTTGCCTGCTCCTGTTTCGCTGAAGAAGGTGTTGAAGCTATCATCTCCACCACCGACTGTTTTATCTGATGGCATCTGACCATCAGGCTGGATTCCATGTTCAAGGCAATACAACTCCCAGCATGCATTGCCAATTTGAACGCCACCCTGGCCAATGTGTACTGAAAGACACTCACGCTGCGTTGAGAAGAATTAACAAGTTAGAAATAATTTTTAAATTTTCTTAAGATCTAAGAAAAATATATATATTTTGCTTGAAATTGTCTTGATTTAACGAACGGCGTTATCACTGTTTAATTAGGCAATTATTATTGAGTTTTGAAATATGACGATGGCGTTTTGTATTTGATGGGTTCGCCGAATGATTAAAGAAAATTATGAGTTTCGTTTGTCGAATTTAAATGGAAGTTTTATTGAATTGATTTTCGAAAATTTAGGGAATCATTACGTACCATTGCTAAGTCGGTGATATAAGTTTGATAAGACTTTGAGATTAAAAGGATTCTAAGAGCTGACCCGTAAACTTTTTGTCGGCGAATGAACAACGAAATAATGGAATCTGTTTATTGGCGAGCGTTGCGAACATCGGCAATTGTCATTTTTTTTTTTTCAAATTCACGTTTTACGGATTCAAGTCAGTTGGATGGTGTTGATTTTGACACTGACTGTAAACTGTAATTATCTGGTATTGATCGGGCTTTCAGAATTAAAAAAAAATCTTTTGAAACTCATGTCATTTTTTGAATTTTTACTATCTCGAGACTTATTGATTTAAGGGAAAAATATTTATTTCTTCTTATCAAATACTTCGCACAAACTATCTACATTATTTATATAAATCGATTATTTATTATTATACAATTAATTGGTATTTTTGTCCTTTTGTAATTCCTGTCTTCTCGCTGGTAAATTCACCGGAAGTCGGCCGGCGCGACATTTCTTCGATGGGTGTATTGATTCAAATGATTTTTTCATGCAAACATCAGCATCGCAAGGTTTTCGAACATATTCAACATTACAGCGCGGTGAACGAAAGTCTGGAACGATTATTTCTTCGTTTCCCTGATGAACATGAAAAAATTATCGTATAGCAGTCAAGTATTGGATATTATAAAATTATTAGAGAATCGAATATAGTTATCGAATATATGTATATAATTATTTGACAATGGAAAGTTATCATTAGTCGACGATAACACAAAATATTATTGTTACCCGAGGAATTGTTTCTTTCAAAAAACTCATTCGTTGCTGCAATTTCTCTTCTTCCAATTCGACTGATTTCTTCTCCTCTACTCCTAACTTTTCCTCATGCTGCAATTCACCCTGAAAAATTAGCTGTTCTGATTCAAAGAACTTTTTATCATGTAGCTCTACCGCCTTCTCTATTTTATTGTCTTCTTTTATTTTCTTTTTCAATCGCACGTCCCTCTTCTGTTGTTTTTTCAATGCTGCAATTGGCGTTACTTCTTCTTTGGGTTGCCAGGAAAACTCTGATTCTGATTTTAGGCTCTCTTCTTTTTTATCTATGGATGTTGGATATCCTGGGGAAATGAAAACGAACCTTTTGCGATTACACAGGAGTAAAAATGAATCAAATAATACATGCATGTTTAAATTTAGAAAGGATACGTTTACGGTTATTTATCCTTGTGGGTATATTGAAAATTCATTTTCCTTACCTCCTGTACTTTTTTCTGTTTCCATTACTTTGCTTGCTTCTCTTATTTTGCCATTATCTTCTGTTTGTTCAATTTGTTCTGCTTTGTTGCTTTCTTTGGCTTTTTCTATTTCTTTACTTTGTTCTGCCTTGTTGCTTTCTTTGGCTTTTTCTATTTCTTCAATTTGTTCTGCTTTGTTGCTTTCTTTGGCTTTTTTTATTTCTTTACTTTGTTCTGATTTGTTGCTTTCTTTGGCTTTTTTTATTTCTTCAATTTGTTCTGCTTTGTTGCTTTCTTTGGCTTTTTCTATTTCTTCACTTTGTTTTGCTTTGTTGTTTTCTTTGGCTTTTTCTATTTCTTCACTTTGTTCTGTTT
>JARQSW010000477.1:197906-279780 GCA_030142375.1 Calameuta pallipes | reverse complement strand
TTCTTCACTTTGTTCTGCTTTGTTGCTTTCTTTGGCTTTTTCTATTTCTTCACTTTGTTCTGCTTTGTTGCTTTCTTCGGCTTTTTTTATTTCTTCACTTTGTTCTGCTTTGTTGCTTTCTTTGGCTTTATCTATTTCTTCACTTTGTTCTGCTTTGTTGCTTTCTTTGGCTTTTTCTATTTCTTCACTTTGTTCTGTTTTGTTGCTTTCTTGGGCTTTTTCTATTTCTTCACTTTGTTCTGCTTTGTTGTTTTCTTCGGCTTTTTCTATTTCTTCAATTTGTTCTACTTTGTTGCTTTCTTCGGCTTTTTTTATTTCTTCACTTTGTTCTGCTTTGTTGCTTTCTTCGGCTTTTTCTATTTCTTTAATTTGCTGTACTTCTTTTATTTCTGCTATTGTGTCTGTTTTGTCTATTTCTTCATACTCCATTTGCTCTTTTTCAATTGCAAAGAATTCGTTAAACATTGATTTTCTCTCGATTTCCTTCTCCCCCTCTTCTTCCTCATCTTTATTTATGTCCTTTTCATTTTGTATTGCTACTCCTCCTTCTACTTCCTTGTTCTCCTCTTTAACTTTGTTTTTTAAAATTCCAGTTAATATTTTATTCTTTGATTCCTGTTGTTCCATATCTTTATTATCGGAAATTGTTTCCTCTTTTATTTCTTGCCAATCGGCGTATCTCTCTTCATTTCTATAATCAAAGATTTTTTCATAGCTGTCTTCTTTTTCTTCTATAGTTTCTTTTTTGGATTTCTTCAATATCCCTGCTGTCTCCTTTTTCTTTGGTATTACAGTTTCTATTTCATTTGAAATTTTCTCATCCATTTTGTCATCCGATATATTTTTTTCAACTGGCCAACGAGACTCTGCAGGTGATTTAATCTCAGAATCTTCAACAAGAGTATCATTACTACTCTTTGGACCACAAACAGTTCCTAAAAGTTTCCACGAATTTTCTCCATCAAACTCATCCATTTCATCACAAAAAATGTCTCGGCTGTCAAAAGAGTACATAGAATATTGTCAAATCTTATTGACTATACATATAATTTATTTTCACATTGTATAGCGAAAAACAAATTTTATTGTTACCCTTCTTGCAAATTATCCCTATACTCTTCGGCTTCGCCACCGAAACTTTGAGACCGTGAATCTTGGAGATAAATACAATAGCAAGACTCTCCTACTTTTCCAAATCCACAGCAGGCGCAAGTTTTTGGTCTAGGTAAAAAAAATATCATTTACACAGCCAATTAAATAAAAAAAAACGAACCTCGTACGTTTCGCTACTTAAATAAATAAATCATTTTTTTTTCAAAACAAACTTATAAAAAAACCTTATCAATGCATCATCAGATTCTCCAAACTCAGATCTGTCTTTTAATTCTTCGTGATCACTCGACTCTCCCAAGTCCCTTTCGAACGTGGTCATTCTGAGATACAATAATTAAAATAAAATCCTTTTAATAACAGCGAGATAATTCTACGATAACAACATAGCTATGTAGAATCAAAAAAAGTGAAAGGTCAAAATAAACAAACCGTTCCCACCAATCATCAGGGGACTCTTTTGATAAGGGTATATTTTTTTGACCTGAAACATCCTCTTTACAAGCTTCCTTAAGATCTGATCGATATCCCGTAGGTTCGTACGAAGCTTTACGACAATTTTTTACTATCCAATCGCGTTCGTCTCTTTTTGGAATTCTGAGCACCTATTTTTGATCCCAATAAATACACAAAATATTTATGAGCACGATTCTCAAATTTTCTATATATCTCGTACCTTTTTTGGATTTTCGTGAGACGTGACGCAATAGGTACGAGGGTCGAATACGCCATCTCCTGTATCATAGCATCCAGGAGGAAGTAGTCTAGTTGGCTGTATTCTGGTTTTCAAAGATCTTCCAGCTGGTTGCACCTCAATGTTAGGACGAATATGAAATCTGTGAAAAAAAAAAAAATGTCAACGTCACATCCCAGTAAGTACATCCTGTAACAATTAAAATTTAATCAAGCAAAGAAAGTAAAGAGAAGAGTACTGGTATATCAAGATGGCAGCGACTCGAGAATCAGGATTAATTATTCTAATGATCTAGAGTCGTGCCTTGATCTCTCAGTAGATAATGACGTATATACATAAATGCGAATAAACTTTCACGCATTTGCGAAATCGCATATTATTTTCTAATTCCCATCATCAAGGTCATTGCGAGTGAAAGCATCTCTGATCATTTCACTTTCGTTTCCGATCTTAGCCAATAATGTCAAACGACTCTTCCTGCTTTCATATTCTATCGTAAAAGTATAAATTTTCTAATCATCCTAAAATTCTATACCGATCGATACTTATGGGCTATTAATTAATAATTAATTATATTAAAAAAATATTGACTAACCGGCGATCAGGAAATTCGCAATACTTCCAATTACTTGACTCAAAGGCCAAACCATCACCGAACTTGAGACTGTACTCTTGTAATTTTCCATATTTCCAAATTCCATCAATCCTTTGATCTTGTGGCCACTTCAAGGTTCCCTTACCGTGAAACATGCTGCATCGAAATTGACCCTCATAAGTGACGCCTGTGCAGACAAAGGTCAAGAGGTTAAAAAAATTCAGTAAATCAGCCATTTAAAATTTAGCAGAAAAAACACGGAGGTAACACGTAAGTCTTAAATCGCAGCCAAAGCCTTTGGGAACAAAAAAAAATGCACAGTTGACAGTTGGAAATTTGAAAAGTAGACCGTTGGACAATATTGGAAGTTGGAAAAATGTACAGTTCGCAGATGATACGTTTCACAGAGCCTTTACTGGTCCACTGCACGTATAAATGGAACCAGTAATATCTGAGTATCAAGCTGACTCCTGTCATGCGTTTCCTGGATATCGATTATTCAAGATTTATAATACAAGTCATCCGATTCGTGGAATAACTATTTATACAGGTACGTACGTCCTCAATAATGAATCCTCATCAGAATGTAACGCAGGAAAGAGGTGAAGTTTAAACTGTAACTGAATTACGCGATTCGATTATCATTCGATATTCCAGTCGAGAACTCGAAGTAATCTGAGACGCTTCCAGTCGCGACAGCAGTGACATCTGTCGCCTGCACTGTGAATTGCTAATTGCGACCCCTTTGGCACCGACTGGTAGAATAAGAATTTACCGTATAAATACAAATCGATTCTTAATCTACTTTTGCAGCTCTAAACGTCACTACGACTTTCGTTAAATACACCAGTGTGACAGAAGAAAATAATTAAGCTACAGTGGATATCGAGAATTTATTTTCATTCTTAAACCCGTAACGCGGATGCTTCTTCCCTCGGTAGGTACGAGTGAGTATTTTTGCTAATTACGAATTCTCGACTGTAACGGTTCGAATTACGTGCGAGCTTGACGTGTGCGAGGCGGGAAAAATTGTCACGTGGTAATTCCTAGTATTCACTTATCTGCCAAGCCAAATGCTTTTGACATCGATTCGTTGGGGAAAAAAGGAAGAAAAAAGAAGGTGTATATAAGAGATCGATTCCCGTAACTAACGGTTTCATACGACTACGTATTACGCATCCTGAACAGCACGCATCGGTTTAGCACGGTAAGGATCTCAAAAGTAACAGTTAGTTATAGTAACGGAAGTGACTTTATGGTAATATTGTAAACTTATGCTAATATTGTAACTTTTGCTCAGTACCGAGAGGATATGGAGATGAATGATCTGTAAGTTGGAACACGTGAAATTATGCAACGGAGTGTACCTAGCATAGACTACGTGTCATCAATCATGTACACGTGTGTAAATTGGGCTCGTTAATTCTGAATAGATAGGTTGCACCTTTGAATTCTAATCTAATAGGCAGTTTTATTGGCTTTAAAAATTTCAAGAACTAAATCTACATTAGATTTGTGGAAGATGCTGTGGATGCATCTGGAGGTGTAAAATTGATTACGTAGGTTATTGAAATTATTGTTTATTTACCGTGAGGCATGACGTATCTGCCAATGTCAGTCATTCCAACAGAGTCCCAAGTACCTTTATAGCTGCTTCCGGTGACAAAATGTATTTCCGGTAAGTCACATCCGACAGACTCGACGCTTTCTTTTTCAAAATCTCTTTTAATTGAGCTTGTGTCGACATTTTTCTTTTTATCCAAAGGACTTGCATCGTCCGCTATAATTTCTTTCATTTCCTCCGTGTCTTTTTCGACTTCCGGTACCACGGTTACTTCGGCATTGACTCCTGAAGCGGACGTCAGAGGTTAAATAAGAAATTCGTGATTCGAATTTTTCTTTGATCACGATTATAAAAAAAATTCGAACTTACCTCTATGCACGAAGTGAAACAAGGCGGGAGAATGTAAAGGGAAATTTTTTTTGAATTGTATGGGATTTTGGTCAGCGAAGAAATTTTTGAGAAATCAATCAACTTTATTGAGCTTGAAATGCACAAAAAATTGAATACGACTACAGTCTTTTTTCTTTGGTAATTCTAGCCTTAAAATGAAGATCAAGTAGAAATGCTATTCAACGGTTCGATATTTGAATTCGATATAACGGGTGTTGAATAAATTATTGATTTCGATAAAAATCGCACGTCTTCATCTGTCAAAGTGTTAAAAAAAAAAAACGTGTACCCTGATAATGATTAAATAAAAATATTCATCCAGGTAGGAGCTGCAAGTTGCAAAAGGCCAATAGCGAGATGGCGTTGCAGTTCCTCCGGTACTAAATAGCGATCGAACTGCACCGGCACTTGCATTCGAGCATGATGCTTAGTAAGGTGCATTGATACGCTCTATCATTGATTCAAGTATCTGATTATTCGTTATTAATCAATTGTGACAAACTTTAACAATAAAATTCAGTGACAGTTTACGCCCTAATAAATAATCAAATTCCACTAACATAAGTTTGATTTTTCCCGCGAAAAATTTGCAGGGTAAGTCTTCGTTTTATATCGTTTTATCTATAAAAAAAGTAATCATAACCTTGAAATATGGATATTTACTTGCTTATGTAATTTAAATGTATATTTGGTCAAATTCTGTTTTTTTTTTTTAAATTAAATAAAACTTCTGGATCTTCATCGGTGCAAACGGTTCTGAAAAATGTTTTTTCAATTTATTGTAAAAATCATCAAATTAAATGCTAATTACTATTTTGATATATTTTTGGCTTTAATAAAAAAAAATAAATATTAAATGGATTTTAGAATTTTTAAAATTTATAGAAAATCTTGACTCCTTGTTTATTAATTAATTAATTACTAGCTTACAGTATTTTTATGTTGGCAGCACGCGATTCTTACCGCGGGAAAGTTTGAAAAATACCGACACAAAATCGACGCGACTCTCGTCATTAAATTCTTACACTGTAGAAAATGATTGGCGAGCCACGTGGTTCTTTTTTACGACTCACGACAATCGACGTATTGGTGATTATCGAGTGATCGATTATCAATTATCGGTTCATTTTAAAGCGTTGTGTTTATTGATTGATTTTGTCGTGGAATTTACAAAATCCACCATTTTCCCAAAAATGATAATTTTTCAATTTCACACAGGAACACTATATGTCCACATATGTATATCAAATCGATATATCAGTATGAATAATTGTAGAATGCTGAAGAATATCTATTTCGAAAATTTTTTAATTACTATATCGTCCGAATGAAATTTATCAAGCGAACGACAATATCTTAATACTCACTTCGTTAAAATTACGTCACGTTTTATTTTTTCATTATTTCCCATTCGAAACGACAGAATGCGAAATCCGGATTGAGTACCTGTGTTTACGCACGTTTTTGATTTCCAATTACACTCGTTAACGAGGCTACATACTAAATGGGTTTTCCTCGAAGGAGGCATACATACCGGGTGACCTCATTTTAATTACAATGTTCGACCTGTATTCATTAAATTAAACGACCGAAGTGTGCAGGTAACGTTACAAGTACGACTCTCGCGACTTGCACTTAAATTTCATAAATTTATGTAAAATAATTTTTTTTTTTTCCACTACACACTAATTAATGCATTTTCCAACCGCAACAATTTTTGGCCTTATAATTTTATTTTTAAGAAAACATAATTTATTTGTTGTTAAAAACTTACCAAACACCAATGACCATTGTTTAAATAAATATTAAATTTATTGTTATTTAAATCATACCAAGCATCATATAAATAACTAACAGCCTGTTCTTGACATTTTAATGAGTCTTGTCAAGTAATTAACAAATTTTCACGAGCCGAAGATTAAATTACCTGAATATCATTAGTCACCTGGTTACTTCCTTTTTCATTCTCATAATTTGGAAGTGCTTTACCCGTGTCAAGTCCCGCTGTTTACGTACGGTCTTAATTTTCAATTAACACTCAGTAACGAAGCAACGAGTCGGACGAGTTTTCTCCGAAATAAATTCACGTACCGGGTGAGATTTTTGAAAAGTATTCACATCCTTCTCACAAATACATTTTTCTTATAGTGACAGTGAACTATAATAATAAATAATTTTAAAGCAAAGTCCTTCGATTCAATCTCCGATTTCTTATCAATTCCCTTATCATTTTATGTACACAGTCGCCATATTATGAGCATCTATAATCATAAGTATTCACAGGTAGCTAATGAACTTGAGAACCATATAGATCTTCTCTCCCACGAAAATACTCCAGAAACTGAATAGTGAAATTATTTCACGTGGATCCGATAAGCTACATACTACATATATATATACCGTAGATACAGAGCATGTATAAAAAGGGGGAAAAAAATTACGAATTCTCGTAGCAGCTTCTCATCTATTGTGAAAGAATCGTCGCCATTGTTTTCTTAACAATTTTCATTAATGCTACCATTTCACCCACTGGCGAAATCATTATTAAAATTTTTCCAATAAATCATCATTATTTCCTATTAATTAACCACATACGATTTTCAGTAACGAGTGAAATCCAAAAAAAACTATTACGACTGTTATCGCAGAAAAATGCTGAAATTTCGTATTTTGTATGACTGCAAAAATTATGATTTTCCAAATTTTTCATTTCCAACGTATACTCAAAATTTAATGCACTTGAACAAAGCTTTCTCTCTCGCCACGTTAATTTTGATTCGACACGAGTTACCGAGGCGCCTCACGTACCTGGATCATAGATCATAGATCATAAAACATAGATCATAGCACCTAGTACCGATAGCTATGTAAACGCGAGACGCATAATGATATACATATATACATAAGAATAACAATAAAATACGACAGAACAATGACACAGGCAATTCTATGTAAATATGTTAATTAATCATTTTAATTATGTTAGATAGATATGTAACACACATATGTATCCTATGGGTAGACCTACATTAGTCCAATTGCGCAACAGAGATTATTACGCAAGGCAGATGGGATTTATTGTGCAACGTAAATTATCGCACAGCACACATTCACGTATAAACATAACATACTCATATTCACCATCACATATCGTATGGTGTTAATTACGAATAACGAGTAAAAAAATTGACTAAAAAAATATGCACTTTTGCGTACGTATTAGCATATACGGAATTTCATTGTGAAAATAATATTTCTAATAAATTTTAATTAATTTAATTAATTACTAATTGGTCTTACATATCTTAGCAAACAAAAATATATCGACAGTTTACAATTATATCAGTATGATTAGCAAGTGCAGTTTATCAGCAGCTGATAAGGTATAATTTATTAATACTTCGTGTCAATCGGTTGGATTATTTTAAATAACTGCATGGAAATTATATCAGAATTTCATTATATTTTGTTATAAGAATGTTCGGCCGATTCCGTTATTATGTTAATTACGCTAAGTATGGATATATTGTCTAGGGACCCTAGGAATGTTACTAACTTCGAGAATACGACGAAAAACAGGCCAACTGTACTTGCGTTCAAAAGCATACTAAATAGATGCTGGGACATTTAGCATGATTTACTGTAGAAGACTCGGCCGTGCTGAATGTGAATGCACCTGTAGCAGTAAAGAATAATTTTGAATACTTATACGTTAAAAAAAAAGAGTGAACTGCACTGAATATCGCGTATAGTTGCGAAAATCCCGCGAGATACGTAAAATGAATAAATGTACGATGTAAAATCCGCATGACGATTATTCAATTAATTTCACGGTGCGCGCAATTGAGTGGACGAAACGATCGGGTGAATTAACGTCGACTAAATAAATTATTCGAAATCCCGAAGCGGGTCGCGTTATCGCGGTGAAAAAAGCAATTGGTTAGTTTATTTAGTGAAATATCAATTAATTTTCTACGTATGTTAGTATAGATAGACAATGAAAATTATCAGAACTATCGATAAATTAAGTTAAAACTCGTAACATTCTCCGGTACGAAAATATTCGTTTAAAACGACAGTTAAAAAAAAAAGACGCTACCAAGAGCCATCAATTCTCGACGTCGCTCCACTTCGCTCGAGATAGTATCATAAAATTCAAAATAAAACGGTGAATTGTACCTGAAGGTTGATCCACGTGTTCTCAGTATGTGACTCAAAGCACATCAGATCCAATAAGTTCGTCCCGTATTTCTGTCCCTCGCGAAACATCGCGACACAGTTGCCCCAGTTTTCGATAGACACGAGCGAAGCGTGCGCCGCCATGACACCGTGGCGATCGGACCCGAATAGACACGACCGAAGCCGAGTACGCACGAGCATTGCCGAATATTTCCGAATTCGCACGAGACAGTCCGATCGGCCGTAGATACTGCATAATCGTATATTGCCAGTCACCGGGACACGTTCGTAACATGTTATGTCTTCTCGAAGGATCCGTTATATCGTTACTGAGTTCCCACGAAACCTGCCGCCATTTCTTTGCACGTAATATTGCCCGGTCGCTTGTACACGAAGGATACGTAGAAGACGGAGGACAAATGTTTTTGTACAGGACATTGAGAGGGTTGAGGATGAGGTTAGTTTTCCGTGCTTACAGTATATATGTATATAAGCACTATATAGATATATTACACGGTATTCATTGTTGTACGGTTATGCGTGAGTCACGCAGGACATGTGCTTGACGTAGGGTTTACCTTGTGCCGAGTCCTGACTGGTTAAAATAGCCAGTAATATTAAAGCTTTGTACCAGGACACAAAGGATCCTTTAAATGAAATAAAAAGGGTTCGTGATAAAAGCGAGCCAGGTGGTCGACATATTTTCAATAGTGCGATACGCTCGCGGTATGTATATGCATACGGTACAGTGAGTACTGCAATATAACTTACTGATACTGAATGAGGTCTCTTGCAGAAATGAAATCTAACATGGATATCAGATAGCAATTGGTTTGTACTTTGAGTATAATATTGGGTAGAAATGTTATTAATTTGTCGTATAAATTTGCACGAGTCGTAGTGGATCTCGATTATAGACGAAAAAAGAAGTTTATACACACCTGGAAGTGCGTTTGAGTACTTGCGGTTTTTGTGACATCTAATGCTTATATACGTAATGCATTTTACGTCCTGAGTATCTCTTTGCGTGTGGACGAAGAGGAATGCACTTTGAATATTTATGACTGCACGTTGTCCTAGGTCAGGTCAGTCGGACAGTTGGCTGTCTTCATATTCTCCAGAGTACACTCTCACGGCCTCAATAAGGATCCCACTGAAAGCGGTGGATTCTGTACAGCATCTTCCAGATGTGATCTTCACTGAGATTCATAAGTGGTTAGCTATTTTGAGATGTATAGGTCGTTCGTATAGACTTTGAATATTCGCACGAGAATGGTACAGCTGAATTTAGGCGGGGGAATTTTTGAATTTGAATTTTGTGAGATTACAAATTTCGATTTTCAAAACTATTGGAATTACTTTCAACGTGAGTTGGTCAACATCACTACCACAATAAAATAAGTTAGAAATTAAGTATCTATCAATTTTCGAAATTGCCAAAATTTCTAGTTCGATTAGATTGATAGTCTCGTAAAACTTGAAACGGTTATAATTTATTGCGTTAAAACTGACTGTAGAGAGCCGTTAAAAAAATGCTCTTCGTTACCGACCGAGGGCGGTAACTTTTAACATAATATAAAAAGTATGGCGGATTCTATCCTGTTATATATTTTTTTTCGATCCTGCTTTTTTCTTTCGGTCGGGCACTTTTTCTTGAGAAAATGTCGAGAATATCATAAAAAGTATGGCGGATCTATCCTGTTCTATTTTTTTTTTCGATCCTGCTTTTTTCTTTCGGTCGGGCACTTTTTCTTGAGAAAATGTTGATAATATCGTAAAAAGTATGGCGGATCTGTCCTGTTCTATTTTTTTACCCTATAATGGCATAGCGATAAAATACGTGTTTAACTGTCGCCGCAAATGCTTCGGTATGTAGAGTGAAAAGCCCTGCTGAATAAGAAGAAGTATCCTTGGTATACATGTATCGGCATCGGCCATTTCGCTATGTAAGGCCTATCGTCCGTACCGAACGCGTGGAATAAAATTACGTCTTCTGGGTCTCGGTGACTGGGTCTTTCGTGTCTTCCAGGTCTCCCCAGTCCATTGGATATTCCAAGCAGAGATAATCGATGACGATCGATGATCGATTAAAACTGAATAAAAAAATTTATTAAATTACATACGAACATACACAAAATCTAAATTAATTATTACATTAAATTTTACCACTCTCGTATCGCATAAAACTGTAGAATCAATTTATCTCAATAAAAATAACATGCAATATTATTTGAAAATTAAATTTTGATAAAAGCACAACTGATCATTGTTGCATAATCTGTACGCGCATCATCGTCTAATGGATTAAGATTTAATCTCAAACTTCACAACAGATTCATCAATCACTCCGACGTATTATAAGTGGAACTGTCAATATTGCCAAAATATATATGTATATATGCACATACATAGTCAAGTGCAAATATATGATTACACAATATCGCATGCACTATCGGATAATCGCCAATGAAATTTCGTAAAATTGCAATTTTCCATGTGATAAATATTAAAAACTAAAATACATCTTAGCGGTGCGACTCGATTAAAAAATCGGTGTTATCGATAAGGCGTAAATATCGAAATTAAAAAATAATCACTCTTATCGTCATTAGTCGAAACGCGGTGATTGAAAAAAAAATTTTTTTTTTTTTTTCTACAGTTAGAATATTCCGCAGGTACGTCTTCCGGGACGAAAAAGAGCGTTGGGTTTTTCCGTGAAAAGAGAATTTTGATTAATCCATTAAGCAAATGGATATCGGCAAGACATAAAAACGCTGGCTTAATCGTCGCTTTCGATGTAATGGTTTTGCCTTGTGTTTTTTTTTTCTCCCCCTTTTTGAAACCTTGTCCTTTTTCAAAATCAAAGAAATTCTATACCTCGGTTCATTGAGTCGCCGCCGATATTATTTATTCCTGGCGTTGCTGTGCTTCGTAATGGTGGCTATAGAGACGCCGCGGGTATCGGAAGACTCGAACGATCAGAAAAGTCTATTACGACGGTAGTCAAGTTAGGGCAATGCTCTGCTAGCCACGAAGCTACGTAATCTGGAATGTCATGCCGCCTCAACCGAGCGTGACACCTGTTTCCCTGTTCAAGGAATCTTTAAGCATCAGCGATCGTACCTCCTGCATCTTATAATAACGATGGGACGATTTTAAAAAAATATTTTGACTTTTTACGGAGAATCCAAAAAAAAAAAGAATGGGCAAGTCGAAGGAAAAATTTTTTAATGCAATTTTTTTTAGATCTTTCGACAAATTCATAAACTTTCGCGGGATTTTACAAAATTTTACCTCGTTACAGTCGAATTAATTGAGGCTTACTAAATTCACGTACGATTTCATGTGTGGGACGTCTGGTGATCTCGATCGCCATTGGTAAACACACCTTCAACTATGTCCCGTAGCCGTACGTGTATAAACCTAACAGTAAATCGTGACAGATTTTAATTTACACTCAGCCACGTTCAGACTCCGTTCAGGGTCCTTTTACTCGAAGAAACGTGACATCCTATGTAGCCCATACGACATTCCTACGACTACTTTGTAAAACAATAAAAAAAAAATGTTAAGGGAGTACTTCCTTAAAAGGACATAAAATAGGATTAATCTAAATTACCTAAAAATCAAGTAAAAATGACTTTTCAAGAAATTACTAAGTAGATTCCACACTGTGGTTTAGGGTAAGACCAGAGTTTAACATCGAGGTGACTTCTCAGTACGTGTAAGCCATAACAAGACGGCCCCTCGAATAACCACTCGATTCCTATACAAGAACCTAACCTAAAATTTCTCTCGAATCATTAAAAAAAACCACCAAAATCATATCCGAAAAACTTTTCGAATACAAATATAAAAATTTATCTACAACGGAAATGATTTTTAAAAAAACCGGAAACCAATCTCTACCATGCACGTCCCACTATACCATTCACGCTGCATCCTGGCAATGATACTAAGATAAAAAAAAAAAAGCTTCGAACGTGCCAAGACTCCTGGTCGATATTAAGCGCACCTGTTATCCGCGCTGTAAGTGCGAACGTAATTGTAACTGGATAAAGGTAGGTTAGGTTAGGTTTACCAAGAAGGTTTCTACAGCGCAGTAGGGTGAATAGTCCTGGAAGGAATGAAGATGAAGAGTGACCTATAGCAAAGTGGTGAAGAGTTGGAGGTCAGTGGTGGGGATGACGAAAGGGGAGAGGGAGGGGGGAGGGGAGGGGAGGGGGGCGTGGCAATCGGCGCGCGGGAAATTTAATCGAGGCGGCCAGGTTCAGGGTCAGGGAAGTCCAATGCACCGGCGCTTCCTCTAAACCGTTGCCGTTAAACCGTGGTTAAATATTAACCCGGCCCCAGCGTCGCCCCGGCAAACTCTGAGTTATGAGCAGAGTCTCACGGCAGGTATATGGATACTTTGAGTAAAGAGTAACTGAATTAGTGAGTGAGTGAGAGAGAGAGAGAGAGAGAGAGAGAGAGAGAGAGAGAGAGAGAGAAAGAGAGAGAGAGAGAGAGAGGCAGTCGAAAGAATCGTAAGAGCGCGAGAGACAAGATGGAGTCTCTAGGAATTAGGAAGGTGGAGAAATGGAAAAGAGGGGTAACTAGGAGGGGAGGGGAGGGCAGAGGGGAGGTGACAATTCGTGGCTGCTTCTTTCACGGGAAACAGAAAACCAACGGGATTTTCAATGTCCATTTGGCCCATTTGGGATTTGAGTTTGAATGTCGTCATCGATTGGCCCCGTTACAATAATACGATTCGATGGTTTTCGACGGTACGATGCCCCCTTGGGTAATTGGATTTTCGATGACTGCTCGAAATGGATTTTTTTTTTAATTTTTATCTTTTTGCTTTTGCATTGGCTTTTTTTATTGCCGTTGGAAATTAAGGGTATAGTTTTTCGGAGTATACGTGGAAATTTTTATATTTCTTTGTTTTTTGGTTTACGGATTGTTTTTTTTTGGAGGGATTTTTTTTATTAATTTTTGACGATACTTGATATTGTAATTTTGGATCGTGATTTACGTGATATTTTTTTTTTTTTGACGGGGATAGACAAAAAATTGCTGATAGTCGAGCGATATTTTGAGTATAATTATTTTTGAGTATTTAACTGTGTTTTGAGCAAATATTTTTTTTCTTTAGTGGATAGTTATATGTTTTGAGATCTTCTTTGAATGGTTACAAATTTCATGATGAATTTGAGGCTCTTCACTTTTTTTGGGTTTCGGCACTTCTTTTTCGATCCTTCTATACTTTGTGTTATTTTAGGAGAAGACAAATATTGTTCGGGATTCAAATTGATCTATCATGATACTAGTGCGATTAGAGGTTATAGGGCATGCAAAGTTAGGTAATCAATTTTTTGCTACAGAAACCCAATCATTTAACAGTATCAGAAATTTTCCTAATTTTTTTTTTCAGTTTTTCGAAAAACGGATCCGGATCAACAATTGTCATTGTACATACATTTATATCTCCCACGCTCGGCCACATTCGCCACAAATTTGGTATGCCATTAAAATCGTGGTGACCCCACGTCACCAGTCAGGATACCGTTAATTCTCTGTCCACAAGTCAGACACCGACAGTGGAACGCCTTGCAGTGACCAATTTTGAAAAGGCCTTCCAGAATTTGAAAATATTCAAAATCTTACGTAATAATTACATATGCACGCGAATGAGTAAATAAACGAAATAATATTAGCCAGCAATATAATTGTTATCAGTAATTTTGAATTAGCCAAAGATTTTATAATCGGTCATTTAATATATTAAAACATGTAATAATTCATAATGATTAATAAATCGTAAAATCAGTGTTCATTACGAATTCCAATGATTTACGCGAAACGTCAAAGACGCACTTTCACTCGATGATCCTGCCAAGCTGTGTCATCGTAATTTTCAACGATACCATCGATTATCGTCACCCGTTATACACGGGCTTTCGTTTTACGAATACCAGGAAATTATCAAGAAATACGTTATTATCCGGCAATCATTAGTTTCAATGATCATTTAAATCCAACATATGCGCCAACCCCATTTCCTTGCTTGTGATTTGTACTGGGAATTAATACGCGTCAGGATCATTGCGGTTCTTACATTCCTGCGGTATTACGCGAATGCAAAATAAATTGATCGAAAATGTGAGAGCATTTCTCATTTAGCGTGAACTTTCATGATGTTGCACAATTTTTACTTTTTAAAAATTCCATTACGCGGAAACCCGTCAGAGAATCAATAATCGTGACTGAAATGATGGATGCTATCGAAGTATGTAAATTTTTTTGAAAAAAATTTTTTTTTAATATTCTGGGAAAAAAATAAAAAATTTATTTCTAATTGACTACCGGTACATATACTTAATTGTGGAAATTTAATAAAACTGAAAATCGAACGTTAGGGCAGCCGTAAGGAAGTTTGAAAAATGTAAAAAAAAAGGATTAAAAAAGGTATTATAAAAAATAGGGTTTATTACAGGTAATAAATGCACGGAGGAATTACTGTACGTCATTTAGTCGAGGGCTATTCCGTGTCTCTTTACTCTCATTCGTAAATATGGATGCTGCCTACGCTAATATCGGTATTAGTAATTTTAGTACTTAGAGCTAATAATAGCTGCTACGGAACAGGAATTATTATCAACGCTCTCCCTATCTCTTGAATATCTCACGAAGAGGAGGAAGAAGAAGGGAGATAAAATAAATCAAAAAAAAAAAGAGTCAAGAAGGAAATGAAGCGTCTTGGGGATCGAAGCCTATCGGGTTGGTCGTTGATTCGTGAAGGATACAAAAAGAAGCTGAAATATCGAGGAAGAGAAGGAACGAGTGGAATTGATCTAGAAAAGGAAGAAGAAGAAGAGAAGAAAACGAGAAGTAAGAAGGTCGAGAGAAATATTACGATAAAGTTGACGTAGACGATATTAAAAAATAACGAAAGCCCACCCTGGAAATATCGTGCTGTATTAATTTGGTCAAAATGAATAATTAAAAAGGAGGTAAGAAAAAAATTAATTACAGGAACGACATTGGTTCTTTACGCGAAGTGGACAAAGGATTGTGGAATTTGGACCGAAGAATCTGTCTGGTCTAGATTGAGGGTTGCTACTGGTCAGAGTTTAAAGTGAGGTTAGAATTCATGGCCGATAACACTGTAAATAAAAGCATAACTGTCGAAGTCAACGCATTTTAGGAAGCAAAAAGAAAGTATTAAAAAAAAAGAAAAAAAATAAGAGGGTGACTAAGAAATATGGGCGACAGTCGAATTTTTCGTTTATCCCTAAGTTCTTCTCTCGTGTTACTTTCATTATTAAGAACCGTACAGAATTCCTTTAAAAACAGGCATTCATATTGGACGACGAGACGGACGCTTCACGAAAATTCTATAACGCAATTTCAAGTTAAAAAAAAAAAGCCTCGACTCCCTTAAAGCGACAAGCAAAGAAAAGAACGATAAACGAATCGTATCAATAACTCACAGTAACGTTATCAGTAATCCAAGGGAGGACAAAGGAATCCAAAAGAATCCAAGTGCAGGATCATAACAGTCTCGGAAGACACAACAACACTCGACCTCCTTTCGTAATCTTTTCGAATCGTCCATTTTCGGGTGTTCTCGGATTTATTCGCCCGGCATCCCTCGCGACGTCGGTTTCCAGGCGAAGTTAGATGAAATCCCCCACGCTCAGCCCCCAAGAAGACCACCCCATGTCTCCCTTCTCCCTCGCCCAACTGAACTGGAAAACCAGGAGCAGCAACTCGAAGCCGAGAGACGTCGGCCGCCGCGCACTTCGCCAAGACTCGGTTGTTACTCGCTTCGTTTCGGAAGCAGCCGAACGTAAGGGCAGCAGCAGGCAATACGGCAGTCAGTACGTAGTTAGCCGGCTTGGCGAACGGTCGCGAGACGGAGAGGCGTATAGCTGCTACATACACGGTATAACGTTGGAGACGTGCGGCATAGCAGTACTTATATATTAGTTACATAGAAACGAGCCAATCGCACGGGAGTATCGGAGTTAAAACGACGAGGCTAAGGACTAGCGATAAAATAGGACTACGAGGAGCAGCCTCCACGCTACCTAAGGTCACTACCCTTCGAGTTGTGGCAAGGTCAGCCACAAGGATCGCGCAGTGAACGCGGCGTCGGGATACGCGCATCTAACTACCCAACTAAATTACGCTGCTGCTGTTTGCTGCTACGCGACTTTTTGCTCCACCTTTTGGCACGACTTTTGAACCCTCCTTTATTTATTTCCTTGCTCCTGGGTTTAATTTTAATCAAGAATACTCTTTCTTAGTTCTTTTGACAAGCTATTTTAGTTTGGATTGATTTTAGGATAATACAAGGCAGTATTGTATCTGTTGACTGCGAGTCCTTTGGACTTTTTTTTGACTTTGGTCGTTCAGTGCTCGTGGCGGGATTTTTAAAAATCTTTTCAAAGTACACGGAACTTCAGTGACTCGGTTTTGTTTCGTTAGTCGGAAGTAACGGGCATGATTGCCCTAAAGACCTGAAGAGGACACCGTGAGACTTCTTGAGATAATGTGAGTCGCTTTATTTTATCTTTTTTTTTTTGGCTATTACTTTTACGAGGAGAATGCTTGAATCGAGTTTTATACGTTTAGACGCTGCTTTGGGGGTTGGATTTTTTTTTGATTGTCTATTGAGGAAATGAGTTGAGATCTTAAATGAAATTGTACTTTTAATTAGTAATAAAGGCTGTCCTGTAGGTGCATAATTAATTTTGACTTATTCAACGCGAGTGTGTATACGTATAACGACTTTAATGAGTTATTTTCGTTAGATTTTTTCAACTCTGAATTAATCTGGTTGATATCGATCGAAAACGGCGGCAAATTTGATTCGCGGTGGTCTAATGAACATTTATTACTATTATTGTGACATAATTGGTTTGATGAAGGTCCCATTAAGAAAATTGACGAAATGAAAATTTGTGCCTAGGGTATTGCGTATTGATGCGTATCTACCTTTAAGGAATTGCAATTTTGGCTCATCTTAGTGTTACCAACCTTAGTTTTTGTCCTTTTAAAGTTAAAAGCTTGCTGAGCAATAGTAACGAAAATATATTCCAGGTCGACTTTCGTGATGCAATAATGAAATTCTATAGCATACTTTTGGCAGGGACGTTCCTTTTTCGAAAATTTTAATTCTATGGTTATGTGAAAAGTCGTGGAGGAATTTTGAATATATGATTTCGTTTCAGTACCCGGACTTACAAGTAGTAGCTTTTCCAGTGGAATTTATAAAAGTCAAAATTCTACTTATATAATGTAGCCTTCGTGTCGTCACCTGCTTAAAGAATTTCGAAAATTAAGTCTAACGGACATTGCAGTTGACAACAGATAATAGTCAGTGCTCCTAATAGAATTTAAAGTATAGTAGTTAATTGGTAATAAAAAAATATATTATTAATACCGTTAATAACTTTTTCAAGTAAGGATTTTTTTTGTCATTTAGAACCTTTTTGTGTTTCGTTTCAATAATTCAAACCAGCGTCCCTGGTGGAAAAAACAAGTAGCTTCGAGTGGCGAGTTACGCGAAACTGACGAGTGGATCGTAATTTTGAAATTTCGGTGCAATTGAACCCATTGGGAATTTGGGTCTATACAAGTTCGAAAAATTTTGAAATCCTTAAGTATACTTAGGACAAAACATGGACAGGATTCTTGTTAAAAGTTTTGTAACAAAAATTAGTGTCCAAGAAATCGTTATTTATGGCGTATCGAATTAATAATTAGAATGACGTCACCGTGTTATGTAAATTTTGACTTTGGAAAATTCTTAATTGCGTTAACATGTCTTCCGTATAAGTATTTAAGCCGCTGGATGTTTTTCAAAAAAAAAAAGTAGCAAACTTGTTCCAAGCGTCGTGTAACTCTAATGAGACATACCTTCGTTAATCAACGACTAAAGTCAAAAAAAATTTTATTTACTCCATCGATCTTTAGAAACATAACGAAGTCGCCAGTATTATCTAAAAAATAATGAAAATTTGGAAAAAGTAATTTAAAAAAGAATATTTTTATCCTCGTTATTAAATTTTAAGCCACTTGTTACACTTTAATTGGGATTTCAATCGAACCACAATCCAATATGGCCGCCAGCAACGTCCATATGAATAAATGGAACTGAATCCTTACGTAATGCTTGATATGAAAATAAATAAAAACCAAAATTATGGTAATATTTAAAAATAGAAAAAAAAACTATTAATATCACTTTTACGTAAAAACCAAGTAATATTCACTCGTTCGATGTATATTTAAAACTCGAAAATTTCTCTTTCCTCCAAGCAACAATTCTTGAGAAACACTTCGCGGCTGACTTCGCAATGCTATGCAAACTCGAACGATCGATATATCGATCGCTCAAAACAATAAAAACTTATTCCAGTAACATTCATTGTGTAAACTTCCGTACATAACGACACGTAAAGTACAGAACAATTATAAAACAATAACGAAAAGCCGATTTATCGATTTTATTTTACGTCAACCAAAAAAAAAAGATTTTTCAAATTCAATTCTTATCTTTCACCATCTCGCGGTATTCGATCGCCACGTATATTTGGAATGCCGATATTATTATTAATCCCTATAATTATTATTATACATAAATTTAAAAACAGAATAATCGTTATCAATTTTTATTCATTACCCAGTATATAGAACTGATCGTAAGAAGGGTGCGTGGCCTCAATCAGGGAATACGAGATCAAGGCAAGCAAGACGTGTTTTCGACTTTTATCTTTTTCTTTTATTTAAATATTTTTTTTTCAACTCCGTCAAGTATCGCAAACTCAAACGCAAATACAAGTAACGCAAGTATAATAACGGGTGGTCGTACCTTTCGCTGGCTATCCAACTGGGACCAACAATGAATGAAACAGCCTAACGGTATTGAAAACGGTCCAGCTCGAGATCATCGATGATGTCCAACTTTTACAGCTTCCGAATTTCTCTCCGTTCTCCTATTGACTCACTGCTTGGATCTTGGCTTACTTTTCTTTCGTACTCGCCACCCGTTATTATTCGAATTAAACGGTGAATCTTATCACACGTCGAATCTCTGCTTTGACGTTAATTAACGGCGGAAGAAAAATTTTTTTTATCGCAAATTAAATTTTTTTCACAATTTTCATTATCCTCGTACATTCACCGTTTCGATATAATCAATGAGCGATGACGTCACTCATCTTACCGGAAGTCAATATCGCTCGGGGGAACTTTCGAATATCGACGAAGGCTTCGACTTCCTGTTTACTATGTAAATGCGAGCCGAGTATAAGGAGCAAGTGATTTCGTCATCGCGTCATTCGTCATTGTCAATGAAATGCCAATGGGAGGCCTTGACCATCGAGAAATCAACTCGATTACCCGGCTCGACTGGTTGCACAATGAAATTGCAGTTGTTCGTTCGATAACTCGATCGTTCGATGACTCTACGAAGATAATTATCGAATCGTATCGATACTAATCGATTTTACGAAAAACACGAAACATTCCTTCGAATACATCGCAGATTTCATTTTATTTGATCCGAAATCGCATTTTACATAATCAAAAAACACAATTTACACCGACAAATATATTTTCGAAAATATCGTTGAAAATAATCAAAATAAATTTATCATCATAAACTGATATCTAATTTTCACGTAAAACTTGACATCGGCAATATTAATCCCTTTGGGTCAAATTTCATTATCACCAAGGTCCCTTTTGTCATTCGCGATAATTAACCTCATTTACCATTCCGGGATCTGTATGGTTTTATAAAAAAATTTTCAAATTAGTTTGCAGGGCGTGTCACGCTTTTTTTTTGCTCACCCCGTACATTTCTCTTTCCCCCACGTGACACGTCATAGGGGAGCGATTGACGGGGAGAAAGGGGGAGTGCGAGAGAGACAGATAAAAAATATTCAAAAAATAGTCAAATCACAGAACTAACATGTTTGAGAGTGAAATCCCCCCCCCCCCGCCCCTCCCAGGCCTAAAAAAATTCCCATACACAATAAATGATGACCAATCACAATCATCACGATGACTCGTCGATTTCCTATGAATCGACGTGGCTCAACGTAAAAAAAGCCTATGGCGACTGTCGTGAATACTGGCGAACAGACGCGCAACGAGAACGAAGGTAAATTGTGTCACGAATTCTGGAACAACCCGATACATCGAGTTAACTGTTTCCTCTTGTGGTAGTAAGAAAGAAAAAAAAAAGACAAGTACCATATGGTTTTTTTTTATTCAGCTGGCCCAAACGGTTTGGGCCCTATACACCTAGTAACGGGTTCCTTGAATCTCGTGGGGAATTCGATCGAAGCTACGAAAGTAGCCTGAAGGACCGTTCGGTGTCGTTTTAATTTTCAAAATTCAAATTTTTTTTTCAATCGTCCACGTATTTTGAATTTTGAAAAAAAAAATTTCGTTTTTTTAATACGGTACCATTGCCGTATTTTGGGTCCGATCCTCTACTGCACTTTCGTATCTGTTATTTATTCACGTTGCGTGAATTTAACGGAATTCTTCTTATGGTAATTTCACGTGTGTTATTTATACGCTGTTGCCCAAGCATTTCTTTTTTTACATAATTTTTCATTCTCGTTCAAGCTATCTTTTTGAAATTTGATCACCGCGCATACTTGTCTTTACATAACTCTTGACGATTGTATCATCGTAAAAGTGCAGTGCGAACAATTGATGTTTGATTAAACTTTTTTTTTTTTTCTTCAGTTTGTCATCGTTACGTCCAAGCACTGCGCATGCGCGTGAATACCCACGGATTTTACCTCGTAGAGCATCGACAACTTCAATCTGGATTTTGAATTTATTTTGTGTACATATATATGCATATTCATTTAGTCAGCTGAAATTTTGAAAATTTATACAAAAACTAATAGGATTCGTCGTCAATCGAACAGATAGGAAAATCATTCGGCCGATTTGCACGTTACGTTGCCATTCGATGCATTTCAGTAATTTTCCAAAATTCTATAGACGTCCATATTAATCGATACAGTCCCGCATACCCGACTGAACAATGATCTTTACACGTGGTATATGCAGCTATAGAAATCTGCATAATACAGATTTGTACATTGATTCCATCACGGAATACGGATACCCACTTTTTTTTATTTATTCGAAAAGCACGTATATACGCTCGGACAATTATAATTTTTTTTTAATTATTGATTTCTACAAAAAATTGAAATCGAAAAAAATATATAGGAATTTAGGTCAGCCGGTATAGTTACTACGTACGGCGACTATACGGATTTTTGGAAATATATTTTTGTCCTCGGTAAATTTGTCCTAGGCGGAGTTTGTATTTTTTTTTTTTTTTCCCCTTTAACTGTACATCTCCAGTTCTTTGAAAGTCTGCGCATGCGTATCATTAACGTATCTCGTTAACGGACTGAAGTCGTGTTTGCCGAGTCGCTTCGTAATTTCGTGCGAAATAAAACAAAGCGGGATTCGTGTCTCTATATGACTGTAGTCAAAAGCGTGGGAAGCACTTTCCAAAGTATACACACTATATATATGTATATATGTTTCGTGGGTTACACCTCGTTCGGCTCAATGACATTGTGATGTTAAAATATCATTATTACAAAAAAAAAAAAAAAAAACGTAGTAACCACTCATTCTGGGTACGATGGGAAGAATTTTAATTTTCGCGGGAAAAGCAAGGAGATTTGAATGTCGAATATTCGAATTGATTTTAGAAAGTATTGTATAGGGTTAGATAAGGTAGGTTAAACGCTCGAATCGATCGATAATTTTGAAAATTAATAAAATAATAATAAATTCCATGGAGGTGGGGAGATCATTTTTTATACCTCCCCTCCCCCCTTTACTTCCACCCCTCCATCGTTATCTCATATGAGAATTTACGGCACGAAATGAATTCACGGGTTTATGAATGAAATTACTGTAAAAATTTAAATTAATATTTCTCACCGCGGGCAATGAAAAATCACACGTGCGATTATGACAGGAAGCTCGACCGAGCAATGACACGAGGTATTAATATTATAACGCCGAGACAATCAAAAGATGAGATGACAATTACAGGTACAGAGAATGACTATAGGCGTATATAGATTTTGGAAAAAAAAAATGCAAAAATATTATCTAGCACGTAAAATAAATAATCTTTTTTATATATAAATTTTTATCTTTTATTTTTACCGATATCGTAAGGAAAAAATGTCTCATGTATTAATAAAATAGTGCAACTACAGTCTAGGAAAGTGTCGTTTGAGAAATGATTTGAATGATAATAACGAATGAAGGTTAAATTTTTTTTTTTTTCGATACGCGGATATTTTTTTGGAAATTATCCGCGGGATCGATATTCACATAAATTAAGGGAGGGGGGAAAAAAAAGAAAATATTATTTTTATTTTTTTTTAAGAGAAGTATTATTTTAATTATACTGATAAGTCTTTTGGAGAGGAGGAAATTCAAATTATCGTATACTTAATCGGTATGGAAAAATATTGTTTCATAAACTGCGCATGCGCAGTTCACGGGGAGAGATTGTAGGGGGGATGAACGCACATCTTTTTATACGCACTGGCACCGCACGTAATACAAAATCGTAATCTTGGCCAATAAGGAAGACTCGCGGCTCGTTAGGCCATAGGGAGTACGTAGCCAGCAGCCAATCAGGCTTCATAATAATTATCGAATTACGTCCCGGCCGTTAGTAACGTTGGCTGCAGCTCGCACGGTAATACAGATAAATTACGTGAGATCGTTACCGGCAATTCCGTCGTTGCGCAATTATCCGTTACGATTTTACTCGCGATGGGTAACGAAAAAAAAATTTTTTTTTTCAAACACGTACAATTTGGGATTTCGAAGCACCAACGGGGTATTGGATTTCGAGAATTGTAAAAAAAAAATTTTTTTCTAACCAATTTACTACTTCGATTATTTTGCAATTTTTCCAAAGAAATTTCGGTGAAAATCCTTTCTTGTACGGGACAGTCGGTATATGGGTAAATTACATGACCTTCGAAGAAATTGATTGCCGACCCAGTGAACTTGAAATATATTTTTACGTAACTGACAATAATTGCCTATATCGCGATCCCGTTATTATCTGTACACCAGGTACGTTAGTATTTCATTACATCGTATACCTATACAATATACGATACACAGGGTGTTAATTTAATGGTCAAATCGTAAATAACAGCGAACACTGCTAATGGCCTATTACTTATAACGAGTCCAATAGTTTATTCGAGTCGTTGAGAGAAAGTAATCGTTAGAAAGTTTAAGGGTTGGAGATCACGATTACGACGGGGGATGTTGACGCTGATAAGTTTGATAAAAAAAAAAAAGTTTCTTCGAAATCCACCACCGGTATTATTATGTACCGGGTGTTTACGAAATTTCGTGTATATACAGATACAACGGTAAGCGTTAGGTACGCTTGAACGGTGAGGATTGGAGAATTATTTTTTAAAGTTAAAAAAAAATTTCGTTATCTTAACAGGGTCACCCTCGATTTCAAGGAAGGTCGAAAAGTTGGCGTTTACAGCGATGAAATGTTTTTTTTTTAAAATGCTGCTTACATCGAGGGGGAATTTCTGAAATACAGTTAGTCGCGTCAGTAGGGTCGTCTGTTTTTCCTCGTAACGTCTAATAACTCGATCTCGCGCTGGAAACAAGAAAGATTAACTCGCGAAAGAAGCGTAATGATGTAACGGTAGAGTTTCTGAGAGTTCCATGGAGATAACTGTACCAGACTGAACGTCGACACTTGATCGGATAGTTGTTCATGGTCTTTTCTTTTTTCATGGGCTGAATATATATATATATATATATATATATATATATATATATATGTATATGTGTATGTATATGTATATTTATACATATATAGACAGAAACAGATAATACTTCAACTCAATATGTATTACGGACCTGGTTGTTCAGAAACGTGCAAATTGTTGGTTGTTTCGATTACTTTCGATTTTGTTTTTTTTTTAAATTTTTTTTTAACTTTATTTTTTTTCAATCCGGCGCAGCGTAAAGTCGAGTTACTCTGTAGTTCGTTTTACTGTAGTTCGATTACATGTAAGTTTTTTTAACAGAACCGACTCGTCTTACGATAGTTAATGGCGTAAGGCCCCGACTGGGTCCCAGCGTGAAAGTCGATCGCAAAAGTGACGTAACAGTTTTGTTTTTCCTTACTCGGTAAAACCCCACGCGCAAGACTGCTTTTGTTTACAAGATGCACTTTTTATTTCAGGTTGAATGGGCCCGAGATTTTGACTCATTATAATAAGCGTACCGTTTGGCGTAACATGAGGCCCAGCGGGCCCCCCCCGATTATAATATTCTGGTACAATGATGGTGTCAAGTCATGCGGCTACTTCGCGATGCCTTAAGAATATTATTAGCGGGAGTCTATGTGAAAACCGGTTTACGATTTTTGGGACTCGTTCTGTGTGCATAACGCCGTATTGAATTGGAGATTGGGGGGGTCGCTGACCGCCGTGGGCCTTGTCCGGCCCGGTGTCTGGGTCAGTAGTCCCACACGCGGTAACTTCATTGGTCGTACTTGCCAATCTCATGAGATCTTTTATTGCCTGTACGTTTTTTTTTTTTTTTTTTTTAACGTGAACCGCTCATCGTGTGTAACGATTTATATTTCTTGGGTCAGTAGCTATTTTGGGACTGATGCATGTATCGAAAATTATTTCTCTTCAGTCCCAAGTATTTACGATTCAGTGGTTTTATGCTCTCGTAAAGCGCTGTTGCCAAACGTAATTTTTGATTATCCTATATTACGGCGAATCGCGAGAGATTCGGCTCAGGGCCCGTAAGGCCCCTGGGATACTTAACATTTTTCTTATATAATAACACGTAAACTCGTTTGTCCTATATGGGACTTATCGTAACAGCTTATATATATTTTTTCGTTTCAGTCCCCAATATTATAAGGCCCAAAGATGCTGAAAGTCCCAAAATTTTTTTTTTTGAAGAAAAGCCCCAAATTAACGTCAATCGCGGGCGATGTTAATATGACCCAAATAATATTCGAAATGTCACCGATGCCTGTAATGCCCCTTCGTAAGGCCCACGTGTTATATAAATAGTCGTGTCAATGATCCTTAAAGTTCATCGACTATATCAATCAGTCGGTCGGTCCCTCCATCGCGATCGATAGTTTCTGGGTCGGCGATATCACGTGGGACCGTCCGGGCCCGTCAAGTCCCACTAACGTAAGGCCCCATGGGATTTCACGCGCCTCAATTTCCAATGGTGCTATTGCACCTACGCAGAACAATGGAATCGTACGTAGCAATTTCACAGCTGAATATGAATGACGTCTCTACTAGACCGACTACAGACCTTACTATACAGCGTCGAGCAAAACGTCACTTCCGGTCTGTTGAAAATTTCGATCGCCATTAATTCAGTCGTCCGGATAAATTTCATTGTTTCGTCTGATAAAATCGTTTTCATTGATTTCCAAAAAATTCACACTATTTTCCGGGACGGCCCCACGTGGCCCACAAAAAAAAATCGATTCAGATAGGAAACAGTCAAGGGTAACCAGGCTCTCGAACGTGGCGGGAATTTCAAATAATTTTAAAGCGAAACCGTGCGAACGTCACCGATTTGGATCGTGTCAAAGACAATCCTGACTGCTAATTGGCCAGTGCCTTACGATCATTAATAAATCATTAGTAATCACGTACTCGCTATTATATTGCATCGGTACACCCTGTGCATCTCAAGTCTGGACTGTACCGCTGAAATTGATGAGAAGTTCGAAAAAAAAATCGCGATCGAAAACGATATCTTTTTTTTTTTGACGCCAGAATCATTCATAGCGTGTGATTATATTTTCAAAAATTTCATTTCAAAATCATCGCACTCGATCCTGCGACAGGTCGAAGGTCACTGTGTCTGCATGGACGAGTTTCCCGAGCAAGATCCACGTGGCTACGGCATATAGAACTGCCGTTGGCAGAAAGCGGATCTGCCGGTGACGCACACAATCGTAACCCAGTTAACGTTTCGGCTGAGTCGTTGGCCATTTTTTTTTTTCGAGACTGCCTTTCGAGAGATACGCTGGCGTCGCGACGCCTTTTACGTCATTTGGTCATATTGACACGACTTGCATATATATATACACACACACGCACTTTGTTCTCGTAAAAGGTGGATGGACTCTTTCGGGTCCTCAAAGTGGATCGTAGGTTGACCGAGAAAAAAAATACAATGTAGATTAGAAAACGCGAATCGTAAATCAGTAATGCGTGTCATGTGTTGATTAATTCGCATTGCAATTTACAGTGTATAACACATGACCACATATGGGTATGCATCGGCGATAACGACACTGAGGGATACACACAAAAAAAAAGTCAAAAATCGTACCAAATATTTTTTTCAAAATTTATACTTTTATATAAATATTATTAATTTTATTTGAGATTTTTTTGACTAATTATATGCTTCACTTTTTGCTTCAGAATATATTTCCTTCACGATGCGGTGGTGTCTCCGGGGGTGGCTGCCATTGGCAGCCCTGATAATTTTCGCGAATTCCAAGGGGACCTTCGCCCTGCCAGTTCCTGACGACGAGGTCGATACGTCCACGAGGCTACTGGGATCCAGGTTAGTTACAGCATTGGGCTCCCGAGGCGCAATTAATTAATACGTATTTGAATTTCCCGCCGAAAACTCTCGAGGCGAATTAGTCATTTATACCAACTACTACGACCTTCAGCACGTCTGAGTGGACAGAAATAATTTTTCTCATATATATATTATATAAACATATATATAAACCTTAACAAAGGACGGCCACCTTCGTATCGTACAACATTGTTTTTTTATAATTATTATTAAATAAACAAATTCGATAAAAATATATAATTGAAATAAATCCGAGCGACGATTTTACAAAGGGACAGAGAAATTATATTATTTCATCGTTCTAATCAATGAAAATTATTATCAGCGAGTATCAGATGTAATTAATAATTCAATTTAAATTTTGACGAACGTTTGCGTAATCACTCCAACTCTGTTATTTCACATTGCGATGTGTTTCAATGACAATTTATCCTGACCTAATGACAGTCACGTGCTTTACGTATCTGTACTGATTAGGCTCTCTTATCGCTTCGTGTAATTCGCGCGAAAATGAAAAGCGCTACGTCAAATAAATGAAAGGTGGGTGAAAGGTGATTGAAAAGAAAAAGAGTCAAGATAATAAAAAAAAAAAATATCTTGTACAAAGCCTCCAAGATAATTGCCAGCGTAATTAAACGACGATCGTAATGCTAATTAAGGGACTAATTAAGATTCTGTTATGCGGGTGACCTATCTCTTACTTTTTCTTATGCACCAACTCATTATTATTTTTATCTCTCTCTCTCTCTCTTTCCACAGTCCCGTAAGAATCTCTTCGCGCAACGTCGTCACTCCTTTTTATTAATCTCGAACGGTTCGCGCAAAATTCTTATCCGAACCGTGAAATCTTACGTGTTGGGAAAATCGCGTTACTTGGCTAAAAAAAAAAAAAATTCCCACACAACGGGATTATCTTTGTCCCGTGGGGAAAATTCGGTGTCTTTTTTTTTTCCTTCGGCTTTCATGGAATTTGCGGAAGGAACGGTTTCAGGGTGAAATGATTTTTGAGCGAATCTAAGGGGTGTCTCCTTTTTATCCATAATTTTATACAACCCCCTCCTTTTATCCTGTTGGCCTTGACCGAACTCCTTCCCTTCGCAAAGCTGCTCCATTTCGTTGGAATTGACGTCGGTAATGGCAGCGCGGAATTTTGAAAATATAATCCCCTCGGGTTAGTATTGACAATGGAAAAATGAGAGACGATGATATTTTTACGTCAAGACCCACGCCAGTCGACAGGATCCTTTCTCTCGTTCCTTTCTCCATTGTTATCAAATTGTTACATACCGGGTGCACGATAAATATGCATGAGCATATATTGCACACGCGCAAGATCCTTATTATACGTTATATTTTGATATATCAATTTGGTCGATGATTCTGAACTTTTTTTTTTCAGTGTCGTCACTTCCGTCTCGGTTATAACCGGAAACGAAGGCGAAAGTGCAAAGGGACATCATTCCTCGGGTTCCGAAAAGACGAAGGCGATTCCTGAAAAGTTTTCGGAAATGCCGGCCTCGCCCGCTGTACTCCTGAGACCCGACAGGTTTCAGTTTTATACGTTAAACAAAAACGGCGATGTCGTCACCAAGCAGATGACCGAACAGGAAATACATAGTTTGATCGCGGCAGGCGGTGGTCAACTTCCGGTGGAAATGCACGAGCCCCAAAAAGTCGGCGACGAACCCAGTGGAGGAATGAAGGTACTCATTGAGGACTGTGCGATGTAAATTGGTACCTTTGATTTTTGTGGACTCTGACGTGACGACGTGGGTCTGTGATAATTATTTTAAGATTCATCAGCAGCCTCGATGGATCATTTTGGATTTATTTATTAGTCTAAAGATTTATTTATTAGTGTCAGTAGTGTAAATGATCCTTGATCACATTTACAAAGGCCATTTTACCTGGCGAGAAGGTACATCCTTATAAAAATTTAATGGCACGATCGCGCATCGCAATTGATGTCTACTTAGAATTCTTTTTGCCCTTTGAATAACACGGCGAGAGATACGCGTGAATGGTACTTGAATCAATTTGTGCTTTCAATAAAAATTTTAAATTGCGCGCGCGCACCTTGTTATTTATAGTCAATCATCTGTGTGCAGATCGGAAAGGAAAAGGTCAGATGTTTAGTTAAGATAAGAATTCAAATGAAAATTGGGATCAGTGCAGGGGAGAATTTTGTGCTGGTATTGACGTTTAGGCTATTTTATGAAAAAAGTTGGGAGAGTGTAAAATATAAATTTACAGCAACAGTGGGTTTCTTTTTTGTATTTATTTTCTATGTCACTCGGGCGTAACGCGCGTTGAATTAATTTTTACAGGTCGCAGACGTAGTTCAGAACGTTCAGAACGTGCTGAAAAGTGAGTTGAGCAAGCCGATGCCTGTGATGACGTCGGTCCCAACGATTCCAGGTCACGCCAACGCTGAATGGAGTAGTATCCTGCCATCAATTCTGGCTGGCGACGTCGACTCGGCGCCACTTGGCACTCCTGAGCTCGTTATGATGCCTGAAATTAAGCCTGAACCAATGAAGAATATTTCTGAAACGACAGAGCACGATACGCCTACGGAATCCATGCAGCAATTGGTGCCGATAACAACGAAGGAGCCTGAACAGGCGCCTGAAATACCTGAAACGAAGCCTGAACAAGTCGTTACCGTTTCGAACAACGATACTCCTACGAAGGAAGCTAGTCACGAACCTGGAACTGTCGTTCCTGCGACGACAGATGAATTAACGAGCCCGCCTGAAACGGCTGGAACAGCCCTGAAAAACGATACAAAGCCGGAAACTGTATCAACGACAGAAGCAATTACTTCGACGAAGCAAGATCAGGAAACTGCTACCAGTTTGATTGGTACCCTTGAACCCGTGAAGCTTCAAAATCAGCCTGTGACAAATGAGTCTGGGGTCTTGACTGTTTCTGAAACGTCGATGACTACGGAAAAGCCAATGATTCAGGTACCTGTTATAACGATGGATATTAAACCGCAAACCGACATGGGAGAAGTGCCCGTGTTTCATATGCTGAATACGATATCAGCCGACACCAAGAACCAATCCCTGGACATTGTTCAGGGTGATGATACAAAGACTGCGATGGAATTGCCAGGGAAGTTTCAGGAGGCTGTCAATTCGGAGGAAAATACTCTGGTGGTAAAACCTGAAATTGAAGAGGCTGAAGGATCAGGAGACGTTTTGCAGGTTACTGAAGTAATGCAAGCGGTTCCGTTGATTCCGGTAGAAGATTCAGAAATTCTTAAACAACCATCAGTTCCTGGTACAGAAAGCCCTGAAGTTACAGGAGCTGATTCAATGTCTACCACTGTTCCTGAAATTGTAGATGATCAGCAGAAAATAGTTACGACAACTTGGACCGAGCTGGAAACTGTACCTCCTGAAATTACGGGTTCTCCGAATGATATTGAATTGCCTCCTACGGTTAGTGTTATTTCTGAAACACAATCGAGCTCCGTTAAGGTAGAAGGACTTCAGGAAGATCCTACAACCGATTTGAGACCAGAAGAGAAGCCTGAAGTTGAATCGACGGATAAAATCAAAGTTGACATTAAGGAAAAACCTGAGGTTCAAAATTATTCCGTAGGATCCGTGATTACGGAAACGAAGAATCTGACTGTCAGTTCCAATGTCGAAGTCGAGAAGGAAAAAGTAACGCCCACCAAAGAAACAAATTTAATGACAGAATCAGTAATTCCTCAGACAGAGATTTCAAATCCCACAGAAGACGAAAAGCCTGGAACCTCCACGTTACCAGGCTTGGTGGAACAGGGCGTTTCTCTGATTGAAAATCTATTACCAGAATCCGTGAGCTCCATCGTAACTGAACTCATATCGAATAAACAGCCTGAAACAACTAGCACCCAAGAACAAAAGCCTTCTCAGACATTAGCACAGACATCAGAAATAACAACCGTACCAGATACTGGACTTTCATCTTCGGATGTTCCAGCAGACACAATGGATGCATCGATTTCAGTCAAAAATCCTGAACCCAGCGACATTTCGACCCCAGAAGTGGCTCCAGTTGTAGTACCGGAAACAAGTACCAAACAAGAGGAAATTTTAGAGAAAGTACAAGATACGCAGTTGGAAGCTGAAATAAGGAAACCTGAAGTACAGCCTGAAACAGAGCCTGATCTAGAGAAAGTTATTAGTACTTTGACAAATCCTGAAGAAAGTGGTACTTCAGAAATGAGTATTGCTGCTGTAGACCAAGTGCCTGGTAGTAGCAGTCAGGAAACGAAACCTGAAGTATCCACTGCAGATAACAAGAATTCAAATGGTGACGTTGATTCTAATAATCTGAAGTTATCTACAACTGCTACGTCCATGAACGATCAAAAACCTGTGGATTCTTTATCTACAGAATTGGCTGACTCATTATCGAGTATGATGTCCCAAATTTCGGATGCTGCACCTTCAATGATGACCCTTTCAGAAAGTACATCCATGGAGCCAGCTGAAGTGGTACAGACCGAACCTGCTGCAACTGTTGTCGAGCCTGGAAAAGTTCCAGCTGTTAAGCCTGATCAGGAAACTAAATTGTCTGAAAAGACGGAACAAACAGAAATTCCTGAAAATTCAGTAATGACCTCCAATGTTTCAGCGCAATTGGATACCCCTGCAGCTGTAAATGCTTCAGATATTAAGTCTGAAATCACAGCAGCTACCGAAGCAAGTGCTCCAGCGTTTACGGAAAAGGTTGAGGAGTTAATAAAGATAGAAAAGCCTGAAATGCCAATAAACAGAATCGATTTGCCTGATAAAGACTTACACGAATCTGCAATGTCAGAAGCTATAAACGATGCTCCAGTTCTGGACAATAAGCCTGAACCTTCTGAAACGGAGACTAAAATTGCTATGACTGATGTAACAGAATCATCTGATCCTGTGAAGACTGAGACTCCTAAAATCCCTGAAACACAAGCGAATGTAGAGCCAAGTATGAAAGATTCAACACAGAAGACAGAACTTAGCAACGAAGCACCGGAAATTACTGAATCGACGACGCCTGAAATTGCGCCTGAAAATGCTCCTGAAAGTATAATGATTGAAATGCCTGTACTCGAAAAAGAACAGATGACTGGTTCACCTGAGGAGAACACTGAAAAAGTCATTGACAGTACGCCCTCGAAACAGGATACTGTATTAATCGAAGATAGTCAATCGTCTGTGACTGGCGTTGAAACACCAATAACCCGAATTGATATTACAGATGCAAAGCCTGAAACATCTTCTGTCATTCTAACGACACCTGAAGATTCTGAAAAAAGTACCGAGTCTCCAGTCGTGAGAATTCAGCTCACGGATGCTGTTTCAGTTATAAATCAGATGTTAGAAACTGTAACTTCCCAGCCCAGCACGCCATCATTAGAGTTGCTTACTTTACCTGAAAATAACAAAATTCCAGCTGGCAATATTGCTAGTGGACTTATTGCTGGATTTACGGCGGGTACCACTGAGCTTGCTCCTGCAGCTCCGGAAATGGTGTCAGTTTCCCTGGTTAGTGGGGTATCCGAAAATCTTGAAGAAACTCCATCCAAGGATATGTCGGTGAAACCTGAAATATCTAAGCCTGAAACTGAAGAGAACGTTAAAATTTCGATGCATCCGGTTTCCACTGAAAATATTGCAACTGAAACAAACTTTGCGAATGGTCCTGAAAAGACAGTTTCCACTACGGACAAGATTCAGGAAAATACTGAACAAATGTTGGATAGTCACTTGAACACTGTGCAAGTAATAGATGAATCTTTGGAAATTAAGGAAAAGGATCAGCCACAAATTCCTACAGAAAAGATACCGACTGAATCAGCAACGGAAGTGCCATTTGTTAGGATAGATCTGCCTGTTTCAGGCGAAGAGATTTCTATGGTTGCTGACAGCGAAGCGGATGCGAAGATGCCTGATAATACTGAAACATCAAAGCCTGTCATTTCTACTGACAAGCTTGATCCAGCAATGACGACTGAGTTTATGATGACTGAAACAGGAAGTGAATCTCAAAATTATAGTAATACTGAATCTGCAAGTATTTCTGAAATTCCCTTGACTACTACAAGCGATGCACAAGGTAAGCCAGGTTTTATTAAATTGGAAAGTCAAGACTCAAAGCCTGAAACTTCAGAAACTCTTGTTGAAAATATCTCAGAAAGTACTTCTTCCATGCCTGAAAAAGTACTTGAGCAAACTCTTATAACAGTGCAGAACGATGCTGTTAAATCTCCAGAATCGAGCAGCAATACATCAAGTTCAGCTTCGGTTGCTGAACCTACGACTGCGACTCAGGATTCATCTGCCATTAAATACGAGGATTCGTCGACTGCCAATTCGGAAGAATCGGAGAAAACGATAAAGCCTGAGACACCCATAGTGAGAATAGACATAAGTCCTGAAACGAGTCACATTGAAATTCCACAAAAAATCCAATTGACTGACTTACCGATCGTGAGTACTTTTGTCGAAACGAAAAAACCAGATCAAGTTCCTGAAACAACCGAACAACTGAAATTAACGGAATCAATGGAAAATACTACAAGTCCACTTACGACTGTGGATCCTGCAAAAAGTCCCTCGCAAAGTTCTACCAATGTTGTAGCTGAAGAAAACGAAAAATTATCATCAGGCTCGGACGACCTGAAATCTCAAACGAATTCTAATGGCGCTACTGAAATATCATCCGAAACAAGTACAGCTGGAATGAACGAAACTGACACGACCAAGAAGTCTGATCTAAAAAGTGACGTCATTTCCGAAAATTTAGATAAACAAGAAATGGTAAAAATCGAACAAATTGCACAACCGGACAAAACTAAGTTGGAAGCTGAAACTCTGAATAATTCTGAATCTCCAACAACTGCAAAGGTTCCAGTAACTCTGACTGAATTGTTACAGCCACCAGAACCAATTGCGCCACTTAGTCCAGCTGATACTGAATCTTCAAATAAGAGTGATAACAAAAAAACAGAATTTGTGGAGATCGTGCCACAGAAAACTCAAGAAATTAGAATTCAAGTGAACGACACTGCCGTTCTGGTAACCAAACACCCAATTTCAGGTGAAACGTCACAAAAGCTAGCTGAAACTGTAAATCAAAAACCACCAGCTGTGCAGGAAGATCTAAAGAAGACGCCTGAACCTGAAGTTGTATTTACCACAAAGCCTGAAACAGTCTACAACAAGATAGAAACCATACCTGAAACCTCTGTGAATGTTGCACAAACTGATAAGACTGCCTTAAAACCTGAAGAAAATGCTAATAACGTGTCACAGATTATTGATTCTTACATGAAATTAGGGGAAAAACAGGAAAACAAGCCTTCTGAGGTTAAAAATCCTGAAACAGGAAACAATCTTGTGCCGGAAGCGTCCAAACTCAAGTTAAGTGAGGAAAAAACAGAAAAACCAATAATCAGCAATAAGGATGAAACGAAGACTAGCATCGAAGCATCGCTGGATTCGAAGGACGAGGAGCTTTATGAAAAATTAGGAGAAAAGAAAAAACCAGTTGTCGCCGCCCTAAATAGCAAACCAATTGTAACGGAACTCAAAAAAGAACCAACAAAAGAAGCCGCAATCAGTGCCTCAGTGACAGACGAACCTCAATTATCAATTCACAAAGAGGAGTATCCTTACTCAAAATTGGGCGAAACGATTAAAACAACGAAGCCCTTGCAATCGTCACATAATATCCAACCTGCGACCTCAGCTTTGTCACCGGACCAGAAAAGACCCAGTTTTGCGACGCCATCTAACATAAAGAATTCCAATAGCCTGATAAAAGAGGAAGACAAGCAGAAGCCCAGTTTGAGTATCAAAAAAACAGATCACAAAGGGGCTTCCAGTTCAGAAGAAAAATGGACCCTAATTCCTCAACAGGTACCAGGTACGAGCGTGAAGACTACAAATGCACCGTCGAAGAAACCAGTGAAAACATCCGAAACCGGAACTACTGGTTCCACTTCCGCAAACAATGTTCAGCCTGCCGATACGATAGCATTGGAGGCATCGCAGAGTGCGTCAGGGCTGGAGAGCAGCGTCAAAAATCTTGATCATGACATGCAGTACTTCTCACGTCTCTGCAACGAATTAGCATTTAGCTTTTGGACTGCTACCAACAAGGGCCTGAGTACAGCTAGATCATTGGCTCTTTCACCATTTGGCATGACCAGTATACTCGCCATGGTCTTCTTAGGGGCCCGTGGACCCACTTCGAATCAGATGAATGATGTCCTCAAGCTGGACGATGTAGCCACATTCAATCCGCATCTGGTTTTCCAAAACGTGACTGATACCGTGAGCTTAGCTAGAAATCAAGGAATCGCTAACGCTGCTTTCGTCAGGGTCCTTTTCGTTGACCGGAACAAAGTAGGTAGGCTTATGCCCTTCTACAAGGAACAGGCCCAACAGTTCTACGAGGGTTTTGTAGCTGAAGTCAATTTTGCGACCATAAGTGATCTCGTGCGCAGGCGCACTAACTTCTTAATCAGAAAGCAAACTGGAGGCAGAATTAAAGATTTCGTGAAGGGCAATACGGTCCCCTTGAGGTCACCGCTTGCGGCACTTTCTGCAAACGTCTTTCAAACGGATTGTAACTCAAGTGGCGCCACCTCTGAGGGCCGTGACGGCGAATTGTACTTCGCTGTTTCGCCGGCCATTCGGCAAAGGAAGCTAGTTCCAGTTCCTGCCACTACGTGGCGATCTGGCGTTCTTGCTGGATACGAACCTGGACTCGACGCCACTGCCATTGCTATGGGTGGCGTTGATAAACTTGTTTCTACTATTTTTGTTATTCCTGGACAACAAGGACATGCAGCTCCAGGCGATAGTCTTGACAGACTTGAACAAAGACTCGTAGAAGGAGCTTTCACTCAAGGTGCTTGGGAAAAATTACTCAAGGTTCTGGTGCCCAGACCTGGACTTGAATTGCAGGTGCCCAAATTTAGTCATCGCTCGGTTGTCAACGCAACTGCAGCACTTAAAAGAATGGGACTCGAGGAATTGTTCTCGAATCATGCCGACCTCAAAGGCATCAACAGCGCTGGACACAATTTTCATCTGGCAGATATGCTGCAAGTTAGTGTCTCAGGTTTTTTTTATTGACCTGTTATTTTTTTCATTTTTGAATTTTTTTTTCTCATCCTCTCTTGCAGATTAATCTGTTCAGCACTTGCGGGGAAGAAAATATAATAACCGGGCGCCATCATGTCGAGGTCTATCCAGCCAGTCCTTTGCGGAATGCACGAGGTCGTCTGGATTTGAGTGAAGAAGCGGACAAATTTGAAAATATAGATTCCAGCACGCCGCTAGAAGATTTTGAAGAACCAGAAGAATCGCACAGGACCGCAAGGCAAGCAAACGCATCGGACAAACCAAGACTCAAACTGGATCGACCATTTTTGTATTTCGTCAGACACAATCCAACTGGTTTGATATTGCACATGGGTCGTTTTAATCCAAGGCTATTGCCTTAGATTTTTTTTTTTTTTTTTTAATTACCAAACAGACATTCATTGGTTATTTATTATACTTCTGGCAAACTTGATGTCATCTCGAAATTCGGGAGGTTTCGAAACTTGTAGTATTTTGAGATTTTACTTTTCAAAAAGTTTCGTGGCGCTATATTAATTATTAGCGAAAAATTCGAAATTTTTCCAGCTTCCGTTTTGTTTCTATTATTAATGCGATATTTATGGATAATTGACAACTGAACGCGCACATGATTCTCCCACGTATATAGGGTGCTCTAAAAGTACGGATAAAATATTTAAAATGTTTTTCCCACTTTCTCGTGAATCCCTCGTTAAAGTCGAAGCGATATCCCGAAGATGCTTAATCGAACGACTAGGATTAAAAAGTCTCTAACTTAATTACAGTATAATCAGCGAAGTGTGTAATAGAAAAAAAAAGAAAGATAGAAACGAAGAAAGAGGAGTAGCGGATTACTGTAAATGTAAAACACTCCGAAATGGGGGTTGGTTATGGTTCTAGTATAACTTTATTTATTCACTGGCACGCGGTTCGGCCAAAGCGATCGAGCGGAAGTAAACTGCCGAGATCTTTCGGAAAATTTACCTTATTTTCCAAAACCTCCAGGTTTTTCGACTCCGATGCCGTTAGCGTACCGAAAAAAAGATCAAAAGACAAAATCTTGATCATCGTCCAAAACGCCGTTAACTTTCGAAATCTTAGATTTGCATGATTTACAAAAAACCAATCTAACTGGCAAGTCATAAAACGCGTCATCCATATAAATGCCAAATCAGTTACAGTCCAATATGCAAAATCAATAATTAAGAGAAAAGCACAAGATAATTTTTGAAATTATATTAATATAAAATCTAACCACGATATCAGCACTACAAATAATTCTTTTTCAATACGCTTAAAAATATAAAAATTCAAACAAATTTGCAAAACAAGTTGCCATAACATATATATTTACGCGAGAATTAAAGTATTTCGAAAGTTGCGCATCAGTTTGGTATTTATTATAATTTCGGTTTGGACCCTGATTGACATTCGTATTTACCCTATGACTAACTTTTAACAGTTCCCCACTTAGCCGATTTATCGATTTAAAAAAATGAACGATTAACCGTCAAGTATTAACAGTATCGTTAACGTCATATTTGATGTGTACAGTCGTTCCATGAGTAAAAGATCCTGCCAGGGGTCTCTTACCTTGAACGTCATAGGATGGCCCCTTCCAAAAGTTACTTTACTCATGGACCGACTATAATTATTGTTTAGTGTGCGCCTGTCTTTTCGTCATTGTGTGTATGACGAGAAGTTGTGTGAAAACGCAGTTTTGACTGCGTCATGTATGAGAGTTTGTACATATGTGAGTGAAGAAAAGAGGGGAGGAATTATTTTATGCATCTCTGCCTACCGAGTGCAATGTCTTATCTTCATTATTTTGAGTAGTAATAAAATTTTTGATTGATAAGAATTCTTCGATCGAAAAGAAAGTTAATTTATCGACGGTCGGTAAGGAAGTTTTTCTAGTTGCCGATAGAGCATACAAACGCGTGTCCGGCTACGTGCAGGACCCGGCTTGAATTCAATATCGATTACCTTTCCACCGTATAAAATTTAACACAGAATCGACCAATCGTGTGCAAGGTCTCAGAAGAATGCAAGAACGTGATTGGTTGATCCTACGTTAAATCGCGAAGGATGATAAAAAAGTTTTTCATCGTGACTATTAATTTTCAGCTCTTTATCAATAACAGTTTAGTAGTTACGGTGCTATTTTCTTTTTTTAATAATTTGAAACTTTTCATTATGTCCGAACGAAGAATCTTTCATGCGACTCCGAGGCACGAGACTAATGAATAAACAGGTATTAGACTTCTGCAATATGTTATGTACTAAGAAATGACTATTCGAAAATAAAAGCAAAATATATATAAGCTCCGTGTCCGTGATCTTCCTCTGTCTTTCTAGGATCACTGTATCCAATTCTTATCATCGAGATCAGTATACATATGTACAATACACTTCGTCTAATTTGTACAAACATTCCGATGGTCGTTAAGAATTCGGGCCACATCCCGAAAGTGAAGTCAGCTGAAAGTTAAAAAGTATTATGTAACAAGGTCACGTAGATCGCCATTACTCGCCAGACTGTAAATCGGCTGTTATCAGATTTGGCGGAAATTCGATAATCAGATAATACCCTATTTTCTGATCATAAGCCTTCTACGGCCCAGGTAGTTGGATCCTGGGGGAGGGGGGGGGGGTCAGAGGTCACGGGTCTCAAGGGTGTCATATGAGAATCTGTCGTACGTAGAAAAAAAAGACAGATAACGAAGTTACACAAAGTGGGAGATTCTTGTATCTTGTAGTAGGAGGATAGGTGTATCGCCTTATCAACATTTTTATGTTATCAAAATGACGATGGCATATGCGGCCTTTAGTTACGTACGTACAGGTGCGAGGGACACTCGTAGTTAACCTCTTTTACGTCAAATATATACATATATAGATGTTCTGAATTTTCAACGATTTTGCGTTTTTCGTCTCGCAGCTGCAGATGCTATGTGCCACGTTGTGACCTTAACAGTGAATGTGTGTAGATTTCGAGGAGTTTAGTGAAAAATTTGGAAACTATCATTGATATTTCGTTGTTCGATATTTTTACGTTATTTTTAGACTTGGCAGACATGCAGGTGCGGCTGTTTGTGCATCTGCAAGCTTTTTTGATTGCGTGCAGCTGTTTTGTTTGAAATGCTGATTCCTTTATGTCTGAAGGGATTGCGATGCAGGTGCGTGTCATTTGATTTTATTATTTGGATTTTGGTTTTATTCTTGATTAATTGTATCGTTATATATTAATGCTTCTTGTCAAAGATACAGTGTTTATATGTACCTACTGTTTCCAGTTGAACAGCCAAAGAATATTTATGCAAATCAAATTCTTGATTAAGTGCAAATTGAGATAAGAATTCTTGACGATCAACGTATAAGAAATGAACGTGAATATATGCATTAGAGTAATAAATTTTGGGAAATCCAAAAAATTAAATGACAAAATTCTACACGATTCGTCGCACGCAAATTTGATTTTGGATCTCGCGAAAAAAATGCAGTTGCAACTGACAAAGCAAATTTCATGAACCAACTGACAGTGAAACCCATTGCGAAAGACATATGCGAGATAATACAATATGTCGTTAGAAATTAGCATTGACGTACATAAAAAGTCGTGCAATAAATTTTGCAAATTTGCAAACAGATATTACGTATATTTAAGCACTAACGCGTGAACGGCAGCAATTTAAATTTTTTTTTAAATCACCAACGGTACATGCAGCTGCAACTGCTGTCGTTCTAATTTTTTAGGGGATCTTTCATAATAATAATTATCAACGAAATTTACATAATCTATAAGTATGAAAAATTTTTTGAATTCGATTACAGGCGTAATCACAGGGCATTTCTGGCACCTTACTGAGACGACTTCTAATCATTGAGTAACGATTTTTTTTTTGGAAGACATTTTTTTTTCTTTCTACTTTCAAACCCAATTTTTTTGTGGCCTCCGCGATTAACCTGATAAGCCGTGCGATAAGATAATTGAATAATGAGATAAAATTAATTGCGACTATCACCATTTCGCGAATGCGAATTCGTCTTTTCACTGCGTTGCTCGTTTACAGAGACGCTCGAGTCTCGCGTTACGGCGAGTCAATGCTTTTCGGAAATCAAAATCGATAATATTTCGATATGCAAATGTGTTATCGATGTATATTATTTTTTTTTCAAATTCTATTACACGCTCTTATATCAATTGGCATGACTTTCATTGTCGGCCAATGATTAAACTCCGAAAAAAACATTTTGATCGAGATAAAAGTTCGATTAAAATCTTAGGAAAATATAATTGATTGTTTTTGTCAACTTTTTCTTTTTAGACAATGACAATCATAATTTTTTCACGTTTTTTTTTTATCACAGACTGTACATTATGTTTTGAATATAATGTCGATTATATTTCTGAAATACATCGATTGGTTTCTAAGAATGATAATGGCGAGTGATAAGAAATTACATGTCTGATTGTTATAATTATCAGTATTATAGACCACGCATAAATAGCAGAAACTAGTACGCATTACTATATATATATATACATATGTACGGGGACTAAATATAGTATCCAATTATATATTATATATAATTAAATGTAAAAACAAATATTCAATTAGAATTCATTTTATTGATCAACGCAATTTTTTTGCTCGTTACTTTTCAAAATATATATGTGCAGTAATTAAAAAAAAAATTTTTTAAACAGGTTCCAATTCATTTCGAACACGATTAGAAGTTCTTAGAAAGCTGAGTGGTAGCAGACAGGGGATTATAAAAGCACAAGAGGACAGTGGGAGGCTGTGAAGAAGAAAGAGAGGGTCGGGCAAGATTTTTTTTAGAAAATCAAAATTTTTACGTAAATGCCACTTTCGTATTGCGTCCTTCATACGAATCTTCAAAGAAACAGAAGGATGATACGTGCAGGAACTCACAGTTCTATTATGACGAATTCAACTCGGCGATACGAAAATGAAACGGTACGTTTTTTTGAATAAATAAATATATATAAAAACGTTATAGACATACGTATAGATAATTGGTCAAACAAATTTTTTTGATTCTATGTGAATTTATTTACTTTTTTTTCTTTAAAGCTAGTTTCGATTTTATGCTTCTCATGAATGTGATATTATTAAGCTTTTATATATATTTTTTTCTCTAACAAATTTTCTTGTAATTAAGCCTATGACAGCAATTGTTGCTTTGAAATATCGTTTATCTTTAATTTTTGTATAATTAGTATCGATTTCTGTGCTATTATTTATTTGCTTCACCAATGCACAGGTTTGATTCGAAATTATGAATTAATGAAAAATTTTTAAAAATTGTATTGTAGAATCTAAACATGTTTTTTTTTAAATCGTTATCAGTACTCTATGGATATCGTAGTCAAATTGCAGGTCATAGTAAAATAAAATCCCAAAGTCTCCCTATAGGTATGCATCTCTTTTCAGCCATTGAAAGGATAATTCGATCATCTGTAATAAGGGTTGAAAACAACGTATATCGTGGACACAACACAATGGACGACACTATCAACTATTTTGAGTCGACTGTACGTGTCGGTATTTTGGAAACGAAAAATTTGTAATTTCTAAAAAAAAATTTTTTCCAAAAATTACACATCCGGCTATTAACAATTCATTTCCGATCGCACGCTTTATAATCAAAATTTCATTTTGTAAATCGACGACAGTTCCTGATGAATAACCGAAAATCAAAAAAATTCAAGTCCACGTGATGTATTACAAATTTTTCAAAATATTCAGTTCCAAGCCTTACGTCAAACGTGAAAAGCAAAAAGTCTAATAAAACTTCGGAGCTCGTGAACAGTAAAACTAACAAAGATTACAGAATCATGTAAAAAAAAATGTATCTTTTCTTATCAATGTTATTTATCACCTTTCAAAAAACCTGCATCCCCCTTGTCTCTTCCTATCCCACGCTATTGCAAATAACTTGCAAAATACTTTATTCTTCCAAAAATCATTTTTCATCGTGCTTAAAAGCTTAGTAAGTGCATCTTTGAAACCGTGACGTAATGTCGAATAAAAAAATGATATCCGAAAATATAATAATAACATTGACTGAAGTCACTCTACTAGCATGTATACTAATAATAATAACTTGAACGATAATAAACTTACGATTGCAGGTACTGAGTAATAGATTTTACATTTCAGGAGTCAGACTGCTCGGGTAGGTCACTGGCCACCCTTGTAATAGCATGGGTGGGAGCGGCCATGATCGCGTCCATATTACTGCGATGGACGTACATGTGGATCGCCTTAACAGTCCTTACATTGCTTTTCTTGATCGCCTGCGGTTATGCAACGTGCAACGCAAGAAGAGCCCATCTGAGAGCAATGCTGGAAGAAGAGGAATGGCAGGCCGAGCGACAAAGAAGAAGAGAAAGAAGACTAGAGACAGTATCGGCAGGAGTAGATAATTATCCGGAGGTAAATTTTAAAAAAAGATAGAAATTATAATACGAAGGCAACCGCCAATCTTTTAAATTCAAATTCCGAACGTTTACGAACCGCCGAAATAATAAAAAAGTAAACTATTTATTTTCAGATAATAAATCCACCAGCATATGATAATTACTGGATCACAGATTTACCACCGGCTTACACGGTAGTGGTCGGAGAACAAGGATCCGATCGTGGAAATCCTCCACCACTTCCAGCCGAGGAACCAGGAATATCGAACCGTCGACATTCAAATCCGCCGCCGTATTCAGTTGCAATTCAGTCCGAACCCGTGGCGCTAGCGTCGCAGTCTCAGAGCGGACCAATCACGGATCAGAATGGACATCATTCCCAATCGACCGACCAATCCGGTGTCGTGTATCCAAATATGGGACGAACTGTGCTGCCACCTGGCGGTCAATCTAGTCAACATTACTCGAACTTCTCGAGAAGACCAACTACTCGGCCGTCGCTTAACGTTGCCGATGAAGACAAACAGGAACAAGACGCAGTTCGTGCTAATCCGCAGCCTCAAAATTCAACGGTTTTATTATCGGGGACGCAATATCTTACGAATATAATCAACAGTACTTTTGGCAGAGGACAGAGAAGAGTCAACAGTGAGAATTTTGGTCAAAATAATGTGTCGAATACAGAGAACGCCAATAACTCTCAAAACAACAATAGCAACAACAATGGCAACAATAACAACAACAACAACAACAATCCTAATATAAACAGCGTGGATGCACAGTCCACAATCGGTACGGTGATGGATTCTAGGAATGATGCACCTAGAAATTATTTCTCAAATTCATCTAGTCATTGTTGAAGAAAAGATGGCGATTTTATTATTGCTTGCTGAGCTTGGGCGGTAGACTTTTAATACTTGTGCTTTCTTTTGCGGTATACTTCGTATATAATATTTGGTATGTAATGGCAGCTTCGTGTTCAAGGTATTGTAGTTATTACAGATTGATTATTTTTATATAATTATCTTATATCACTGTCTGTACATCTGATTGGTTAATAGCTTTTTGTTCGTGTTTGCAGTATTATGTTCATTTTTCATTTAGCATTGAGCACGTAATCGAGCAATTTTGAAAGAATTACAATCAAGTTTGGAAATTGTGCTACCCGTCCAGTATTGTAGCAGTAGAACAACTATAATGATAGAAGCAACTGTACTGTAAAAAAAAAAAAAGTAATTTAATCCAATTTTCCTCTAATTTTCAATTTTAGACTCGAGAGAAAATACTTAATCGTCCTCTTTGTCGCGTCCAAGTGCGATAACGATCGGCCAGTTTGAAGAAGGCACAAGTCCAATTTCCAAAAAACTCTTAAAAGACCGTTTTCCCGTGAATCGTGACAACTAAGTTTAATAGAACAAAAATTATAAACAACAAGTCGTATCTATGTTAATTTTATGTTCCTACCGTTACAAAATATCATAGAAAATTTTAAAAAATTTTCATAGAATTTTAGTTCACTCGTAATTTTATTTTTAGAACACAAGTCAATACGTTTAATGTAATAGTGATATATAGATCGCGAGAATATAATAATTATTATAACTGCGCTAGTTAGAAATTATATGTATTTCGAAATCAAATTTCAAGTATTAATTGCAACTGTCATTATTTCTTTTTTATTAATTATATATATAAATAATCAGAATCATAATGGTCTTGTAAATACTCGGTAGATTTCGAAAGAGGCTCTAATAATGTAAATTGCGAATTAATTCGCACATTTAGTCGATCTACACAAGTTATGCTGAGATATAGAAATAAACTTTTTTCATTTTAATATATCACGTCATTTGTAAATATTAGATTAATATATAAGTATTGTACGATATTGCTGTTCAGGCCGAAAATAAATAATAATATTGTACAGTATTTCAATTAGATTTTTAAAATCTAATTTTATCAGTTACATTTGAGCCGTTTAAAATCTAATTTTATCAGTTACATTTGATACATGTATACCATAAATGAATGCATATTGCAATACTAGATCAAAAAGGCAATTTTATTAATTTTGAAAAACACTAAAAATTGCATCTCTAGGATCCCGGAAACGGCTGAGAATCAGCTTTTTCCTTGAAATTCGTAGTATATTTAATTCAGAATCAGGTTGCGCGTGGATACTCAAAATTGGTTTCAAGAAAATCACAGCCCACTGGCAGTCTTCCTACTTATCTCTGCTGGTAAAACAGAAAGAAGGAAACAGATGGAAGCTAGAAGAACCATCTAGCGGCAAGTGCGGAAACTCTTAACCAAGAAAGCATCCGCAATACCATTCAATGATAACTATAATTTATTACACATCACTGTAACTACAGAATATTTTCCAAGATACTGTATATTATACAGTATATACATAATATATTATACAGTATCTTTGAAAATATTCTACAAATAATTGTTGTGCACAGGTGCATATATAAATATAAGAAAGAAGGTTAATCTTCAAATTTCCGTACAGCATGTAACAAGCAATACATTAGTTCGGCTTTTACTTCAAGTTGATCCAAAAAAGGCGAGACCGAGACACTTAATTATGTTCATTGTTCCCAGCTGCTCCACCCAACTGACACAGAAAGATTAATTTAAAGAATTATAAATATTCAATAAGTTTAAAAATAAAAATTTTATGGCAAGCAACATAGATAATTATTTTTCGAAAATACAAAAACTCAAAATTTTCCAAAATTAAAGTCAAACAAAATTTTTCCATCTCACCAACGAAGGTAAGTAATAGCTCTCAATTTACGCAAGGAGAAATATTTCTAGAACATTCTCTAATTAGTCGTAAATTCGGGCCCGAGGGTCTTGGGTGCGGTCCTGACCACGTGATCAATTGGTACAACGAGACGGTCGATGGGACAATGGAGGGGGTGACAAAATCCAGGGGCGGAGAGAAGAAGGGGAAGTAGTTGGGGTACCGAAGACAAGAGCCGTAGCCCAGAAGAACCCGCCCAAAAAATCACTTTCACTGGCACACTGCTCTAATACTGGCCAGCTGGCTGCCGGACCAAACCAACTGACTGACTGACTGACTGACTGTATAGCTGAAATTGGTTGCTGCGGGAATTGGGTCCCGGCAATGCTCTAATAACTAATACTCATCCATAAATATTCATGGGGGAACCGGCCAATTTCTACAGAGCCGACCTGCCTCCATTCATCACTCCGCGTGAAATGCTGCGTAACGATTCACGAATTTAACTACCGGTCATTTCGTATACGTTATTACGATCACGTAGCTACAGGACGTTTCAGTTTTGGGATGTAAAGAATTTTTGGACAATTTTTTTTGAGTTCAAAAAATTTTTTTTTTCATATCCTTATCACGTGGATCACGCCTGCGGGACTTTCACTGTAGATATGATTAATATTTAACAAAATATTTGACACCTACCTTTTATTCCCAATGAGGCGAATCGTAAAATTTTTTTGAAAACTGCCTCCTTTGTCTCTGGGATTTTCTTATCTCAATAACAACAATGGCTGACTGGTTAACCATAATTAATTTTCCTTTCTATCTGGATCTGACTTGAATTGTATATAAATATGCAAAACAAAAGGCCTGTTTATTATTATTATTCGATGTATGCGTAATTCTCAAATTACGAAATGGCACTTTTAAATGGCGGAATATTTATTTCTCTTTCGATATAGACGAAGGTTAACCATTACCATTTAGTACCTGAGAGCCATTAATGGTCCAGAGCTAATTACAGATATATTTTACGAAAGTAATTTCATTGAATTTTTTTTTTCAAAATTTTTTTTTTCATTTTCAAAATATCTTCCCGGAATCAGACGAGGGACCAATGTCATTGAGATACGTAGTAATGATTTTAATGTATTGTTAATTATGTAACGACGTGCATATTATATACGCATAGTAAATGCATTATTTGCAATGCTTTGAAATAATATATCAGATATATAGGTCACCGCCTATGGAGACGAATTTTCACTTTCGTTCGAGGAAACGATTTTATATGGTTTGGGGTGTTAAGGCCCGTTCACACGTGCGCACCCATCCATCCATACCACGTGTGTACGTATACCTGTAGCCGAGATACTTGAAACTTACGGTCGACAACCCTACCCAATGAAACGTATTAGTTTCTTTCTCGAACACAGCTTTTGGCATATTGCGCAAACGAATCACACACGAGCATGACTGAGCTGTTTTTTTGTCTTTTTCTTGTCAACTATTAACCCGACCAAAATGTCAATCTCAAATTGCCAGCACATATATATGCACGTGCGTATATACAGAAAACGTGTATGTACGAGGATACGATTTTTTGTAATAATAAAAATGTCAATTTTGTCAAATGTCAATTTTGGGAAGTTCAGAGCAAATTAGTAATTTTTTCGAAAAAATTCAAATTAAAAAAAAAAATTTAATTTAAACGATTCCGATAATTAATAAACGTAAATTATTAAAAAGTAAGTACTATTACGTGCGCTTAATACGTACATGTAAAAGTACTGATTAAGAACGTAACGCAATTACAATTACCTGTGCAAAGAGACGATTTCCTATATAAATTGCCGATACGAAACGCACCGTGCAATTACGAGGTTCGCCAATTTGCAGTAATATATAATTACTACTAGAAACACTTTGAAAGAAGGTAGCAAGTATTTAATGGAAGCCAATTGAATTTATCTAATAAGAAATTAGACTAAATTTACTTTCAATTTCGACCCCGTTCTCATGCAAAAGAGAAGATCCTGATTAGCAAAAAGTCCCCATATTGTTCGAACACCTAAAATATGATAAAGAAGCTAAAAAAAAATGAATCTCAAAAAAATTTTCCCTATGAACACCAAGTCTGACATAACCACAAATAAAATACGTTAATAAAAGTAATAAAATATTACAACTGCAAATTGCATGTGCAGCACTATTCGTTTTACATGACAACTGTATACTTTTCGTATCTCAATAGCGAGCGAGATCCGTATCGGTAGTCGATTCTAAAAAAAAAAAACCCCAAGAAAATAAAGCAGCAGTGCGCGCCGATGTCCCCAGGCGTTTTAGTTGAGTCGGGATTACGAAAAGAAGCCCCGAGGCTAAAAAAACATTACAGCCCAGTCCGAGCGTCCTATTGCAACTGGCCCAGCGTAATGCGCAGACAAAGCGCCCTGTCACGCCACGGTAACATAAGCCCAAGTACGAACCTAACCTAAAAGTAAAAAAAGACCTAGCGCTGGGAGAGAATCAGCCTAAAGCCTGTGAAAAATTCACATCCATTTTACTCGTCGTTAAAGACAACATTGATTTAAATATCCCAATTGTGTTTAACAATTTAAAAATTATTCCTTAAGCTCAGTACACATCCCCGCCATATCCTGGTTATACTGTAACCTCCTTATACACGAACCTGACTCATTCCCATTTTCTCGTAAACGGCGTCGTATTATCCAAGACGTGGCGACGCTTACCGGATTGTAAATTTACCTGGCAATTTGTTCGTTCCAGTTAACAAGATATAAAGTGCCCGAGTGAATCCAATGATAAAAATCAAATGCATTTATGAAAAGGAATATATTTCCACGTGCAACGTTGGAAAGTGGAGGAAGAAGTTTTCGTGTGAATATGGCTTAAGGTTAAGACAGGGTGTAACTCTATTGAGCCCCTCCATGTTCTATGCATCTAAATGCACCGGTTGGTTTGCTATTTATAAGTGCACCTGCATTTGATGTTTACAGTATAAATACCGCAGCTGCACAGCTTACAGGATACAGCGAGTCTGTTTCTGAGATATAAAAGTATTTTGATTTTGTATTTGTTTTAATTTTAGATTTTTTCTTTGTCCTCTACGTCTTCTTCGCTCCAGCTGTTGCTGATCCCTTCGGTCTGCTTAGAACAAAGGCGTCTTTGTTTTACGGACGTCGCTCGTTGTCAGATAAAAGACGTCTTTGTCCTTGGAATTATTTGCCAATCGATCCAGACGCTCCTTGACAAGAGAATCCACCATGTTGAAGGTTTGCATATTGTCATTTTTGGATTGTTGGTTGATATGCTGAAATTCATTGAGGGGGTGGTTAACCTAATTTTTTATTTTTGTACTTTGGTGACTTTTAGTTTTTTATTTGGTGCGGAGATACGCAGAGATACGTTTGTAACCTTCTTTCGATTGTAATTAATGAAACGACAGGTATTTGGGACAGCTTGTCAGGACGTTAATTAAAAACTGTTGGGTTATTAAAAGAATAAGAGGGAAAAAGGAAAAATTATTCGTAGATTATTTTTTTGATGATTTTTTAATTATTGAATCACAATGGGGACTACGGTAAGCTTTTAATTAAAAATATCTTGATATTTTAAGCGTTAATGACATTTTTATTTTAATGGTCCACTTAGACGGTTTATTAAAATATTTTTGTATCTTTGTTTTTCTCAGGCATATATTGTCAGACTAATTTGATTTTCGTACTGGATGAGATTTTTGAAATTTTATCTCTATTATAATTATTGAGTAACCCCGAGAGAATATAAAATCGTGAGAAACAATATTTCGAGTAATTGATCCAAATAATCATTAAAAAATCAATCGACATTTTCTACCACAGATTAAAGTCGACGATAAATACAACTTTGACGGAGAAAGTGAGTCTATCCTCGATTCAAATCGAAATTTCGATCGATGCGTTAGCAAAAAAAAAAAATCGCTAGATCCATCGAGCAGTAGTCGAACAGAAGCGACGGCAAAAAACAATAAACTGATAAATAAAGATAAATTTTGCACAACGAAGAAGCATCATTGTCGAGAGTCTAATAAGTTTTATGTCTGGCACGATTTCCATTGTTTAGCCCAAGGCAGGAAGGAAGAGAGAAACCTCGAAAGTAAAACACGGGTGACAATTACTTTGCGCCTCGCCATTATCATATTACGTAGGTTTGCGCAATCGCGTATCCGAACGATTTGAAAATTTGCCCAATTGAACGAATGAATTTGCACGTTGAATAAGGTACAGACGACGGCGAGAAATTGAAATGAGAATAGATTTATCCGTGAGAATAATTCAATTTAATAATTTACTTCAATTTATACAAATAAAATATTATCAACTTACTGATTATACAGAAAATCTGCATTTGTATTTATACATGTTGCGAGACAAGATGGCGCGTAAACAAAAGTGTCAATGATTTATTAAGTAGCCGCTTGGCGGCGCCCGAGACGGAAACTTGGCTAACCATAAAAGCATATGTAGATACATACGTTGATCCATTAGCGAAGCATAATGCCTTTATACTACATAACAATTAACAACAGTGCCCCATGCTAATTACACAATTGAATAATATAGAAAAATCGACATGAAATCAATAATCTCTATTTAAACGTCATTCATGATTCTGCCAACATTCACAGGCAGTTCAATCTTGACTGTTAGTAGCAACATATAAAATCAGAGAGGATAGAGAATTTATTACATATACTTGACATCAATGAACGCGTTGAATTGCATAAAAGCTTATTCCTTTTGTAAATCAAGGAGTTAAAAAGTTGTTCCTCAAGTCCGTCAGAATTGTACGAACGTGTGTTAATACCTCAATTGTTTCGCGATGAAGTACTAATTTCATTATTTAATAATAAACTGTATTGTTGTACTCACCTGCACTGGAATCTCGTGTGTTGTAGTACTTAGCACTGGCAGCAATACTCACTGTGGTCAACGGACACTTAGGCCACGCTCCTTCTGCCATAACCTACAGCAATCCATCTTATTATCCGCATTATGGGCATTCGATATCAGCACCAACAATTGCGGCACAGCACTCGGACATTGTCAGAAATTACGGAAATCTTGGTAGTGTCTCTACGTATATGGGGACAGTCGAGACGCCGTTTTCCGTAGTGAAGAAATCGGATTTCCGTATCGTCGATCCGGCTTACGCGAGCGCGCAGACGCCATCTTACATTCATATGCCGGTAGCCGTCAGTGCGCATGCGCCAACTTACTCGCCCGTTTATGACAATGTACGGAAAAATATGGCTGCTCATCCACAAATTTACGTTCATGGACCAACTAATGGAATTTCTACACGTGTGCCTGTTTACAATCATGGATTATTGGGGATGACTTATTCACCTGCAACTGCAGTTTCTCACGTGGCCCCTGCAGTTCCGCTGGGACTGAATTATGGATGGTAATTCCGTGAAGCATCGTGTTTCCTTTTGGACCTGTATTACTTGGAGGCGGTATTTAAAAAATTTTTTATTTTGAACTTGGCTAAAAAATAATTATATGATTGGTGTGATTTGTTTGTGCAATTTTTTTATTTCTTTAAAAATTGTATGCATATGTTACCCTATTAGACAATTGATATTAAAGCTATCGATTTATGCGTCTTGTTGAAATTAGTGTACAAACTGCATTCATGGGATTTGGACAGCATACATTGCGAATTTACGTGACAGTGCGAATTTTAATAAATCAGTTTGAGAAATGTCACGATAGCCTTATAATTGAAACGTTACTTGGGTATGCATGCATTTAAATTTTATTCTACTTGAGATCATCTGAGTCATCTTATTCATAAATAAATTCATATGTTAAAAACTTTCCAAATGTTCCATCATTCCAAATGTGTTTTTCTCTAGTATTTTGCATAAGGTTACAAAAAATTAGGACAACGGTGTTTCCAGGATTTTACCGAATACCGTTTTTTTCCATTGTTTTCGGTAAAGTGATTCCGTCGTAGCCTCATGTAAAAATGTCAGCATTTTATCATCTGACGTTGCCCGAAGGCATTTCCGCTCCGCAGGCCGACGGTAGCGAAATGCGGCTGAGTGTTCCTGTTTTAGAGATGAAAGTAATGATTAAAAAATTAATTAAGCCTCTCCGGTATTGTTTCGTAGCTGATATTCGCTATTTGAAAATGAGAAAATTGTAGTACAATTGATTGCCTGTTTTGAAGGAAACAATAAATTGAACTTTGAGTAACTTTTTAGATTATGGGAATATCATGCAATGAATTATCTTTCTGCATGATTGGATTCGCAATAAATATCTCCATTTCCCCATACGAAATTCTTTATTATTCTCTTTTCAAGAAAAAAAGTGTTATCATCTACATATGTACAAAAGTGGATATTAATTCAAAGCGCTGTGGTTACTCTTGAAACAATAATACTGTATCAGTATATGCAAATTCTCATGCGTCTTCCGATTGATATTAAAATCGCTGGAGGATGCTGCCGCAATTATCACCGACATGTTGTCATTTACCAGGCGTAGTTGAAATGATCATTCACGTTGGAGTAAGACATGTGAGCAACTTCGTTTGCGGGAGAATAAGCAACACCGAGCAGTGATTGGTGAGCAGCTGGTGCGTGGGCGTAGTTAGCAACACCGGGGGCGTGGCTAGCAACAACTGGGGCGTGGCTAGCAACGGCGGGGGCGTAGCTAGCAGCAACAGGCGCATGTGCATATGCGGCAGACGCATGGGAGTAGGTTGCCGTTGCTGGGGCGTAACTGGCAGGTGCAGCTGCATGGCCATAACTGACGGGTGCAGCGGCATAACTTGCTGGGGTGTGAGAATAACCAGTTGCACTAGGGGCGGCAAAGAGGGCTCCATGAGGTGCAGGTGCAGCGTAACCAACAGGTGCAGCATGGGAATATACTCCAGGGTTGCTGACACGGATGTCACTCTTGCTCACGCTGGAGTGAGGAGTTTCAATGGTCTTCGATTGAGTAGCAATCTGTGCCAGGTTTCCATGACTACGCAGGATGTTGTCAGAAGTGGAAGTATACGTATGAGGTTGCACTTGCACTTGGGCGGGTGCGTAGTGGGCGGATGGAGAGCCCAAGTATCCAGCATTAACAGCTGCGATAGCTACAGCGAAGATGAAGAGCTGAAAAATATAAACAAAAACCCAATAAAATTAAAAAAATTGTATTCATTTAAACAATCTTTCTATAACATTATCAAATCTTATTCTATATTCCCCACTCAATAATCACTTAAGGATCTAACGTAGGATATATCCTACTTTTAATTTGTATCTATCAATACGTCTGTCTCAATCACATGTGCCATTACTGAAGTTACTAAATATTTCCCACAAAACAAGCACGGAGTTAAAAATCCATAATAAAAATCCATAAATACTCAAAATTGAGTATCTACCCCACACGAAAAAAATATTATTTCTGAAGTACCTTAGCGGCCATGGCGTCGAATAGGATCTTCTCAGAGTAGTCTGTCAGCTGAAAAAGCTAATGCGAATCTGCGTGTCAGTCAGAAAATTCGTAGACCATATATAGACCCGTAAACCATGATGGCGGTGTTATGGCAACTGGGTCCTAAAAAAATGGGGGGCTTTCTCCGTCGCTTGGGGTCTATAGGACCCCTGGGGCGAGGCCTCAAGCCGCGCCAAAGAATCGCCCACCCTCTCCTCATTGCATCAACATCACAGCGGTAACCGGCATTACCCGCGAATTCGCACCTGACTCATCCGGGTTGCGGTCGTACGTAGAAAAGATCAGCTATAGATATACGAGGGCAGCATTGTTTCTGGTCCGCGCCACTCATTAAAGATGGCCGCCACACGATGCGCGTCCCTTTTTTTTAGCGCATGCGCAGTTACCCGATATACCTATTACGCTCGCTCACCTCTCGTCAATTTCAAAGGCCTTTGCGGCACAACCAAATTGCCGTAGTAATTGCACGCGTTATCTTACGCAACTTTGCGTTATATTCGTGACTCGATCCGAGGGGGCCGGGTCGGGGTCAGACACGAAATTTTGCACGCGGACCTCCCCATCCTATTAAATCCCATACTTCATTCTTTTATCACTATTTTCCTACTTCATTTATATATATGTATTTTCGAACTGCCTAACTTTACTATTTTTTAATTTTTTTTTTACCGTGACGCAAAACCCTTTCTCAGCCAATGTGAATTCCTTAGGCGACATCCTGCTGGCCCACATCTGTTTGACCAATATTCTTCGCAATTACCCTTCGGGCTTTTGTATTTCTAGCGCTTGGATCATTTGTTGCGGTAGTGACTGATCGATTGAACTATTGAACGATCGATTGATTTTTATCGATTCTCACGTCATCGAGCAAGAATCGAGCAACGCGCAATTTTTATTGTCAATTTTTTTTTTCGTTATTTAACAGTGTATACATTTTTTTCACCTTGAACGTACACCATAATCATAATATACGCAATTTTGACGTCATTTAAATCCACTTCATTCTTCGATATTTGCTAATAAGCTTAACAAAATCTTATTAACATTCGATTAGTAATGCAATTGCGAGAGTCGATGACAGCTCGCGATTATATCTGATGTATATCGATATAGCTTATCCGATACTTACCAGTATCAATGTACACCATGTCGGCTGTAACAAAGGTGTGTCGGAATAAATCGATCTTATCAATTGAAATCGATAGTCAATTGTCACAGTCTTTTTTTTCTACAGGAAGGAGATGTGTAATGTACAGTGTCATCGAAAAGTTTCAAAGTTTTATCGAAATAAAATACATAAACTTTTGAGGTTTATTTTGACTCGTACAGAATCCAAAGGAGCGAGGTACGTTTTTCTGTTGGCAAATTTTAATTGCGAATTAGTCGAATGCTTCCCGAGAAAAACTTGCGCAAAAGGGTTTGGGTGCTGGGGTCTACAGGCCTCGTGCGGAAACTTTCCGACGTCAGTATATATACATATGGTATATGTATAACACATGGTACACAGGTGAACAGTTTGGGCATACGGTATATCGTTCAGGATCTCAGTGAAACAAAATGAGATGCGTTCGCGTAGGGCGGGGAAAGTTTTTTCGACAAGGAGAAGGAGCCGAACGAAGCAGCCTGAAGAAAGTCCCATACCGATATATATAAGGGGCCCTCACACCGAACGAGACATCAGTACAGATCACTCGACCTATCACTTCTCTTTCCTACTTGAGCTTCGAGACAAGAGTCATGGCCTTTCAGGTACGTTGATATTTTTTATTTATTTAACGTTTAACTATATTTTCACTACTTGAATTTCTATTTTGCGTTGTAATTCAGTTTTTCGTATTATTGGGGAGTTTCACGAATTTTCTTAGAAAAATTCGGGTGGATAATTTTTTGGCGATTTAAAAAAATTTTTAATCCAGAAAGTGAAAGTGCTGTAACGGTAATGTGAAAATAATTTTTTCTTGCACTCGCGAGGTAAGAGAAATTTTGGGAATGTGGATAACTGTAAAATTAGGGAAAAATAGCAAAAATCATATCGAAGTTATTTCAGTATGAAATTGTACGAAAATATTGTTATGCGTTTTTTGTCAATTTATATGAAGTTTATGGTAAAATAATTATTTTCATCTTATTTCAGTTGATCAGTGTTTTGTGCGCCGCCTTGGCAGTTGCCAATGCAGGATTGGCCATTACGTCAACTTCTGATAACACTTATCGCAGTCCTGGAAATTACGCACAATTGTCCACACAATCCAAAAGCATTGAAACACCTTACTCCAGCAGCAGCAAAAGCGAAGTCCGCGTGAGCAATCCTGGAGTATACGCAACTGCATCTCCGATCTACGCAAGTCCTGCTCCCGTTGCACATGCGATTAGTCAGTACGCCGCACCTGCCGTGTCACACTACGCCGCACCTGCCGTGTCACACTACGCCGCACCAGCGGTATCTCACTACGCCACCCCAGCGGTATCCCACTACGCCGCACCTGCAGTGACACACTATTCCGGTCACGCACCTGCAGTTGCGCAGTACGCTGCCCCTGCACCTGCAGCTGCACAATACGCTGCTCCTGCGCATTCACAGTACGCCGCACCAGCTGGTGTCCAGTACGCCGCACCTTCCGCCAGTTATGCATCACCTGGCATAACCTATGCCGCACCTGCAGCCCACAATTCTCAAGTTTACACATCTGCCCCTGGCCCTGTGCTCTCTAAGACCGCATACGCACATGCGGCTCCTGTTGCCTATTCCGCACCTGCATATGCTGCACCTAACCCACATGCAGGCTATGCTCATGCCGGCTATGCTCATGCCGCACCTGTGGCTGCTCATCAACCTGTGTACAAGATCACCTTCTCTCCTGCCAACGAAGTGGCGCATTTAACCTACTCCAACGTTAATGATCACATTAATTATGCTTGGTAATTATTGAGAGGCCTTGAAGACTACAGTCCTCTAGCTTTCATGAAGGAGATTATGTGATGGTTTTAGTGTATATAGATCTTTGTACTAAATAGATTAAGCTTGATAATAAATTGTTTAATGTATATTGTGTTGTTACATTTTGCTTCCCTTTTTTTTTTACATATCTATGGCATGGGAATTCTTTTCGTAGCTTATACTACATGTTACCAAAACCACCAAGCTAAACTTAAAAATGTACCATACGGTTATTTTAAATGTTTATTAGAGCGGGAAAAATTAGAAATTTCAATTTTTTTTTAGTAAAAATCAAATAAGGCCAATCAAACGGATAAATTCCTGCCAGTTAAAAAAACCGCTAGGCTATCCGAGTATTGAATTAAATCTCCAATGGATCTCGATTTTGAGTCAATGCTTTACGTCAGTTCAGTAGCGTATCAAATTTCTGTGGCATTCTAGAATTTATTTATTATTCAAATGAAACCTTTTTCCAACAAAAACAAAAATCATAGAATCAACCCTCATGTTGAATCGATTCATTTTTTTTTTTCAAAGACAAAGTAAATTCCAACTCGACACATCCCTGTGTCTCCCAGCTAGTTTCAGGAACAATTTTATGTATAATTTAATTGTATCAGTAGTACCAAACTGTGGAAGGTAAATAAATGCTCGAGCAACGTGGCCGATTGAGAACTGGGTCGCGATCCTTAACTCTCTTGACATTCTGTTGGTAATATAATTCGAACACTCTCTGTAACCGGTAATCGATAATAAGAGTATCCAAATTGTCGCAGGTAATTTTTTTTCAAAAATGAAATTTTCTTTAGCAACAAATCAGATTAAAACTTGCACTTTTGACTATCAAAATATCCATATACATATGTACATTTTATACCATATAAGTACTATTGTGATTGTCAGTAGGATCGTCCAATATAATTTTGCACAATAAATTCGGCATAGACACAGAAAAATTAAAAAAATTTGAATCCGAATGAAAATTTGACATTTCGTACCCTGCATTTTGACATATCAAAAAATATTTTGCGATTTACCTGCATAAATATTGCACATCAATACAGGCACTTTGGCTATTGTCATTGTGAACGGGATTGTCGGGTGCAATTTTGAACGATGATTCGAGTAAAGTGACAGTACGAGAAGAAAGACGAGGAGCGATAAAGATTAAGAGAAAAACGTCAAAGTTACAAATAAGGAAAGTGAATCGTGTCCCAATGGCCTGAGGCACAATTAATATCGGTAGCTGTGTAGCCTCGATCGCAGATATCCTGCTACGATAATACATGGACCATACGAAGGAGACGGTGAAGGTACTAAAATATCTAATCCCACCAGATTGAAAATTTTCTCCCTTCCTTCTCCGACCGATAGGACATGGTGGTGGTAGGATTTTTGTTTAGCAACCCCAAAATTCGTGGGTATAAAAGTGGCCAGAAATAACGATAGACGACATTCGCAGTTCGGTGAAGAAACGAAAAACACACAGACCCAACAATGGCAGCTAAGGTGTGTTTTTAATAATAAGTGGTGATACTCTGCTAACGACTGTAGCCAAAAATTGATCGCCGTGAGCCAATGTAAACGAAGTGCAGAAATTTTGGGATTAAATAAATATTTTTCGGAAAACTTACCGAAAGCGTAATTTCAAAGATCGAAGTGATTAGAATCTTGGATAATACTGGTTTTGATAAGAGAAAAAAATGTGATCCATTATCAAGTAAAGAATTTGATTATCGTTAGGCGACCAAATAGAAGTCAGACTATGAATATAAGATTCGTATTGTTAGATAGTATATTTATAATGTAAATATAAAATTCTGATAACGTAATTGTATGGTAGTCATAGGCTAATTAATTGTATAATAATTATAGGACAATTAATTAAAAAAAACAATTATACAATTTCAGTTCGTCATCCTCGCCTGCGCCTTGGCTGCAGCCAATGCCGGATACCTCGCCGGCCCAGTTGCACAATACGCCGTGCCCCACGCCCTGACCTCCACCTCCGACAACATCATCCGCAGCCCAGGAAATCTTGCTCAGGTCGCTACCCAAACCAAGACCATCACCACCCCCTACTCCAGCAGCAGCAAGTCCGACGTCCGTGTCAGCAACCCCGGTGTCTACGCCCACGCCGCACCCATTGCCTACGCACATGCACCAGTTGCACATGCCGCACCCATTCCCTACGCACATGCATCAGTTGCACATGCCGCACCCGTTTCCTACGCACATGGACCAGTTGCACATGCTTCCCCCATCGCCTACTCAGCTGGACCAGTTGTTCCTTCTCACGTCGGAATCGGCTACTCCCCAGCTGTCGCTGTTTCCCACGTCAGCTACTCCAGCCCCGTCGGTGTCTCCTACGGATGGTAAATCAGACCCACCTCGTCGAGTCCCCCTTAAACAATATTTGTGCAAATACACTATTTATTGAATAAATACTCTGAAAACAATTAATCTGTCTTCACTCTGAATTTTATTTTTACATTCAATTATCCTTTCATTAATTAAATTATCTTAATGATACCAGCTGTCAAATATTAATCCCCGTTTCTTATAATTTCGCCAATTTTATAAGGGTAAATAAAATATCGCCTGCGGCCCCTAAAAAAATTCAAAATGTCCGTAATGAATTTTATATGTAACCATCTACTTTCAAGATTACTGGATCAAGGACTTTTCTGTTATAAATGTCGGAATGAGAGATTCAGAAAATAGTAGTGTGACCCTCGAGTAATTTAACTCGTGGAGAAAACACGTTTCGTCTTTATATGGATTTATTAGCATTTTTTTATTACTCTCACTGAGAAACCAACTGGACCAAATTTGGGCTCAAATAAATATTGAAATCGATTCCTACATTTTATATCTATACGATACATTAAATTTCATTTGAATATATTTGGCTTAATTAATCATTTATGTATTTAATTCATAATCTATATATATATATATATATACATACATATACTTAGCTTGTTATACATACATAACACGTATAGTAATGAAATTCTTATTCGTATCCATAAAATTTTTCAAGTTCTAATGTCTTCATAAAACATAAAAAAATCTTATCGTTTTTAATTAATTAAATATGTAAGATTCGATTTATAATCATTATCAGATATGATTGTTCTGCCTGTCACAATTAACGCGTTAAGAATTTCTGTAACTGTCAAGAATACAAGATTTGAATTTCGCGCCAAGCAGAGAAAACGCGATAATAACGGTCGTGTGATCCTTTACACTAAATAATAATAATAATGAAAATTACTGTAAGAATCGCAAAAAAGATCATTTTGAAAATTATTTTTTATCTTAAATTATTATTAGACTTTCGATGATAGATAAATTTGTAAGAATATTTATACGTTAAATATATTCACGATTAAACTGTATCCTGTGGACATTGATAATATATTGTTACGTATCCGATGTTACGGTACGTATTTAACTATTATGCACTCGTAATACGTAATATGTTAAAATTATAACAGCGACAGTGAAAGTATCGTGGATTGGATGTTTAAGATCGAAGATAAGATGTATCAAAAATAAATTTCTCCCGCGCACTGATTGCTCAAGATAAAAAAAATTTGATCGAACACTCACGACCCGTTCCAGATCATTCGAGAAACGTTTCGGTTACAGCTCTATCAGGTTACTTACGTAGTTGCTGATAAATGAAACGTGAAAATAAAAAATAATTAACAAAAATTGGTGTACCGTATGCTATTTGAAAAAAATGATGTTTCAATTATAAAAAAAATTGGTGGGCTGAACAATAATAATTTATAAAAAAATTTTTTAATTATTAACAAAATTTGGAACAATAAATAAAAATGAGGAGTTAGCCTAATTTATATTAGGTACGCACAATGTAATGGGCATCCCCGAGAGCAGCCATCAAGATCAGCAATGAAAGGCCGACCTTTCGTAGATCATCTAGATCATTGGATCCGGTTCAAGGTCGTCCGAAACTGGCAAATCAGCCTAGACAGAACAAACTGTTACATGTTACGTGTGTTGGGATTCGATCACAGCGAAAGTTTAAAGCAATAACTGGATGTTGCATTAGTGCCTGATTTTCGTTCCCTGAGGCAAGTTTAGCGGCTGTCAGACGGGACCTTTAGATGTACGGGTGGAGCCGGATCAGTTTTTGGGCCCTAGCGTGTGATCTCCCATTTTGATTCGTGGGGGTCTAAATCTGTATCTAGAGTGGGGTTAGGTTTTCAGATGCTAAACGGACCCCACTATTTCACTTTGGACAGAGTATCCAGAGTATAAAAGATTTGGGACTGAAAATCTACGACATCACAACTAATAGTGAGCAACAAAAGGAAGGAACCATGTCTCTAAAGGTGGGTTCACATTGGAGTAAAGTCCCGTGTCGTTGGATACATGAAGAACGTCGAGTGAAAATTTGAAATTGTATTTTGACGAATGATTAAAAATTTTTTCTTGAATTTGTTTCTGTCAAAAATTTATTATCGTTGGACGTAATAATTTTTTAATTGAGACGGAATGATCTGTGATCATCGATAAAATTTCGAGTTAAACTAACAGCCAAAATGCTTTAGGAAAACGGTATTGAAACTTTGTCAAATTTTTGTAGCTCGTCATCCTCGCCTGCGCCTTGGCTGCAGCCAATGCCGGATACCTGGCCGCCCCAGTTGCACAGTACGCCGTGCCCCACGCCCTGACCTCCACCTCCGACAACATCATCCGCAGCCCAGGAAATCTTGCTCAGGTCGCCACCCAGACCAAGACCATCACCACCCCCTACTCCAGCAGCAGCAAGTCCGATGTCCGTGTCAGCAACCCCGGTGTCTACGCCCACGCCGCACCCATTGCCTACGCACATGCACCAGTTGCACATGCCGCACCCATTCCCTACGCACATGCATCAGTTGCACATGCCGCACCCGTTTCCTACGCACATGGACCAGTTGCACATGCTTCCCCCATCGCCTACTCAGCTGGACCAGTTGTTCCTTCTCACGTCGGAATCGGCTACTCCCCAGCTGTCGCTGTTTCCCACGTCAGCTACTCCAGCCCCGTCGGTGTCTCCTACGGATGGTAAATCAGACCCACCTCGTCGAGTCCCCCTTAAACAATATTTGTGCAAATACACTATTTATTGAATAAATACTCTGAAAACAATTTTTTGACTTTTTTTTTGAGATCGTAGCTGTTTTTATATGGAATAGGTAAAATGTGAGGTCGTAACTATATGATACTCTGGATACCATAGTCATACGTTTATTTGATATTAGATTATTACATTCTGTGACATGTATTCAAAATTCCATTCTGTTAAGCGTAGAGTGTCTCGTTTGCGTTGCCGTTCCACAAATGCGCCACGCCCCTGCAGCTGCGCCTTACAAGACCCTGATGGTACCCAGACCCAAACCGTTGACGGCGACACCATTGATGCCTACACCATTTACACTGATACCATTGTAACCCAGACCATTGACCCCAACACCGTTAACACCAATAGCATTTGTTGTAATCGTAGGTCCAGCAATGCCAGTTGTGATCGCAGGTGCAGCAGCCACTGATGTAGTTGTAATTCCAGGTCCGGCTAAGGCATGTCCAGCGAAAGCAGTAGTCAGAGGACCTGCGTACAAAAAATTTACAATACATATAAATAACACTAGTGCCAATTTCAAATAACCAGTGCACATTCGAAGCTGTACAAATAGTCTGATAGCGATCGCATGTGTTCCCAAAAACATTTTCAATATTGATTTTTAAATATGATTAAAAATGCCTGATACACTCTTCGTGATCAACATAGTAATTAAAAAAAAAAAATTTCAAAATCAACGTCCCCAGTGCCGCCGTGTTACCTGCAAGAGCAGTATTTGTCACTGCAAGTGCAGGTGCGGTAGCAGCCGTGACGATTCTCGTGACTCCAGGATTGTTAATGCGCACATCCGCTTTCCTTTCGCTACTGAACGCCGTGTCCACGCTCTTCGAGTAGGCCGAAATCGCACCTAAGTTACCGATGCCTCGGATGATGTTGGAAGAGGATGTAGCAACGGTCGGAACTGCAACTGCAGCTGCAGGATGAATAGCAACGGCCGTAGGTGCAGTTGCTATCAGGCCTCCGCCAATGACACCAGCCTGGGCCACGGCCAGCAAGCAACCGCAAATCAAAACGAACTAAATGAAAAATTATTTTTGACAATATAATTATTTTCATTGACAATTATACATTTTTAATTATAAACCATTTTTACGACAGGCAATTCCAATTACAAAATTTCTATTTTCATGTTTTCTATCGCTTACCCTGAACATCTTTGACGTTGCTGGTTCTTCAGCTGCAAGCGAATTGAATGCATTTGACGACTATCTCTCAGTATTTATACACGATCTCTATGATATCTGGACGTTACACTTTGTTGATTTTTTTCGAAAAATTTCATATCAAGTATCCATTTGACTACGACTAGAGTACATTCACACCTGATGCAAACTCTTGCAACAGACTGGTGCATTCGATACTGTTAAACCGCGGAGATCGATCCAACCCACCTGATGCCTCTAATCAAAAATTGGGCAATTCCACCCGTAGTATGTAAGACCCAATTTGTCATGCAGGAAAATAAAAGAAAATGTCAATTTAAAAAAAAAATTTCAAACGTCTCAACACGTTATCAAGGTAGGATTCACAATAAATTGATACAATATTCCGTCGTTCATCTAATTAATAATATTAATCAAATTTTTTGTCTTAACTAATATTTATACTAATTGCGTAATAAGGTCAACGTGGTTTCAGGTGAATATTATTGTCTGACGCAAGCTGCTCTCGTGTTGCAAATACATTTTTCTATTCGGCTTCCCCTATAAAGTTACGCACTGTATCAGATGCCCACTTTTTGCTCTTTGTCAGGTCACGTGACACCATTACAACTATATAAGGATGCTTAGTCGGCGTTAACGAAAGAGACGCGAATCGTCTTCGCGACTCGCAAGACGATTCAATCTGTGGCTAAATTTACTATTGTGTACCAGAAAAAAGAATACAGTAAAAATTACATTGAAAAAAAATTGCAAGAATGTTGATGATAAAAAATAGGAAATAAGTACATGCTGTCGAAATTTTTAATAATTTCGGAAATAACCTAAAATTAAAAAAAAAATCAACCCAACACTTTTACCTGATTCGTCGATAAATTTTATCATAACCTACAAATTAGTATCGATCGAATGAGTATATGCTGATATGAATTATCAAATTTGAATTCCGGTCGTTAATAAAATTATTGATTATCACGGTCTGTGTTGGGTCGATAAAAAGAATCTAAGGAATATAATTTTTCTGTCTGCAGTCAATGATGCAAAATATATTTTACTGTAAGACTGAGACGGGAGGCCAGTAAAAACTAAGTGGACTTGAAACAAGATACTTGAAGAGAGAACCTCGAAGTGATTTTGCTTGTTATTACATCAAAGCAAGGGCGTGGTCCAATTACCCCATACGTAAACGTCTGCACATATGTATAAATTTACAAACATGACCGGTATAGTAGGAACCTGTATATAGCTATACGAAATTGTATGTATATATATCTGGGGGTCTTATTTGGGTCAGCATCCACGATCTTTGACCAGTTTGCTGCTCTCGAATCAGCCCAGCGAGGACGCCATCTTCTGGCGAAGGATAATTACGTATGAAAATACTTGAAAAACTTACCTGTCACTTTCATCGATTAATCAGAATCGTCAAAGTGATTTTTAGAAAAAAAAAAAAATTACTCGAGTCCTTATGCACTCAGTCATCATGCATTTTCAAGAATGCATTTACGCGGTCATAAAAAAATTGTATAGCTGATTTTTTTTAAATGGCTAAAACTAATTAATCTTGTCAGTCGAAATGATTTTCTAAATATATATTATGTTATTTATTCCGCTGTTTAATGAGATGAAATTAATTTTGACCTATCTCAAATTATTCGTGGCAGTACCAATTATTTTTTTAGAAATTTCAATTTCTTTCTTTACGACTGTTAAAGTAATGCTATTATGTTATTATAAAAATTATTTTACAAATCGTCCCAATTGGAGGATTTTTCATTGGCTTTGTTCGTAAATCTAGCGCAGATTTACATAGATGAAAATTTGCGTAGGCGGTAAGAGAAGAATATTTAAGTATAATAAAATATTTATTAAAAATTGAATATTTTATTATTATTCTTTATCCGCTTTTATTGGAGGAGTCTTGGTGGCAATGTAACACCTTGTAAATCTATGGGCTCTTATCTCAAGTAAAAATGGGTATACTTATGCCTGCATAAATTAAGATTGGTGACGACGAACCATAACCTGCATAAGAGCAGAACAAAGTAGGTATCATATAATATAAAAAGAGAAGTGGCCTAAGCGAAACCGGATTCTTGTAAAAATCGGGCGAGTCTGTTTGGTCCAGAGTGAGGAAAGAAGCCTGGATGAGAGGATGTCGGGTACGAGGAGGGACGTCCTCTTTCTCTTTCGACTCTCTTCTTTCTTCTCCCTCGCTCTTTTGTTTCTGCCAATCTCATGCTCTCTCATCTGATGTTGATGTTGCACCGGAGGAGCCCACTGCGGGATGAGATCTTTTCCGAATGGGGGTTGAGCTACAGTTTGGATATCTATTTCCTTTTTTCTTTGGGACACAGGGTATAAAAATACGATCGGAAAGGATTCAGACATCATTCCCTTTCAGTCGTCCCACAACTGCAGGTCCGACAAGCTACCCCAAACATGGCATTCAAGGTGAGAATATCGGTGGTTTGACTCAACGTTATGTTCTGTTCAATTTTTGGATTTAGTATTGGACTTGGTTGAAAATTCGAAATTTTGGATTTTTTTGTGTGAATTTTAATTTGCTAATTTTTTGGAAAATTTTAGTTCATCGTTCTATGCGCTGCTCTGTCCGCCGCCAGCGCAGGAAATATTGGCTTTAGTTATGGACCACCAGCTATCAACTACGCCGCACCAGCAATCGGCTATGCCGCACCTGCAGCTATCGCCTCACAATATGCCACACCTGCAGCTATCACTTCTCAATCATCAAACATCCTGCGCAGCGCCGGAAATCTTGCACAAATCTCAACTTACTCGAAGACCATCGACACACCCTACTCCAGCGTGAGCAAGTCTGATGTGCGCGTTAGCAACCCTGCAATTTATTCCTCCGTGAGTTATGCCGCACCTGGACCAGCATATCAATACGCAGCTGCAGCCCCGGTTATCAAGGCTGCTTATGCCGCACCCGCATCATACAGCTACGCTGCACCTGCACCTATCTACGCCAAGGCCGCCTATGCTGCACCCGCAACTGCTGCCTATGCCGGCCATGCCATTGCCGCACCTGCTTCATTTGGATACGCTAGCCATGCGGTAGCCGCACCTGCACCGATCTACGCCAAGGCCGCCTATGCCGCACCCGCACCTGTTGCCTATGCTGGCAGTGCCATTGCCGCACCTGCTTCATTTGGATACGCTAGCCATGCGGTAGCCGCACCTGCACCGGTCTACGCCAAGGCCGCATATGCTGCACCTGCAGCCGTTGCCTACGACGCATCTGGCCCAGTCGTGGCCCATGTCACTTTCTCTGGTCTGGGAGCATCCTATGCTTGGTAAATTTGTGATTCTAAAAAAAATCCCTAGGCACCCCGTATTATCTACTCTGGTGATATTGAACAAGTCACTAGAAATTTTGACTGGCGATAAACCATCCTAGGGAAGCAAATCGTCTCGTCCTACGACTCAATAATGACTCGGCATACAAAGACTAGGTTATCAGTACCCCGATAAAATCGTACACTTTTATTCTACACTTACACTTTCTTTGTAATCCACTTTTACTTTTCGATTTTTCCTACTCTCTTCTCTTTACACCTCACTTTCATACCATGACACCACTACTTCAAAAAATCACTGCAGAAAATAATTTTCGAAGACGCACACGGGGGATTGTGGTCAAATCCACTGCAGAATTTTCCATATTTATCTCCTTATTGTGTAAATAATAAAACAATAAATTATTGAACCGTTTATCTTTCTATATTATTTTTTACGACCTCAGGTGTTATCTAAATCCTCCTCAATAATCAATAATCTACACTATGTACTTTCCTGTAATCAGTCCACGAGTTCAGTCTGCATTTTTGACAGATCCAACGCAATGACGTTTCTAGCAAGCCACGTGGGTTTGTATACAATTTTTGTTATGAATTAGACACGTGCATAGTGCTCTGTCAAACTTTGTTTACCAACTGTCAAAAAAGCACGTGGGCCTAGAGGTTCGATAAATAACATTTTACTCGCGAATATTTAAATTATATCTACAAACTTTTGCAATGTTGTTTACTATTATTATGAACAAATAAAAATACCAGTATATTATCGTATGCAGTATATTATAATATTTTCTTAATACGAACTGTCAATAATATTGTATATATTTTAGGACAATACATATATGTATAGTATTATATTCAATCCTCTTCATGACAACCGCAGAATATTCGGACGCATTAACGAAATTTCTTTGATACAAATTTAAAAAAAAAAATTTTTAATGCTCAGTTAATTTTTCGTTTACAAAAAATTATAATAATCATCACTACTCACCAATCGATCAAGTAAAAGAAAATGTCTGACCTTATTTCACAGAAAACTGAATACACTTCACCAGACGAGATTGCACGTTGTAATTTTTTTATGGAAATTAAAATTTTTTATTTATAACATTCGTCACGTTATCGCAATCTCGTCCTGGTTTATGCGAATCGATTGATTCACACGAATTTCACGTCAACTCGTAACAATCGACAATCAGGTTTCTGTATGCCTGCAAAATTTTTGCATAAAAAATAATTAAACAATTATATATCGTCGTACGAGACAATCTGAATTTTAATAAATGCAACATCCGGTCTGGCTATAAATAAGTCTAGAGTCTCCAGCATGGCTTGTAAAATGCAAATAGAGGATCAACCTAACCTCGCAAATTGCGCAAAAGTTACAGCCTATCTAGATCATTTAGCATAAAGCTAAATCTCAGCTTGACCAATTTGCTACTCGACCCGTTATATATTCTTCTCTGCCTGCAAGTCGTGTCTTATGCAACAAAACCTGCGACAACATAAAATCTTGGACAAAAAACTTTTGACCTTTATCATTTTTCCAATGACAATTAAAATTGCACAATCAGCCTCACGAAAATTAACCTCAAATAAAATTCACGTTAAAACCATAAGATACTAGTGAAGAAAATTTTTTTTCCTCAAATCTCTAATTGGCTCAATTTTTATTTTTATTCAATCTGATCCTTCACGCTCAACGCACAGTACAGGCATTAAAAGTGTCTCAATTTTTTTCTTATCTCTCCCTCGTTACTTTTTTTTTACCTCTTTCGCGTCTTCGCTCAAACGAAACCGGAGTAGAATGGCGAAATTTCGTGGGCTTGGTTTTATTTCAGGCGATCACCTTCACCGAATTCATCATTGGCTTCTCTTTACCTTCGTCCCGGCCACGGGATCGGATATATGTCATCAGCATCCGTTTGTTAAAAAAAAAATATTCTATTGCCAAGGTGTAATTTCGAAATTTTTTTAAATCAAAAATTCTTCCGGAGGAAATCCCAAAAAAAATTTATTTCCTTAACTCCCTACAGTATTATAGGCCAAACCATTTTTTCATATACAATATACATATACATGCATCTAGTTTTGAAATGACATCACGTCAATGCGAACCCGTGTATTAAGGTGCCTACGCAATGTGTGGCAACCATCGATACAAGACACTTTGTCTTTTCCCACATGGAAACTCTCCCCTACGCCTACCTTTGTGTTCCAAAAAAAGAAAAACTAATCCATATTCACTTCATAGAATCGTCACGTATATTAGTCCCCCTCCAAAATTCATAAAAAAAAAGAAAGCACAGTTTTCTTCTAAAATAAATATCGCAAGGGAGTCCATAAGAAACTGCAAGAGGCAGCCATTTTTTTTTTGAGACGTATGAACGAATAATTAAGAATAAAAAATTGTTATAAGTTATCAATAACTCGTGACCACATTCCACGGTGACAATTAGATATTGCACCGTTTGAAAACGGAAAATAAAAATGGCACTGAAAAAAAAAAGAAAGGAGTCAACTTGAAAAATCGTCAACTTTTTTCAACCGCGGGCATATGAACTAGACTTTACTTACGAGCCGATTATACCGATTCGTTAAACGAATCTTCATAGCGCGACAGTCGTTAATCCGCGTTGTCGCCGACGGCGATTCTTCTGTCGCTCCGAACGAAAAGTAAAAGTTTTCGAATCGCGGATCGTTCGACGTTTTTAACATTTACGCGACTACTTGATTGCGGGCGAGGCTTTAGGTCCGGTCGCACCTTCGTTAACTATACATATAGGTATACATGGACACGTATAATACCTATATGTAAATCATAATATTAATATGCGTACATTTGGCCAAATGACAGATCGTTACGTGGACTATACATATGTTGAGAGTGTTATCGTAATTGTCAACTAGACGAAAGTAGCTTGAAAGATAAGAGAAAAGCTTATGATAACGATTCAACTTGGTCCGGATGGTTAATACCAGATTTTTATGTGGATTACGTTGATTGTTATCATAATTATCAATAATATCGCTAGAGTCAAAGGGTTGAGCGAATTGGATTGAATAAATAAATTTGTATAAAAAAAAAAATATTATTAAACGTTAAAAAGTTTTATAATTAATGATCTTAAATTTTATAATAATTTATTCGTGGGATAGTGCCCAGTGACGTCATACCTGCCGCTTAAAAAAATAGAAATTTTTTCGACTTATCGGTGACTGTGCATCGATTTAAGTAGAAAGAGAGCGTCGTGGTCAGCCAAGACGGTTAGGTCGCCAGTGAAGATGCTCCCGCAGTAGTTGCAGTGAATATATAGTCAGACGAGTTCGAGCCTTGACGAACTCGTAGAGGGTAAAATGTTGATTAATTATTTTTTCCTAATAATTATTGATGTAAATTCAATTAAAGGTTAATTTTGTAATTAACGAAGCGATGAAAAATAAAATTATTTTCATACGCGAATTGTAGTCAATAAAAAGTTCGAGCGACCTTAAGACGGATCTCGGTATTAAAAGCGAGCGTTACGCGAATTGTGAATGCGGCTTTACAAAAAAAACTTTGATGCATTCGTTATACGTAATGACCTGTGTTAAAGTGTATCTACTTTTAAGAATAACCCAGACCTTCGGCGTCCGCCTCTTTCGCTCTGAAGTTGATTTTCTTTTCTCCTCATTCCTTTTGCCGTGACTCAAGGAGATGCCTGAGCTCGCGATCGGCCAAAAAGGACGGCCATTACGAAATATTGGCATCCCTCCACGCCCGGACACGGATCGCCCCTTTTTACCTATAAAAAGGAAGCGCTGACTCCTCGCAGTTGTCATATCTACAGTGTTCGTAGACGTGAGCAGATCAACCAGAAAAATTTATTAAAAATGTTCAAGGTAAGAAGATTCAAAGTGGACACTGGGTATAATTAAATTTTAGACAATAGAAATATTTTGATTTGGTTAATTTTGATAAAGACAAAAAGAGATTTTAACAAATTATTTTTTTTGTAATCGGGTTCACGTTGCACGTTAAAGGTACGTGCCAAATTTTTGATTAACAATTTTTTATCCGGGATGATATTTTTTATACAAAAAAAGGATTCGATTTGAATATATTAAAGGGTCGGTAGATGAGAGATATTTTAAATCGGTTAAAATAATGAGGGTTCATTAAAATGATATAACGAGGTTCGAAGAAGATATTGTGTACAGGATTACCTATAGAATAAATAATTATTGTATCGATTGACGAATCTAATTAATATATAAAAATAATTTTCAGATCGTAGCTCTCAGCGCAGTCCTCGCAGTCGCCAGGGCTGGAAATCTCTTGGCTGCCGCCCCAGCCGTGGCCTACAGTGCTGCCCCTGCCGTGTCCCATGTGACTTACGCCGCACCTGCTCCCGCCCATGTGACCTACGCTGCCGCCGCTGCCCCAGCAATCAGCTACGGTGCACCCGCTATTAGCTATGGCGCACCCGCTGTCAGTTACGGCGCACCTGCACCCTACGCCATCCATGCCCCTGCTGTAGGCGCCTCCCACCAGAGCACCATCAGATCCCTGGACGGAAATTCCGCTGTCTCCCATTACAGCAAGGCTGTCGACACTGCCTTCTCTAGCGTCCGCAAATACGACACTCGCATCACCAACGATGGCAAGATCTTCGCCCCTGCTCTGACTTACGCAGCTGCACCTGCCCATGTCACGTACTCTGCACCCGCACCCGCTTTCAGCTACGCCGCAGCCGCACCCGCAGTGAGCTACGCCGCATCTGCACCCATCGTTAAATCCGCCCCTGTCTACAGCTACGCCGCATCTGCACCCATCGTTAAATCCGCCCCTGTCTACAGCTACGCTGCATCTGCACCCATCGTCAAGTCTGCCCCTGTCTACAGCTACGCTGCATCTGCACCCATCGTCAAGTCCGCCCCTGTCTACAGCTACGCTGCATCTGCACCCATCGTTAAATCTGCCCCTGTCTACAGCTACGCTGCATCTGCACCCGTCCTGAAGGCCGGACCTGCTCTAAGCTACGGACCCGCAAACGTTGTCGCCCACACCACCTTCAGCGGACTCGGTGCCTCTTACGCTTGGTAAATCAACGCGGGAAATTCGAATTCATTGAGCAATAACGAACTCCACTCGTATATCATATAGATCACACGACTCATCTTCTGAACTTCTATTTAACTTAAGGAACCTTAAGCAGGATTTTCTGAGATACTTTATTCTACATTGTATACCTGAAAATACTCTTTCGCCCTTTTATACTATAAATTCCGAAAACACTGTACACGTCCAAGTGCTATGAAACATTTCATGCTTGCCTACGACGATATTATGCTATTTATGTGTACATAAAAATATAATATTGTTTCTAACGGTATGTCAAATTGTTTAAAGTTATTACCACTGTTATAATGACCGTTATACATATATATAATCGTATAACAGTAATCCGTTAATCGACCGCTCAAGCTATAATATATTATTACGATGACTGATATATCAATTACACAAAAAATTGATACGCCCAATTATAAACGATTCCCAATTTCCCTTGCGTAATCAATGAGTCACCGACCACCCGAAATCAAGCTACATGATAATATTTCAAAATAATATCGCTGCACAGTTTAAAATAATTTGCATATTAATTCCTGCTACAATTTACATACCAAACGGATATACCATTTTCTCTTCTTTTCTTTTTACTCATTATAAATGATCGACAAGTCCACAGTTCATCACTCGTGCATAATTATCGCGTATGAACCATACGATTACAAGAATTGAAAAACAAGACCACCCGTTATCCCTTAACCGTTCTCAGCTCCAGCGTAAGTAAAACGAAGCTCCGAAGAAGTAAAAAAGAGGCTCTTTAAAATTTAGTCGCAGATAAAAAAGATCCCAATAAAATATCGCGTGAGAATATACAAAGTCGAATGAAAGGAAAATAAATCACGCGCGAACGAATTGTCAAGCGAAGACGTTGGGAAAGAAGGAAAATAAATGACCTTGAGCTCTAAAAGGATTCATGAGAATTTAAAGAGTCAAGTAGACGCGCACTCGTTCCTCTCTCCCTCCGAGATTCCATCTTGGTCCATTGCGATGAGAATCGAGAATGTTGTGAAATTCGTAACAGTCGAGAGACGCAGATACAGGTATAGACGGTGCAGGCAAAGAGACACGTGTAATTCACAGGTTATGGTTGGGCGTGGTTGATACACCCTGCCCCTGACTTACTTTCACTGGGCCCCCGGGGCCTTATTGGGCCACTGTCCCCGCTTCGTTTCTCGTATTCGAAATTATCCCACGTGAAAATATATATCTTCGTGGTAGACACGTCGCAAGCAAAGATTTACGGCTTCATTTACACGCGTCACTTGTCCCGGACTGCTCTCTGCCGAATTCGTTCTAGATCCTTCTAGATTCACTGGACCGTTCAACGAAATTCATTGGCGGCTCCGCTGTCTGACAGTTTGTATTTTAAAAAATTTCAAAATTTTTCACTCGCAATTCACTCCTGCAATATATTCGAGTCCTTGGGTACGTCGAGCATTGTCATTATCTTCTATTGTGCATCTAAACGAATTATCCTAAATCCATTAACTGACGTAATGGTAAAGTCCGTTTCGACATCAGGAGACAGAGAATTTCTTTTGCTATTTTAAATTAATATGGGCGCGCGCAATGGCGAAGGGTCTTGATTGGATTCATTTCTGGAATTAACGTAGTCATTTACATCTTAGAATTAGATGTTACAAAATTAATTTTTCGAGACTATAAATTATGGTATCGGTATAATCAAACAGGATGGTCTTTCCTCCTTTACATATGGCTGACAAAAAGATGGTAAAGATAATTCGAGCATAGAGAACGAAAAAGCAGAAATGACTAGGTAGATGCTCAACGCTACGGTTTTAGGCGATACCAAAATAATGACGCTAAATCCTATCGGCGAGACACGAAGTAGAATTTTGCGATTTTCGTCTCCGTCGATAATGCGTATCTCGTCGTAGGGAAAAATTTCTGCCCGCCAATCTACGCGTTCGTTATCACGTTCAGCTCGGCTACGAAGAGATAAGCGTTATCAAAGATGACGAAATCCTACTTCCGTTTTCTTTGCTACGATTTAGCGCTATGCTTTTGGTATCGTCGAAGCCGGTAGGGTTTAGCATCAACTCGATCGTCTCTGTCCACAGCGATGATTAGACAGATAATTTTAGGAATCTGATCTGGGATGCTTGGACGTGGTAGCTATTAATTGAGATATTTTTACGTATATTAATTATACACAATTAATTAAATAATAAAATGCTATGCCATATTTTTATCGCTTTTAGAAAAATATGGACTCTACAATTTCTAGACGTAGGTTAAGGTATTTTTATTAGTAATTGTAAAGACTAATGGTGATAGTAGTCATCTTTATAATCAATTATTTCATCGTTGAGGAAAATACAGATGATATAATTGGTACGAGAATAATTATTAATGGATACTGATAACAATCGTAGCGATACGCTGATTTAATAACATTAGAGAACAAAAGAGCGATGGGTATGAAGAATGAACAAGAGTAGAGATGAGAGACAGATTAATATAAGAGTAACGTGATACTGTTTCGCTTAATAGCTAGCTTATTATACGTATATTAGATAAATTAGGGGATCGACTAATAATTGATTCGAGTCAACGTAGACTGCTAATTGCGCACATCGCTCGAAAGAACCAGGTACAAATTTACGCTCTCCGGCGAGCTTTTTATTGTTTTCAGAATTTATTGAAGTTTTCGTAAGTTTCTTTTTGCATATTCAGTCGAAGGCAGAGATGCGCGAAAATTCGAAAGATGTAAGAGGAAAAAAAGAAAGATGGTCAAAAGCTGTTGCAATGGCTTTATGAACCAAATCGAAAGATTAATTGTGATACTGACGAAAGGAAAATTTTATAGGATTATTTTATATTAAAATTGCCTTACGTACACGTCGTCAGTTTCGAGAAAGTATTTTTTTTTCGATCTTTTCTTTCTGATTTATTGCATGCTAAACAAACTGGTATCGGAACTAATATTGAATTGAACTATTTTGCACAATTGGGTTAATGAATAAGTTATCACTGAAGCCTGTGATACAGGGGCCTACTTATGGCTGCGTTCCTCAATGGAAAGTGAATCAAGTACAAGTACCAAAAATACACATAGTACCGAAAGTATTGGATATACTAGGGACACGTCAGAGTGATTACTGTACTCGTTTAGCCAATTGAGACTTGAAATAAATACTTCATATTAAAGGAGGTGCAGAATGATCAAGAAGTGAAGTGTCATACTTGTCGCATGTATCTTTCGATACTGTTTCTAATATCAATGCTTCGAATCACTTGTGTACCCTCGAAAGCTGTCACACATATTTTCTCAGCTGCGAAAGTACAAAATGAGTAGTCAATTACATTGCATAATTACTGAGTAGTCACTTGTTCAAACATTTTTTTAATGGTCCCACATTTTTTCCTGAACATCGATAGCACTCTTCGAAACTTATCCTCATGGCTGCCCATGGAAGTTCTTTAGTATTTCCAGAGAATGATAATAATTAATAAAAGTGTTGACAGACATCGAAGGCTATCAGAAGAAATAAATTAAAAAATGTTCTACATTCAAGATAACCATTGAGTTTGGACATCCGACAAAATATCTGTCAGAGTAGTTATAATCCAGTGTCCAAGGACTCGTAAGAAAATATGGTCAAAAGCATACAGTGTTCTCGACAAAAGAATTCAAAAGACCAACCATGCCCACCGATAACCCACCAAAACAATCATCAAAAAATCTCTTTTATCTTGACCTTGCTGACCATGACCTAAATATCTTGTCACACCGCCACGCGAAGGCGGCTTCAAAAGAAAGCATCCTCTTCACATCGAAGTTGGCGACCAGAAGTTCATCTCCCTCAGCTCAGAAGGCTTCGCCTGTAAAACGTTCGTGTAGACGGCGTTCTTGATAGCCTTGTCGTCGCTCCCCAAGTAAGAAAGATTCTGCGTGGAGATGGACTTCTTACGACTGAGGCTCTTGGGCGGTGCAGCCTCTATCGCTTGTTCATCCTCCTCTTCAATTTTCGAAGAGACGATCTCCCGAGACTGACCCAGAAGACTGGCGAGGATCCAGCCACCGTGGTACTTCTCCCTATCAGGAATGAAGGCGCCAGTGAAGTATCTGTTGGTGTATCCCTTGCGACGTGACCTTGGCGAATTGTCTGGTGTACTCAGCGGCGATGCCAGTGGTGTCACTGGTAAGGATTGGCTGCCTTTCTTCAGGACTTCGTCGGACTCCTGGAGTCGAGAATCCGACAACGTCTTACTGATCTTGCTGGACATCATTTGATTGGCTACCTGGACGATGGATTTGCCACACAATGCTGGCTCACCGTGAAAACCATCATCTGTACCCTGAGACTTGACAATATTCTTTCCAGCAAAGTTTTTCTGTGTCGGCTTGGTCTCCCTTGCTGTAATCAGAACAATATTTTTAATTAATTAACACGTATAATACACAGTACACAGTCAATTGTATAAGAGAAGTTGATTGCTTTATAAAAAATATGGTGAGATGAAATATCAATGTCACTTCTGATATCATATCTGATGAACCGTGTGTGTGCAGACTTGCAAGCAAATAAAGAAAGAAAATCTATTAAAAACTCACCGAGCGAGTTGCATAATGTTCATGATAATTATATTAAGGGAATTTTAGATAAAGTCAAGCATGATATTATGTAAGTCAAATTGACTATGGGTATGATTAAATGATACGGTCGTGTAATCAAATCTTTGGTAATACAGTACAGTCTTTTATAATAACAAATATATTTAAAAAATGAGAAACGTACCAAAGTCGGCAAACAAAATGGTGACCATGATTGTTTCCGAAACGACCCAAACCACAGAATCGCAACCGTGACCACAAATTTTGACAAACGTCGATATCATGATGACAACCGAAAATTTTCAATGTTTCAAAATTGGCGGTTCACAAAAAATCTCTCTGTGTCACTCGAACGATCGTTATAAGCAATTTCTTATAACGGTTAAGTTAAATAAATAAATACTTATAAATAAAGATCACAAAGAGGACGACTAATAGTATTTTCAGACTTTTTTGTTATTTTTTACAGTGTTTAATAACACGTTTCATTAACGACTCCGCTTTGACATGTTTTAGTTAGTCACGGCGACTGTTACGATCAGTCTGTATTCAGTCTTTACGTGGAACGACGTGAATTTTAAAATTTTTGAAAATTAAAAACAAACGCGTTCGTCAAAACTATTTAAAACGCGAACACTCGTAGGCTTCTCGGGTGAAGCCCCGATTTGTTCTGAAGTCTCGTTTGAATCTGCAAGAAGCGTTTAGCTTCCTCGAAATTTATATCAGTCGCATGACACGATAACGAAGGTCGATTCTCATTGGTCAGGAAAAGCGACCAATGGCAGATTAGCAGAGTCGATTTAGAAATCGTTTGAAGTCCGAAGTTGAAGCTACAAAGTGGGAGAAATGGCGAGTACGCGTTAATAAATATTTTCACGATATTAGTATTACGAAATTTAAATGTATAGCGTGAAATTCAAAATATTTATCTCTGGTTATAAAATTCCTTCCATTCCATCTCGTTAATTCGATACTTCTTGTTTACAAGTATCCGCGCAAATTGAGATACAATAAATTTTTTACCAAAGAACAAGGCTAATTGTCAGAGATAAATTTTAAATCTCCAAATGACTAAAACAACTGATATCAAAAGTTTTCACCGATAGAATAAAATGCGTAAATACTTTTTAAGAAAAAAAATATTTTTCAAGAGAGCCTGGTCATCTTTAAAAATAGTTAACGAACCACAGGTGGTCATTTAACACCGCGGTGGTCCTAGTTTCTCATGTTTCCCTCTAATCAGCTAGACGTCAATCGAGTGATAACTGATTCGACAACAACTGCTGCCGTGTCACAGGATAATTTTAACGCTCATATTTAGCTGTTAATATTCGCAACGATCATTTACACTGAACAGGAAGTATAAGAATAACAAGTGTACAAAGGTATAATTAGCTAGGAATCAGATCCCACTGGACAAGCAAATATTAAATAAAATAACCTGCATTAAAAAAGGCTGCATTAATAAAGCAAAAGAAATATACAAGTCCAGAAAAATAGGCGGGAAGGAACGTTAATTTTAAAAAATATTAAGGTTATCAGCTGATCTCGAAATGATTTTTCAAAATTAAATAAATATATAGAATGTACAGACAGACGATAAAGCAAATGAAGTTTGAAACGCACAATTCCAACGTAACGATTGACAGACAACGTGACATTGAGTTTACAGCGGGAATCAAAAGTTAATATAATTTCGCTTTTATCAATAAGGCGTCGCGTGCTTTCAATTATCTCTATATTATCATCGATACAGCGTAATTTATTAAGAGTTTGTTTAGACTAAGAATTGTGCAGTGTTAAGTTATTAGATGGGCTGATCGTTAATCTAATTTTTTATTTAACGATACAGCTGTTTAAGATCGAAGTGAAGAATTGAAAAGGCAAGCAAATTTTAGCGAAATTACTGGAGAAGATTGGTTAACGTAAATATATATTAATCAGCAGAACCGACAGATAGACCAGCACGTGACTTAAAAAATCTATAACGATCACGTTAACGATTCGTGATTCAAATTTCTCTTGAAGTTTGTCTGATACGTTCCTCGTGACTGATATCGCTTAACGATAATATTAAAATAAATTGCTGACGCAATGAAAAATAAGATCAGAGTCAGGACGCGTTTTTTTCTGGTTGTTTAACCAATTATTTACCTTTGGCTATTGCCGTAGGGACAAATGGCTGACAAGGCAAAGGATGTTTGCTAAAGTCGATTTCCTTGATATCCTTAAAGGTAGGTACGGCCTGCTGTTCGGATTTTACTTGATTACTCGAAGCCGTGATGTTTTTCTGCTGAGTCTCGACAAGAACCTGACCGATAGAGCGAAAGCCCTCTTGTTCTTGTTGCTGCTGTTGTTGCTGATCCTGCTGCTGCTGACTTGCAGACTGTTTTGAGTAACGAATGTAGAAGAAGTTGTCGTCGTGGGACGGCGGACTGAAGGTGCTTTCGTCCAAGTCAAATCTGAAATTAAAAAATCAGTCATAAGAATCGGAATACGATTGTTGCGCTTAAAAATCATTCAGATTGCACGAAATTATTGTGCAAAGGTGAGTCAGTTTCAATGAGACTCGCTGTTCTAGTTGCAAGACGTCTCCGTTTTAATGTTAAATCCTATGGAAAATTTCTACGTGTAAGATTACTACTAGTGTTTATTGTTTACGTGTGGACGACATTAAGCCGCGTACACAAATTTCATAATGGTAAATATTCAACTGTAGACCAGGGTGACGAAGGGTAGACAAAGTGCGGCTACGTGAGAAAGGGGCAAAAATGTATCATCTTCCTTATCTCTCTCTCTTTTTTTTTTTCTTCTACAGATCAGCTGTTGCCAGTTTATTTGCTTCGTGCAAACCATTTGAACGGTGCTTCAAATATTTAACAAGTATGACGCGAGCCTCCGAATTTTATGACGATCGGATTAAGAGACGCATTTGGAAATTTATATATATATTATGAGACAGCAGACGCTTATCATTCGGTGATAATCGTCTGCCGATAACTGTCCAGGCCAACGTGATTGTTCGTTACAGTACCGAAATTTAAAATTCGGCATGACTTCGTCGGACATATTAAAGGTAACGAGGAGACTCGATATTTTTCCAAAGGACGAGCCCCCATTGTTAACATTAATCAGAAATACTAATAAGTAATCTGTATGTACAGGCGTGTCAATAATTTTCTTGGATCTCAAGACAGTATCGTTCCACTATCAGAATCAGCCAGTACAAAGAGAAATAGTTTCAAGAGAAGTTTTTCTTTCTTTTTGAATTTTCAAGCCGACCTTTACTCATTTTTTTAAATCCAAACCATTGCTTCATTGTTATCGAATTTAAAAAAAAATCTCAAGAATCGACCTCAAATCCTTTACCAGTTATCGATCAGCAGAAACGATATTTCCAATTACAAAAGATCAAGGTGACCTGTACTTAAAATGTCAAAAGAAAAAAAAAACTACATTCACTTTTTCTTCTGAACTCAAACAAATTTTCATGCTCGCATAATTATTGGATTTAAAAAAATTGATATCCCATGAACAATACTAAAGACTAAACACACACCTTACACGATTAACACCACAGTAATATCCAATTCAATGCATAGTGAAGTTTGCTATGATTTTGCGAGGTACAAAATAAAAATTGTAGATGGATCTACTAGGCTCTTTAGGTACAGACATGTAAAGACTGACGGGAGACACATTGAACGCCGTGAAAATGTCGAGTCACTATCGGTAAATTGATTTTGTTCATCACCGCGTAAAAGAACAACAAAACGATTCACTGTCCGTTAAGGAATTTACTGAGCTTGTCTGTCCCGGATGAAATCGAATGTCCAAGCGACTTGAAATTTGCAGCAGGAAGAAAAGGGCGATATCGAGCAGCAACGAGAACGACAATAACGTGTTGGCGAAGCAGGTTTCGCGTAGTTACTGCAGCTGGCGCGATCGAAGACGCTTGTCCCCAATACGTTGGCAACCGTCCTGAAAAAAGGATTCCATTCAAATTTAGACCTGAGCCGGAGTTGGTTTATTCGAGAAAAAAAAAATAATTAGTACAAAAAGAAATAAGGCAAAACGCTTAACGAACCGTAGCTAAACCACGGGTGGCAACGTTGAAACGATTAACGTGTGGATTTAAGTGAATGAGATATTTGTTTATCGAAGTAAAAACAATTTGCATGATTTCCAAATTTTTTACAGCAAATCCTATACCGGTCTGACTACTGATATTGTTGTAAATCGAATGAAATTTTTTTATTTATTCAATACGTCTTAGGAACGAACACACGCTGAGTCCGTGGAAGATTAAAAAAATTGTATAACTAAAAAAACAACTTAAAAAACAGCCTGAGTCGCTCAACGCGATATTTTTCAACGTTACAAACACGACTATTATCTCTGTTAAATTTGGTATTGGGAAAGGCTGAATATTTCAGCTCGATAAACCTTGCGAAAAAGGACCTTGTGTCCAAAAGTCAGGTTGCAATGTTTTGTCAGTTCGACGCTGTAAAAAATTGAAATCTCATTCGCGCCTTGGTAAAAAAATACTTAATCGCGAGGACGTAGTGAAACTTGAAAAACCAAAAAAAAAAGAAAAAAATCTTTCCTAGCAAATTATCAGCGTCCCGCTTAAGTATTCTTACGTCTTAAGGCTAAATATTATTTTTTCGCAAATTGACGCACGCGGTACCGGAGTGAGTGCAAAGATAAAGGATAAAAATAGAAGTATAAATAGAGAAAAAAAAAAAATTAGCGAAGACTCGCGACGGAACGAAAATAAAAAATCAAACTGTCACGTACAATTTACATTGTCCAATTTGATTTTGTACAAAGTGTCAAGTGACAGCTCTGGCTCGTTACTAGTCAGGAGGAAAAATTGATTGGCAAAGATTTTTCATTCTGTCCCTGGAGGGGATGGACCCAGCAGAAGCGAAGGGAGGCCGAAGCAGAGGAAATTCCTCGTAACGAGACTCTTTCCGCTTCGTGACGTAGCAGTCCGGCCAGAGAAAGGCGAAGGAGCGAGAGAGTCAGAGAACCAATTGACATAACCTCGTCATAGTTCTTGCGGCCAGTACTATTGCGTTCCGAAATACATTCCAAAAATAACCAGTCCCGTGATGCCGCTGCACGCCAATTTTCCAACCCGTGCGCGTCTTACTTCGTCCCGTTGAGATTTTTTGACAGGTACAAATCCGTCATAAAAAAAAAAAAACAGCAGCAGACGGTGATGTTAAATTTTTTTATCTCAACTCTCGAATCTCTTCGCTCACTTCGCCGCGACCTTTTAAAACTGTGCACCTACAATGAAGACTATGATAAATTCTTTTAACGTGATTCAAATTACCTATGACATTTACATACCCTTTTGCCAGATACGGAGCACCTACTGTCAGGATGCCCAGATAGTTTAATAATCATAGAACTCAAAGACTAGTTTATACTGAATTGAACTTTGACACAATCCAATTGTTCGTGCGGTTGCATATCTCTATAAGGTCCAGGTGAAAGATCAAATTCATATTGACTAAATGAACTTTCATTTACCAGTAATGCATTTGTAATTCAAATTTACGTGAACCAAGGGAAACAGTGAGCGCAGAACGAAATAGGCTTTTTCCCAGTGGCTAACAGTTTTACACGGTAAAAGTAAACGACGATTCGTAGGAACTTTCCACTGTCAGAGCTTCACGACGCTGCTTTTAATAATAGATTCGCCAACACCTGTGCAACGTAAACGATAATAATACTAACAATGTCTATTAGCTTAGCTCAGAATCACCGACGGCGAAGACACGTCTACCGTCAACGTGACAAAAGTCAGAGGTGCACGGCAGAGTATGTTAAAGAGATAAAAAAAAAATTTCCAGTAAACCGTCGTGTAAAATCGTCCGTCACAGAATTTTATGCAATAAGAAACGAGCAGCGCGTAATGATTAATATTAACAAGAAAAAAATGTCGTCGGCTGGCATGAAATTTCATAACAAAGTTAAAACACAACAACCGTAGGTCAGAGACTCGTGGAAAACTATTCAGATAAACCGAATCGACGGCGAATGACCCGAGGCCAAACAGCTGCTCTAACTGATAATGATTTTGATACCTTGAAACTCGATGATCAAATTCTCAATGAAATTTCGTCAACAGCGAAGGTGCTATTAGATAACGAAAAAAGTTTCCAATGGAAATATTATCAGCGTTCACCACATAATATTGAATTGGGTCAGCTATATCATTGGTCGTCCGTGGAAAATAATAGAGCGTGTTATATGCATACAATAGTAGAGCATGTTAGTCCAGCAGAAACTATAGTTAAAACGATGATTAATCATCAAATAAATGACTGCTGCTATCATCACTGACGCAAAGTCCCGACTGTTCACCATGGAAGTGAACAGATAGTAAGGATGCTTTAATCTTTAAGAAAATAATAGAGCGTGTTATACATATGTATACAATAGTAGAGCATGTTAGTCCAGCAGAAACTATAGTTAAAACGATGATTAATCATCAAATAAATGACTGCTGC